>OZ024742.1:131426754-131446754 GCA_964016885.1 Eledone cirrhosa
ATTGTACTTGTATGTATGTATGTATGTATGTATGTATGTATGTATGTATGTATGTATGTATGTATGTATGTATGTATGTATGTGTGTGTGCATGTATGTGTGTATGTATGTATGTATGTATGTATGTATGTGTGTGTGTGTGTGTGTGAATGTATGCATGTATGTATATATGTCAGGTCACCAGTTGGTGCTACTGGTAACATGTATTCCAGTACAACCTGTCCCATGGTCGGGTCGTTGGCGACTAAACTGGCAACCCCACCAAGGTTTCTTGGTGAGGAGGGTGACTTTGGACATCCTGCAGGACTAAAAACAAAACCTGTCAAAAGGCAAAGGAGCTCTTAAGAGTCAATGGCCATCCAAAATCACCGGGAGAGATGACCCCTTAGCCTTTGTCAAGGCAGAATTCTAGGAGAAGGAAAACTCTGATATAACACCTGCAACCCTGATGGTACCCAATGATGTTGACTTGTTCTTCTTTTTGGTAAATATCATCTTGGTTAAGAGAGTGGGACTGGCTTTGTGCAGTGCCTTTGCTCACTATAAAAGCTTCACGGCACAGGCATTGCTTTATATCTGGAGATCTCTCTGCATTTGTCGTCACATGGTACCATGGGCCCAGCACTATGTGTCAATAATTGTCACAAGTGTAGTGTTTGTACCAGAGCTTTCAAGTCGCTGGCTGGACTAAAAAGTCACACTCGTTCAGCGCATCAGTAGGGGTTCTCCTACATGGATATAAAGTAGTGGCCGTACTCGAAAACGAGTTGGCAGCCACCATGTATATATGTATGTTTGTTCTTCTCGTTTTATAATTTCACAAATTTTTGCAAATAGAGAGAGTCGGTTTCTAACATAGACACAAGACTCTCTCATTGGAATTTACACAACATCAACTAGGTAGATTATGTATGTATGTCTGTATGCATGCATGTGTAGGTATGGATGTTATTGTATGCGTGTATGTGTATGTTTTGAGGTGTATATGCAGTTATTAGATGCAAAATTCTTGGAATGTTTTACATATTTTTACTGTATGTATGTATGTATGTATGTATGTATGTATGTATGTATGTATGTATGTATGTATATGTATGCATGAAAGTATGGACTAAAGAACTCATAAGGGTCAATGACCATCCCAAAATGTGTAAATATGTATATACACATGCATGTGTGCATATATGGGCGGGGGCATAGAAATAATCGGGCTAGATACCCGATCGCGCGGTTAAACCACTGGGAGTGAAGGACCCCTAGCTTTTATCAGGGCATTCTTCTAGGAGAAGGCAACTCAGGAAGCTGGGATAACTCCGATATAAATGCTGCGGTGTTACTGATGATGTTGATCTTTTCTTCTTTTCGGGTTATAGCTACTGTCGCACAGAGAGTGGGATTTTGCCTCAGTGCACAGTCTTTCCCGTACGATAGAATTAATTAATAATTATTAATAATGGTATATCGTGCAATAGCCATACTCGATAACGAGGGGGCATCCATCATGTATGTATGTATGTCTTTCTGGTTTTATAACTTCACAAATGTTTGCCAATAGAGAGACAGTCGGTTTCTAATATAGTTACAATACTCTCTCATTGGAATTTAGACATCAACTAGGTAGATATATGCATGTCTGTATGCATGTGTAGGTATGGATGTTATTGTATGTGTGGATGTTTATGTTTTGAGTTGTATGTGTGCATGTGCATACGCTTTGTATCTGTACATGTGTATATGCAGTTATTAGATGCAACATTTTTGGAATGTTTTACATACTTTTACTGTTCCATTAATGGATTGTACTTGTAATTTCCTAACTAGTTGTGTTCTTTCTGTTCCTGTGAAGCCCAGCTTCTCAAGATTTGTATTGAAGCAGATACTAACATACCTCAGTGCCCCAATAATCACAGGCATAAACCTGAAGGTATATTCATGGTGGAGTATCCGCAGATTTCTCATTAGTTCTGCATAAATATTCTCCTTTTCGCTAATCTTTGTTATTATATTGGCATCTGCTGGGCAGCTAACTTTCATTACTGTACATGCCTTCTTTTCCTTGGCTCATATCATTATATCTGGTCTGTTATGCCTGCATTTTATTGGGGTTTTTACTGGAACATTCCACCAGTACTCTTTCATATTATGTATATGTATGTCTTCCACATTGCTGTAACTGTTAATGTGTTTATCATCGGGGCTATCTTTTCTACGGATTGCATCGTACAGTGTTTTGGCCACAACATCATGCGTCATAGATAGATAGTACCGCGATAACATCTTTGGACAGCTGCTTATGACCTGGGTGACATCATCGATGTTAATTCTGCAGAGTCTGCACTCGTTGTCACATCTAGGTGTTTTGCCTGCATTCCTATCTCTTTGGTGAATCAGGTATTTCGCGTTGATTTCCTGTTCTTGGATTGTAAAAGCATATCCATCAAAGTGGGAGCCAATATAGCGGTTGTTGGGCCAAGATCGACTACTTTTTTTATCTATATTAGTCTCAATCTGGAGTTTCCTGGCAACATATCCATGCATGATTTTTATGTATGTATATATGTATGTATACGTATACATGTGAAGCAGAGTGGCTTAGTGATTAGGACATTTTCACGATCATAAGGTCGTGAATTCGATTCCTATCGGTGTGTTGTGTCCTTGAGCAATACACTTTACTTCCCATTTGGTCCCTCCACTGAGCTCGCAAAAACGAGTTGTCATGGAGTTCAAGTGGTCAGCCTCGTCACAAACTGCACCACAGTGAATTTTGCTGGTAACTACGTTAAAGGTATACATGCATGTGGAATACTCAGCCAATTACACATTAATTTCAAGACCACACTGATCTTTACTCTTCATCGGAACTGTCGGAGATTCAAAGGATAAATCTCTCTCTCTATCTCTCTCTCTCTCTCTCTCTCTCTCTCTCTCTCTCTCTCTCTCTCTATATATATATATATATATATATATATATATATATATATATATAATATTAAGGATACTATTTATAGTTATGTATATTTTAAACTATAAACAACTATAAACAGGGAAGGTCAATAATTTATTACTACCTTATTACCAGTAAGATAGATAGCTCAAAGTAAGAACATCAGTTGTTTTACAGAGCAGTAATATTGAATTCACAAATCAAAGCTATGTTCAAAACATTTATCCGCTCATGTTTTGAACATAGCTTTGATTTGTGAATTCAATATATATATATATATATATATATATATAATATACATGTATACATATATATAAATATATATATGTATACACACAAACACGCACACGCAGATACACACATATACATACACATACACACATATGTATGTAAATATATTTATACATACATAAATATATATATATATATATACATACATAAATAATGCAGGTAAATCTTTGATTGGATAAATAATAGCTTGGATATTCACTTCGTGTCTTTCATATATTATCTACCTATGCGTATAAATAAACGTTCGGTAATAAATAGTTAACTAAGATCGTATATGATTTCAAATATCAGTCTTTTACAAACAAAACATTTCATAAAGAAATAGCGATTAGAATAGTTCAAAACCTGAATTTAATAGTCCAGTATAATATTTCTTGCTTGAAGAATTTATCGACTCAGAATTAACGAAATTTAACAGACGAAGAGCACTGGTGGTTATTTCCCCGGTGTAACATTATTGGTGTTAGATTTAATATAAGTAAAATGCCATGGGAGTGATTAGTCTCATGAATGGAATTAATCTAAATAAAGACATTTAAGTAAAAAACATGAGTGTAGTATATATACACTTTTTAATACTCTTTAGTTTTTCTTTGAATTATTTATCACCTTTATGTTCTTTTTTCTTAGAAACTATAGAGTTATTTGTTCCATTGAGAATGATTGTACATTATTAGTATGAATACAGGAAATAGAAGACACGATGTGTTTGCTTTAATTTGCCAAATTAAACACTTCTTATTCCCATCAAAAATATACAGCATTTTCTGTCTGTGTAGTCAAAACGAACAATTATATAAGTACACTATTGCTTTCAACTATTTAACCTCATCATTCAGCGTTTATATTTCGAATTCCAACATTTATTTTCGTCGTTCAGACATTCCAATAATAAGTGAAGTTTCTAAATTGGTGTCAGTTTGTTGACTTTTCTCAGAATTCTCAAAATTCGGCGTTGTATAAAAATTCCCAAAACAAAAACAGCGCATTTCGATCTCTTTGCGCAAGGATCGAAATATATATATAATATTAATTATCAGTTAAGAAAAATGACAAATGGCAAATACGATAATTATACTAACTATAATAGCAGGACTGGCAATTTAATAAGGGTGTTACCTGAATAAACCCCAGCAAGTTAGGAAAATGATGTGTGATAGTAATACTGTTTACAAATTATATTAGCGAGGTAAGGGAAATAGACAGCGGTTAACTTTGCCTTTCATCCTTACGGGGTCGATAAAATAAAGTACAAGTAATGCAGTGGGTAATTGCTGGCCTTGTGCCAAAAGTAGAAACAATTATTAATCGATTCTGTTTCACCCACAACGTTTACTATCAGAGAATGTTGATATCTGAACCACATTTCTCGGATTTGTGCCCATGAAATCACAGTATACGAGATTCAAACTCTGCCATTCAGATTCAAAATATTACGAAGAAGTGAAAATCTCTCTCTCTCTCTCTCTCTCTCTATCTTATATATATATATATATATATATATATACACGGGTGTGTATGATTGTGTATAGAAGATTATATTAATAAAAGAATTCCAGCTTTGTCTGATTTACTCGTTTTATTTACAATCCTTTAAAATTTATAATGGCATTAGAATGAAATAGTATGGTAGAATATTAAATGTTAAGTGTTAATTGAACAAGTACTTTGATGCTTTCGCAATCTTCAGGTTCATATTCTGTGGTGACAATCAAGTTTGCAATTTTCAACTGTGTTATATATATATATATATATAAACCTCCTACGTTTTCCAGATTCGAAATGAATTAAAATTGGCACCACATATACGAGACATGTTAGCAAATGTGGGTACGAAACTGGCTACCCACCAGACACTGGTGGGGTGATTAGGGTAAGGGGAACCCCAGTATCACAAAATAAAAGACCTGCTAAAGGGGTGTATGAACCTCCCAGAATCAACGGTCATCCACACCCATCTATGAATTAAATAGTCACTTCAACCCACAAGCATGGGGAGTAGGGCTACACCCATGGCATGAGCAACAACAAACAGAAAGCAGTGGAGGGGTTCTTCCCACAGGATTCGGGAGGCCCTGGATCGAATTGGATTGATTGTGTTGAACTACCGATAGTGATTTCGATTAACGCTCTATACTTTCTAAAACTTTGTCACCCTAAATTCTTTTTATTTCTGACGTTTGGTTATATAGGAATATTATTAATTTACATTCAGATAATTTACTTCATTTTGACAATTAACTTCTATATTTAGACAATTGATTTCGAACATATGTAAATGACATCAAATATTGGCCAATAGCGTAGTTGCTTATATCGATCACACTTTATTCGTTGCTGAGGGATGGATATGAATTCAATTTTGACGGTAACTAGACGGGTATTTTTGCTATTTCTGGCAGTTCATTATCCATAGTTTGGATTGCTTCGACATTTCTTATATTCTGGAGTGTCATGAAAAGAAAATTCAGGTGAGCTGAATAATGGTATACATTTGAATTACACGTCTTATAAATATTCATACTTCTACATTGGCACATACATTTATAAGTTTTCCATAACATTGCTTTGGTATGCCTTCGATTTTGTTCGAACACGTAAGGTTGTTGAAAGTTTAACCTTAGAATTTGAGTTCAAATACCGCCGAGGTTAACTTTACCTTTAATCCTTATTGAGTCGATAAAAGGAAGGAACAGTAACGTACTCAGGTCGATTTAATCGACTTTCTCCTCAACCAACCCCAAATTGTTGGCTTTCTTCCTAAATCAGAGGCCAGAATATTTTAAGTACGGTCGAATGGTAGTATCGGAAGAGCACCGGACAACCTAATCCCGCCGAGGTTAACTATACTTTTCATCCTTACGGGATCGATAAAATAAAGTATCAGTAACGCACTGGGGTCTATTTTCCTCTTCCCCCAAATTTTTAGCCTTGTGTCTAAATCAGAAACCCGTCTATTACATATTTCAATTATTTCTTCGCTTTCTATCTAGAGGTATGCTTGTTAAAGTCGTAAAACTTTAAGACATAATCGTAACATGAAGAATAAATTTATAAATTGGGTAACGATACGAGGTTTGAAGTCATACAACATTATTTCATTTTCTTATCGAATAATGAGATCCGTGCCCATGTAAAAAAATCATCATGTGTATAAGAAAGAATTATACATTGCACAACATCGATAAACGGTTGGGCTGGCGCCGCGTCTAGACATAAGTTTTTCTTAATCGAAGTGATATCAAATGAAATCTATTATTAGGCAAAATATCAGGAGAAATTATTTCAAGTAAACACAGTTTACTATCATATTACACAAGGATTTTAACTTTGAATATCATGCACTACATGAGACTTCCACAGTCTGTGTTAGTATGACATTAAGAAGTTAATTATGGTTCATTGAAAATAAATTTGGTTTAAGGAAGAAATGAAATCAATACGTAGATACAATTTCCACTGCATAACTGCAGAATTCAATAATTTTAAATAGTCAAAGACAATGTAAATATGTTGTATCTGAATTTGAATTTTTTATAATATTGCATGAACAAATTTTGTTATTTGTACATACGCACATGTTTGTAACATGTACATAATTATATAATTACCGATTATAACCAAATCAATGTTTTTGCAAATGACTGAAAATATCGAATAATGTACACCATTTTTCCCAGTATCACAAACATACTGGTCCATCCACACACACACACACACATACACACACACACATACACAGGCGTACACTAACATACAAACAGACATATAGACACACACACACTTCTCCGTATAAAACAATAACTGAAAAATATGTTTCAACATGTTAAAATACTCCCCCCACCCCTTCACACACACACGTACACACACATTCCTACTGACCGATTCATTCCCTCTACCACGAACCACTCTGCTACACACAGCCACACCCACCAACACATACACACACACTCACACATATTTGTCTTAATAGACACCTGAACTGTTGACCTTTAAACATGACTGCAATTCACACACACATCCCTACTGACCAGTATCACAACAATGAACCTCTTTACTACACACACATATATTTGTCTTAATAGACATGTTTTTCAGTGACTTCTCAACATGACTGCAACTCAATCAAGCGGAAAAGGACACTCTTCGACAAATCTACATTTGGCGCCAAACCAGTTCGCGCTAAAATCAATTTTAACATTCACGTGACTTCTATCGACCAATCAAAATTGTTTTTGCTACACAATTTTTGCAACATGAATTGGCGCGAATTTTATAGTGCTTATTCACGTGACATTCAACAACCAGCCAAATCTTAATACATCTGGAGCCACTTTTTTCACATAAAACAGGAAGAATTTCCAAAACTGATCAGATTAGAGCAAACATCACGAGCGCTCTATCTCAGAATTATTTTTGAAAAGCATTAGAAATGCGCAACCGGTAAAAACTTAAAACTAAAACTGAATACTAACCAATACTTATTAGAAATTTATACTTATTCCTAATTAAACTATTTTTCACTGGGAAAAATTTGTCAGCATTTTCTTTTCCTTTTTACTAATATATCACAACTCGTGTGTTACACCTCTATCTTTTTAAATATCATATCCTCACACGAGATACAGAAAATGCCAACAAAAACAGATACAACTCTTATCAACACAAATAAAGAGATTCTACAGGAACTCAAGAAAATTAACACTAACCTATCTGTGCTAGTCGACAAACTTGACTCCACAAATAAGGAAACCGTTACCGGATACAAACCCTCCGAAATCGGCGATAAACTTCAAAACCTTTGCGATACTATCCAAACTATTTTCAGTACTACGAACTCAAGAAAAACCAACGAAGAACCATGTGAGATTGATTCATTCAAAATGAAAAATCGAACAATCCCAAAATGGAACAAATCCCTCTGAGACAGAATGTTCTCCTTCTGGAAGATGATACAAAATCACAACAAAGCGGAGATATATGAAAAATGGCTTAACTCAACCCCTTTAACTCACTCCCGAAAAATACAAATAGCGTCCATTACAAATGAATCCGAGCCTCAAAGACACCTTAGGGAAAGAATGGCATTGGAAAAAATGAAGACAGAAATTGAACTTCTTAAATTGAGGGCCCAGACAAATGAGGAAAAAATCAACAATAAGACTGAAGGCCCCAACGTAGAGAAGATCTCTAAATTATGGAAAGAGGACTGCAACAGAGAAGAGCTGAAATCCCTTCAACGCTGGGAAAAAAAGTGCCGCTTGCTTCCTAAATCGACATTTCAAACGGATTACACCTCCAATAATCCGTTCATAAAAATAGGAAAACCCATAACCCAACAGCAGAACAATTTCGCACCACCCCCAGCTACTAACAAAAGAAGAAGGAAGCACCACACCGAAAATGAACTTACCAACCTCGCTTCCATAAGAAGGAACAAAAACCCTAGAAATCATCACCCCCAGAATGACATTTACAAATTTCCCCCTTCAAGGAGACACCATACCAAATCACTCAGCTACTACGCGGATGCCTCATCGTCAAACAGAGGGAAATATACCACCACCATGAAAGACGTAACAACTTCCCCGCCACAAGGGGACAGCAAGGTAATTTCCATTTTCTCAACTCTTGCTTCCACAATACACAACAAAACCCACACCACACGATACAACCAACAACGTAGACCACCTATAACACCACAATCCAACATGGCACATAGAAACACACATCCATACTCGCAATACAGGAACACCCCATTCAATCCACAACCACGAACCCGAACCACATTTTACAACAACAAGGAATATAACAAACACAGGAGACCACTTAACATCAGCAGACAACCCCTCTACCCCAACCATCTTTTAGACAGCACACAGATATAGGCAAACAAAATAACACAAGACAGGGAGGAGAAACCGAGAGTAATAAAAATTATCAATCTAACTAGTGCAGAACCAACTCCCAACCTTATCAACTTACTCTCCAAAGGTCTTAAATTCACCCTCCGCCCCTACGCCCTGACTACTATGAAATGAAGGAAGACATCACAGAATTCTGTAGAGAGTTACGACTCAGTGAAGAACTATTCGAACAGTACAATGAGGATGAATCATTAGCCAGAAATAGAAGCAACTACACCCCATCGAAAGGTAGAAATAAACTCCTGAACTAATTCTGTGAACACATTACAAACTTCCCTTACCAACACTTGCACAGACAAAAACACAAGCCAAACCTCAACAAGAAAGAATCAGAAGAATTAAATAGATTAAAAACCGACAGAACTATTACAATTAAAGAGGCTGATAAAGGGAGTGCAGTAGTCCTAATGGAGACAGAATCCTATATCAACTTAGCGTCTCCACTTTTTACTAATATATATATATATATATATATATATATTAAATAACAGATTAAAGTTTAAGCAAAGAATAGCTGCTTTCACCATTTAACGGGATCTTCTGAAACTAAAAAAGTCAATCTGTGAACGCAAAAGTAAATATTTCAAAAAACGTTGCAACCGAAGGAAGACAGGAAGACGATACTTTGGTTCGTGGAAACTTTCCCTGGCAAAGACCGGAAACAAACGAAGATAATACGTCATTATTTGGTGCGATAAGAGCAATTACACGCAAAGTCAAAACCACGTTTATGGTATAAATAAAGTCGTAGACTAATATTCTATTAGGTGGTTCATTGTGTGTGCGCGTGTATACATAATTAAATAAACGTATATAAATATACACACATTATATATACTGGTACATGTGCATTTGGTTGTGTGTATACGTGAGTTTTGCGCCTGTGTGAGTATGCGGGTTCGTACGTATGTAGGGTGTGTGTATATGTGTCCCCTGTGTTTTGGTTGACGTCGTCCGCGAACAAATGTGTATTTACATGTAGGTGTGTGTGTGCATGCGTTATATACGTATTTATGTGTGTATATTTATATATGTTTATTTAATTATGTATACACGCACATACACACATGTATATGTATATATGTTTTTATATATATTTTTATGTGTATTTGGTGTATACGTTCGTATGTTTAAAATGTACCTATGAAGAAACAATAGATAAATAAATGATAGCTATTTTATCCGCGATCCACCGCTACAGAAGATTTACCTAGTATTTCTCGTGAATGGTTGCCAAAAACACATATATATCTATGGCTCTGTCTAGTTTATGTAAATGTAAACCTCTATATTTTATATACTCCAGTAAGGTTGAGTAAAACTTTAAGCAGTATTCGACTGCGCTTTCCAGCAACCAGTCTACTCGCCGTCAGGCACGAATCACAAGCTTTCTGACTTGACCACTGGCCCTGTGACAATTCTTAGCCATTTTCAATTCGTTTCTGGGGGGGATCATTTAAGAAAAATCTTTGTCCAATTGAGTTTGTTTCCTGATGATTTCGAAACTCGTTGATTTATCCATGATCGGATATTTCCAAAAAAGTGAATGAAACACCATAGAGTAGAAACATAATTTTGGTATGTTTATGTTAATTTTTTCTTCTAACTTTGATTTTGTACCTAATTGTGTATGGTTAGCTATATGTCTAGTCAATTTCTACGGGCTATTAGAAATACTAGGTAAATCCTCTGTGGCTGTGGATCGCGGATAAAATAGCTATCATTTATTTATCTATTGTTTCTTCATAGGTACATTTTAAACTTATAGCCTCGTTTAATTGATTTTTTATGTGGTTGATTATGGTGATTGGGAGGAGAAATAATGTATATATTTTATCAAATGATTCTATGGACTTACTTTCTTATATATTGCTCTGATTGTTGATTATTTAATTAATTAATTCGTCATTGAGCCACACCGTGAATGGTTGCCAAAATCATATATATATCTATATCTATGGCTCTGTCTAGTTTATGTATATGTAAACCTATATATATATATATATATATAATATTATATGTATGAGTTTGTATGTTTGTTTATACAAACATTTGAATATATATGTATATACATGTATTTATATGTATATGTATACGTACGTAAATCGAATAAAATGTTATAAATTCTTTCTGAACCTACCTTTAGTTCAGATTATTTATATATATATATATATATATATATATATATATATATATATATATATATATATGAGAGTTTATGTGTAATCAAGTCAAACTACATTAGCTGGAAATCTATTGGAAATATTTAGGTTTATCTCAATCGAAAGCCATGTCGTGCAAGCAAAGGATCTGAAGATTTGCTTCAGCAGAGCAGAGCAGATTTTAATGTGTATTCAGTTATCTGGGGAGTAATTGATCAAAATTACTGAACCACAGATGAAACATCGGATAAAATATATAAATAAACAGATTGGTAAACAGAAAAGAATTTAAACTAAATCGTGAATATAAATAACAATATTTAGATAATTTTATACATGAAATACATACATACATATACTTATAAGTATATGTTTATATATATATATATATATATATATATATATATATATATATATATATATGTATATATATATAGTCACATGTATATGTATATATACATTATATATATATATATATATATATATATATATATATATATATATATATATATATATATGTATATATACATTATATATATAATGTATATATATATATATATATATATATATATATATATATATATATATATATATATATATATATATATATATATATAGTCACGTCCATATGTGTATATACATTATATATATATATGTGTGTGTGTGTGCGTTTGTGTATGTATTGGTGCGTGTGTCTATATACATCTTTAAAATCAATGTATTTTATATCAAGCCTGTTCCTAATATAATTCGTGCTGGAGCATGACTGAAAACACCCAAGCTCGAATCACACTTGCCATTGTCTATACATGTAAGGTATAATCCCTCGTATTCCTATATATTGATATTCTATGCGTGATTATGTGTGTACTAGCATGATGTTTACAAGCTCTTTGTTGCTGTTACTGAACTTGACAAGGAATACCCCACGTTCCTTCATTAGACAGTCGATTCATCCTCTTTCTAATTCCCCCCACCTTCTTTATCGCTATTAGCCTTTGTCTATCTAATCATCTCTCAAATCTCATTTTTATCTTTGGCAACCCTCTCTCTACTACCACCTCTGTCACACGAACCCCCATCTACTATCCTTGTTTTCATATCCTGTCATTATTCACTGTGTTCAAACACACGTGGATTTCTCCCTTCTCGAAGAAGATCTTTTCCGATCATCACTACCACATCTCCGTACGGCATATAATTTTAAGGAACAATATACAAACGCCCCACATACCTACACATCTATTTGTTTTTGTTTTGTGATTACTGTTTTGAACTAAATGTTTGCTTGTTTAAAACAATCGTGGGTACATCTATGTATGTGTATTTAATTTCTCATTGATGAATAATAAATATTGATATTACGTACAATGATGTTTATATTTAAAACGTAGAAATTCAAGTTAGGTGTTAGTATAAGTAATTTTATTTACTAAAACAAATCTGCTAATCACTCTCTTTTCCGTTGTTCTATCGTTTAATTTTTCTTATACTATGGTCAATCAATGATAAACATTGATTGCCAGCTGAATTAATTATAAAAATATAAAAAAAAATATATTGAACCATCCTAAACCAAACAGTGAGTACGTTTTACTATATTTTTTTCTGGCAATATCATAACAACATGACCCTCCCCAAATATAACAGTATCTATTTCAACACTCATTTCCATATCAAAAACCCTGCAAAACAAATACATCGCCGTCACAATTTCTGTTTCATTTTCTCGTATTTCTTGCTCAATCTGAAAAGTTTTTAACCGATTGGAAAATATAAAATAAGTAAAGGGCCAGTAATTATTGAAGAAATTGTAGTATCCCCATCCTATCAGATGCTGAATCTTGGGCACTGTACCTATACGTGTACACCATTGATTGTTTCGAAATCACGGCAATCTTCAAACGACAGAAAAGATTAAAAAAACTGACTAGGCATCTAAGCTTAGATACCTCTGATATTTAAATGGCAAAAGCAAGACTACTTGCCTTTGTGACACAATGATGTCAAACGACTGGTTAAATAACAACTAGACCAGATTACAAAGCACTGAATTTGAAATAGAGAGGCATGTTGCATGATATTGTTCTAGATATATTGTATCTGAAACAAAATATTTGTAGGATCATCATAGATATGATGCCTTTTTTCATAGTTCTGCAGGATCATGTTTGACTTTGGGCAAAACAAAAACATCCCCATTTTATAAGTAAAATTGAACCCGATTTGTTTGTTCAAATGTTGCATTGTGTAATTTTCAAGTTGAGAGAATATAGGAAATGTAGAAAAGGGAAATTGCAATAATAATTTCTAACAGGCCACAATTATAATCAATTTAAACGACCTGAGTACTGTAATAGCGACTTCTATAATGAAGACTTCTGAGTATACAAATATTTGTAACGATTATAATGTAAGCACAGATGACGCAAATGCAGACTTGTATGAAAAAATAACTCCATAATTACTATGTACATTATTATATACATAATATACATACGAAAGTAGAAATATACAAATACATACATACATACATACATACATACTTACATACATACATGGGGGGGGGGGGCATCAGCTGACAATAAATGTAGGCTATGTAAAACAAAGATCGAGGATGTAAGCCACATTGTTGCCAGCTGCGAAAGAATGTCATCTCGCTACTACCTCCCCATGAGAACCATCTGGAACGCACTTTGGAAAACAAAATTAACAACAAACGAGGAAGAATATATTGAGACAGATGGCACTAAGGAATACTGGTGGAACCTGAAAATAAAAACTGCCACCAAATTAAAGCACAACCGGCCTGATATTGTTGTTTGGGACCACACATTGAAAACGTGCTCTGTTGTGGATATCAGCTGCCCACTTGATGTAAACGTTGTCAGAAAAATATAGGAGGAGGACATCGACGACCATTGATGAGGAGTTTACAAATCCAGTATCCAAGATACACCTTTAGCTTCATACCCATCATTATTGGTGCTACGGGTTATATACCAACCCGCTTGGACCAAAGTATGACTGAACTTGGATTTGCGGACAAAGAGCGCAGCTCCCTAATTCATAGTCTACAAATGGATGCGATAGCTGGCACCTTCAAATTTGCAAAACATTCTTGCGATTCAAGGGATGACAATTTCTTTTCTTTTACAACCTTGCCACCAGGAAGGTGGCCGGTCAAAAAAATATACTCGAAATTAAGAGAAAGGGATAACATATTTACATACATACTTACCTACATACATACTTACATATATACATACTTACATACATACATTGAAATTGGTTAAAATAATTACGTACATCATTGTGTGTAGAGATATATTACACATATCATTAAACACTACGCTGCCGGTAAAACAGACATACACCACACACACAACCAGATAAATAACCATATGTATCATATATATATATGTATATATATATATATATATACTTATAAGTGTGACGGACAAATGTCATAGTTTTTGTTTTGAAGTCTGTGTAAACATCAAAGAAAACATTTCCTAATGAAAGATATTGAAATATGTCAATTTGTTATTATGATGACACCGTATTGTTGATTTACGCTTTAGACTATCTATCGATCTTTCACACACACACACACACACACACTCTCTCTCTCACTGTGTTTCGCTCTCAACAATAAACATTATAGTGAAAGTCTTTTCTTAAAGTCTATGGTTATCACTTTCATTCTGAGGACATACACGGTTCACCTATCTTTCACACACACTCTCTCGTGTGTTTCTCTCTCGACAACAACGTCTTTACACTCCTGCCTTTTTCACCCCTTCTACATATATGCTGTGGCGGACAGACATACGGAGCAACAGCCTCTCTTATATAGTATAGATTGTATATATACTTATGTATATATATATATATATATATATATATATATATATATATATATATATATATATACTATATATATACATTCTAATAATAAATGTAAAGACTAAAATCCGGAGAGAGTTCGGAAAGGATTATATATATATATATATGAAAGCAAAGAATCCGTGCTTTCACCCTTAAAGGTGAAAGCAGCGATTCTTTGATTAAAATTTAAACTGTTCTTATAATACAAAGACACACACAGAAACACCTCCCCCATATATATATATATATATAGTTTACGGAATTGTAACGTCTATTATCGAAACCCGAAGAGCTTTTGATTCCAGAGTCGATACCGGTCGATACAGATCGAGCTTTGAGTTGATCAATCCCGAAACGCGCGTCATGCCTCAATAAATGTAATGACGATCTAAGAACTGGGCCTGTCTATTATATATATATATATATATATATATATGGTGGCTGCCAACTCGTTTTCGAGTACGGCCACTACTTTATATCCATGTAGGAGAACCCCTACCGATGCGCTGAACGAGTGTGACTTTTTAGTCCAGCCAGCGACTTGAAAACTCTGGTACAAACACTACACTTGTGACAATTATCGACACATAGTGCTTTGCCTTTGGTACCATGTGACGACAAGTGCAGAGAGATCTCCAGATATAAAGCAATGCCTGTGCCGTGAAGCTTTTATAGTGAGCAAAGGCACTGCACAAAGCCAGTCCCACTCTCTTAACCAAGATGATATTTACCAAAAAGAAGAACAAGTCAACATCATTGGATACCGTCAGGGTTGCAGGTGTTATATCGGAGTTTTCCTTCTCCTAGAATTCTGCCTTGACAAAGGCTAAGGGGTCATCTCTCCCAGTGATTTTGGATGGCCATTGACTCTTAAGAGCTCCTTTTCCCTTTGACAGGTTTTGTTTTTAGTCCTGCAGGATGTCCAAAGTCATCCTCCTCACCAAGAAACCCTGGTGGGGTTGCCAGTTTAGTCGCCAACGACCCGACCATGAGACAGGTTGTACTGGGATACATGTTACCAGTAGCACCAAGTGGTGATCTGACATATATATATACATACATGCATACAAACATATATACATGCATACAAACATATATACATACATACATTCTAACATACATATAAAAATGAGAAAACTCATCTCTAGAACACCTAAATGTTATATGTATGTATGTATGTATGGGCGGAAGAACTCATAAGAGTCAACAGCCATCCAAAAGTGTGTAAATATGTATATACACATGTACATATGTATGGATATGCGCGGGGACATAGAAATAGTCGGGCTGGACCGCCGATCGCGCGGTTAAACCACTTGGAGTGAAGGACCACTAGCATTCTTCTAGGAGAAGGCAAATCAGGAAACTGGGATAACTCCGATATAAAACCTACGGCTCAGTAGTTACCGATGACTTTTCTTCTTTTAGGGTTATAGCTATAGTCGTTCAGATTGGCTCAGTGCACAGTCTTTCCTCACTTTAAAAAATATCTTCACGCACAGCACGATAGAATTAATTAATTGTTTCTAGTTTAGGCACAAGTCCAGCAATTACCCAGCGCATTACTGGTACTTTATTTTATCGACCCCGTAAGGATGAAAGGCAAAGTCAACCTCGGCGGGATTTGAACTCAGATCGTAAAGGGAATAACTATGCTGGAAAGTATGGCGTCCGACCCTCTACCGATACTGCCGATCCCCCGCACGATAGAATTAATTAATAATTATTAATAATGGTATATCGTGCAATGGCCATACTCGGTAACGAGGGGGCAGCCATCATGTGTGTATGTATGTATGTATGTATGTATGTATGTATGTATGTATGTATGTATGTATGTATGTATGTATGTATGATGTATGTATATGTGTGTATATGTATAAATATTGTTGCGCTTAAGAATTCTATTTATTTGATGAATTTAATATACATTACAAATCTAATATGTTTAGACACACACACACACACACACACACACACACACGTATATATATCTAATTATACATTCATAATCTCATACATATATGATATTATATAATTTATAATAATATATATATATATATATATATGCACATTATGTATATATAATTGTAACACTCGCATAAACTCACACACACACACACACATATATATATACATAAATAGCCTTATTTATTATTATATACAAATACTTATATAAATCTATTCATTCATTCATGAATATACTCAGACCTATAGTTATAGTAATTCCTACATACATACAAATTACGTCCATCAATGCTATATACATGAAACTACATATACTAATATATATATAGATATACCTCAGCAACTCATGCTATTTATCTTGTGGAAAGTTTGGCTAACCTCTCTAGAGAATGTCGGTCTGAACCCACCTTTTCCCATCACTAAATATCAATGGAATCGAAAATTAACGAGCGCAGATCTTTCGAAGTTCACCTTTTATGATTGATATTAAATAGTTGTGCAACTTACTTATTAATTAAACGCTCAAACATCCATTCATCTATCTACACACGCAAACAAACATATACACATATCTATATATTTCTGTATATTTATATATACAAATTTATATATATACACACACACGCACACAACTATATATATATATATATATATATATATATATATATATATATATATATATATATATATATATAAAGATATATAAAGATATATATATATATATATAAAGATATATATATATATATATAAAGATATATATATTATATATATAAAGATATATATATATATATATATATATATATACATAATATACATATATATGTGTACATAAGGTATGTATGCTTTGTGTATGTATTTCTCCCCCTCTCTTCCTCTCTCTCTTTCTCAAACGTCCATTCATCTATATATTCATCTATCTAGATACGAACACAAACGTACACACATACACACACACACGTATAAATATATCTATCAAATACAGACATATATGTATATATATATATATATATATATATATATACACATATATAAATTTTTATGTATACGCATACATATATATATATATGTATGTATATATATATATATATATGAGTATGTGTGGTTGCGTATATATATATATATATATATATATATATATATATAAGTATGTGTGTGTGCGTTTATATATATATATATATATAAGTATGTGTGTTTGCGTATATATATATATATAAGTATGTGTGTTTGCGTATATATATATATATATATATATACACACACACATAAATTACACTGCTACGTTGCTATCGCTGTAGATTTTATCTTTCAGTTTATCTGTTCAACTCTGCCTGTCCGTTTTGCAACCTAGTCACACACATATCTATATATCTGTTATTGGTATCATTGCATCATTTAAGAATATATTATTAGCACACACTCGGATCGCTGTTAGTCGTCCTTCGTGTCAGAAGATGATGCTTTGCTGTATTTGTCACAGTCAAGTACCAAACTCACTTCTTCATTCATTGCGTTTTCTATCTAAACTATAATAAAGAAAGGAGTTCGGGACTGCATCCAGAATATATTTTTACCCCGTTTGTAAAATAAGTTGGATTACTTTGAATAAATAATTGTTTCTACTTTTGGCACAAGGCCAGCAATTACCCAGTACATTACTGGTACTTTATTTTATCGACCCCGAAAGGACGAAAGGCAAAGTTGACCTCGGCGGGGTTTGAACTCAGAATGGAAAGGGCCGTAACTTTATGCGTCAAAGCATGGTGTCCGACTCTCTACCGATACAGCCAATAATGAATGCATATTATATAATTTATCTACTAAATTTCGTGGCTGTTCATTAAATATTTTTTATTACTGATTTAAAGATTCACTTGTTTAAAATGTTCAAATGCCAACAATTCCGGTTAGCGATCACTTAAATAACCATTCATATATTTCCGTCACTAATTTTCTCTTAATGCAGTTTATATATAATATCGTCTTTTTTTAATGTATTACGTTACTGATTACATAAGAGAGTGTAACTTAGTCTTCGTTCAATTTCTGTGGATATTGTCAATTACGATTTTATTTGATGTATAATATATACATGCATATATACTTGCGTATAATATCGTATAATATCAATATGCACACTACACATGCTAGCAGAAAACCACCTGAGGGGTGGTTTTTCTGCTAATCTCTTTAATGACTGCGTTGCACTATGATAATTTTTACAGAAGAACATTCACAACCTCTCGTTCTTCAGAAAAGATGAAGCATGAAGAAAGTGTCTAGCAACCGACTCTCATATACAAATTCCTATGACACTGAACATGGCCATTATCGGCTTCATATTCAGCACAGCTCGAAACAATCTCAAAGGTCTCTTGTAAATTGCCATAATTTGGGATTTTTGCTGGGTTTTGCCTTATACGTAAGAAAATAAACCATTTTATTTAGATAGATAGAAAGATCAATAGAAAACTAGATAGATCGATAAATAGATAGAGTGATAGAAATGTTGATAGTTTCCACCTTAGATGTTTAGCTGCCGTCCTATAGGGGTTATTTTCAGTGATGATGGTTCCGGATAGAACAAAGAACATATTATGCAACGTAGCTGATTTAAATGGAGTGAGCGAGGGATAGATAGATAGATAGAATGAGAGAACAAGAGAGCAAGAGAAAGAGAGCAAGAGAAAGAGAGCGAGAGAGCAAGAGAGAGAAATGGGGGGCAGGTGTTCGATAGAGGAAAGATAAAATATGACTCCAGTACTGGTATCATATTTAATGTCATCGGAAGGATGAGTGTAGAAAACGGGAACATAT
>OZ024742.1:131449254-131466754 GCA_964016885.1 Eledone cirrhosa
TCAAGTACTATTGTAATTTAGTTTAGTGGTGATTTTTTTAAAATACCAAGCTTTAAATAGGTTTATTTGCAATAGTTTATGTCTTTGCCTATTAATCCGTATGGTGAGCAAATGGGGTCCCACGTGTTGGCCTCCCCACAGCCCCGGCGGACAGGATGGAAAAGGGCGTTTCCCCGGAGTACAGCAGATTTCTTCCAGAGAAAGACAGAAAGTGAGAGAAACAGGAATTGCAAAAAGACATAGAGACATAGACCCCAATACTAGACTGGTACTTTTTTTTATCGACCTCGAAAGGATGAACGACAAAGTTGACCTTGACAGGATTTGAACTCACAGAGCAGAGAGCCGGAACGAATTCCATAAAGTAATCTATTCGATGTCCATGCAGCTCTACCAATTCATACATACATACATACATATATATAAATATAAATATATATATATAAATATATATATATATAAATTATAGTAGGAGATAATCACACTTCGATTTTGATATCACCTTTGATAGCCCTTTACGTTCTGAGTTCAAATCCCGCCGAGGATAGCTTTGCCTTTCATCCTTACAGGGTCGATAAAATAAAACACCAGTAATGCACTGGAGTCGATTTAATCGACTTTTCCCCGTCCTTCAAATTGCTGGCCTTGTGCCTAAAGTAGAAACAATTATTATTATTATTATTGTTCTTTGAGTCTCAGTCATTGATGTTAGTTAACTGGACAGTTTGTTGAAATGAATATCAAGCCGCTACCTGCAGCCTCAGATATTCAGGACGTATCGGAGGGTCCTTGCTGTTCCCAGCAAGCATGCCTTTTGAAGCGTTCCAAAAAGCGTGGCGGGGCCAATTTTCTTTAACCATCCCTGGAAACCTTTTGAGATAGTACCTAGTGCACCTATGACAATCGGGATCACTTTGACTTCATGGCAGTTTCAAATCCTTTTTACCTCCCACTTTAAGTCCTGGTATCGGTTAATTTTCTCCCTCTCCTTCTCTTGCACTCTCGTGTCGAATGGGCAGGCCACATCCACAATCAGGCACGATCGTTTTTCCTTGTCCAAAACCACCAGGTCAGGTCTATTGTGTTCCAGTTTCTTGTACGTCTGTATCCTAAAATCCCACAGCACCTTCACCTGATCGTTTTCTATCACCGACTCTGGCTTATGCTCATACCACTTCTCAGAATATGGTAAATTGTTTACTTTGCATAGGTACCAGTGGATCACCCTGCCCATCACATCATGTCTCCAGCCCTTATAGTGAGTCTAGGCTAGATGTTTACACTCGGATACAATGTGAGCCACAGTCTCCTCTCTCTTCTCCACAGATCCTGCACAGTGGGCTAGCCTCCTCCTTGTAAATATGGTGTTTCAACCACTTCGTTTTGAGGGCCTGCTCTTGCGCAGCCATTAGCATTCCTTCTGTAGCCTCTTTTCAACCAGTTCCATGTCTGTGGATTTCTGAATTCAGTTTTCTCAAAGAAGGTACTATGAAGGGATTTTTCATGAAGGCTGCTCTTTCTCCTTGTTGTTATTTCCTCCTTGGACATCCCCTGGTATATTGTCCTCTCCTTCAGTACAATTCTGAGCATTGGCTCCTTACTATCAGTCACGTATTTCTGTAGGTTGCTTTTCTCCATCTGAACACAGTCCTCTATGCTGATATGACCTCTTCCACCCTCAGATCTCCTTAAGTAGAGTCTATCGACATCACTCCTCTTTTGGAACATGTTGTAGATAGTCAATAGCTTCCTAGTCTTCCTATCCATTTCTTTTTATTCAGCAACATTCCATCTCAGAATTCCCGCACTGTACCTAACAATAGACACAGCTCGGGAATTTACTGCACTTATGGCATTCCTACTGTTCAGATGTGAATTTAATAAGCCCCTTACTCTCCGAATGTATTCAGATCTTATCAATTCCTTCATTTTTTTTGTTCTTGATGTCATCAGCCTCCAGAACACCCAAATACTTGTATCCTTCTTCAGTGTCAATTTCCTTTATCATCTCACCTGTTGGTACCTGGATTCCGTTGCTTCTGCTCAATTTACCCCTCTTCATCACAAGGACTCCATGTTAAATTCATGGTTAAATAATTTGCCTCTCGGTTTCTATTTTAAGTATGGGTAACTTGTGTTTTCAAATGATATTTAAATTTACTGGAGCATTACTGGTGTCAAAAGATAAATAATAGCTACTATCCAGTTTTTAATGTAAACTTTGCTGGAAATTGAGATTCGTATATGTATGAATTTGATATTTTCTGTGTAGTCTGAGTATGTTGTTGCTTAGTCTCAGCTAAACGCTGATCAAATAGGCATTTGATCAACATTCACCCAAGAATGATTTGTTGATTTTTATACGTTATACAACGAGGAACATATTGCCCACTCTGCTTTCTTTTAAGACGATAGAGTGTAAGTCGAGGGAGATTTAACTGAAAATATTGTTATGACGGTGACGTTTGATAGAGATTTTCACAATCGTTTATCCGCCTTTCTATCGCCACCAGTTGATCAAGTTTGCTGTTGTCTATACTCAGATCAAATCAATTCAACTTGTGTAGCGAAACAATTAGACACGGCCCAAGGATTATTAGATACGTTTTGCTGTAGCCGATTTGGCATTGTGGTTTAAGTGATGCCTTTTCGTCGCAAATGATATTTCGCACTCAATATTTTTGGAACGAGACGTATTCGCGAGAAAATTTCGTTTTTATTTTACATAACTACGAACGTCTTCTACTCACTCACTGCTAACCGACAATTCAACAGCTAGAATTCTTTTGGATGGTGGAGAAGTCGGTTAAATCGACCCAAGAACGTTACTGGCACTTTGTTTTATCGAAACCATAAGTATGAAAGGCAAAGCTAACTTCGGCAGGATTTGAACTGAGAACTTTAAGGGACGTAACAATATGCCACAAAGCAACAACATGGCAAAAATATACAAAAATATACAAAATTTATCCAGAGTATTGAAGTATTTAAGAGTATTCAACTGAATTTGTAATATAATCGGCTTGTCTCGCCACAGCCCCGGCGAACAGAACAGAGAAGGCGTTTCCCCGGTTTGTGATGCTAAAAATGCTGTTTGCAAAAGGAAGTTACAAAACGTAGATAGTATCAGCTATTGTAAGACCATTGGAAACAACATTTCCTTGGTCCGATTTGAGGAGTTCCACCCCAATCGGTAAGCGGATGAGGTTTGGGATCTTATCGATTGATTCAATTGATGTGTTAGTAGCTTAAATAAATCATATTTGAAGGTTGTTTTGTTATGTAAGAGAAATTTGTTTTATAGATATTTCATATTCCATGCGCATTGTTGTGGTAAAAGTTGTGTTAGTAATAATTATGTTGGTGATATATGTTGTGTTGATGGCTTCATGGTTTGGGTGGTGTTGATGATGATAGTGAAACAGTTTTGGTGTATTGGTTTTCATTGCGTGTACTGATAATTTAAGATCGATCAGTGATTGAAAGAATCAATATATCAGTACGCCAAATTATATATTACGATATCTCTATATAACAAGAATGTGATACGCATGGAAGTATAGATAGGTTATAATTATCAATTAAATATATAAGACAATACAAACATAATAGCATACACATAAATCAATGTGTCGTTCATATTTATATATGCAAGAAAAAATGAGATGGTGGATGAATATTACCCAACACGGCAATTTTACTTTAGTTATAGAATCTTTTATCTCGCTTTCTCTTTTTCACTCTCTCTCCCGTTCTCTCTCTTACCCTCTCTCTCACTTTTACTTTCTCACTCTTTCTCTCTCTCTCTCTCTATCTGTCTATCTATATATACACTCTCCCTTTGTCGCTGTATATACATAATTACATACATACATACATTCATATATATACAATATATATATATATATAAATATTCCTTCATTGTGCTGTCGTTTGCCTTGTTATTTCAGTTTATTTCTTGCATACACACACACACACACACACACACACACACACACACATATATATATATATATATATATATATATATATATATATATAGGAACAAGTAAGACCCCGACGGCTTGAGCTCAGCCGTCGGGATCTTACTTGTTCCTATTACCCACTCTACTACCCTAAGTATTGAGTACTTTGGTGCGTTATGGTCCACCTGGTTCCTTACCACATTTCCTTCGTTATATATATATATATATATATATATATATATATATATACTATACTCACACACACATATATATTTATATACATATATATTGTTATATATCGTTATATTTGGGAATGGTCATGTATCCAATATTGCCAATAGAAAGAAACACGCGCACCATATATTTGTCACTTTATGTTTATCTGTATCGTTCGTTATTAATTCGTTTGTCAAATTTCTTTCGTTACACATTCTGTGACTTTTTCAATGTCAATCTACTTTGTACCTCCTCCTTTTCCTGGTATTAAACTTCTATTCAAACTTGTCTTTGTTTTGTGATACACCTTTCGTGTTTCGTAGCCACGGTAATTTGTCTGAGTGTTGTGTCGGTTTTATCTGTGGATAGGATCTTTACTTCTATGTTATCTATTGAGCCCTCGCGTTTTAGTTTGGCATGTTGGTATAGCAGGAATGAGCTTTTATTTTCCTTAAGATGTTGCCAGTGTTTATATATATGTACATGAATGTATGTATATATGTGCTTCTGGTTTTATAATTTCACAAATGTTGCCAATAGAGAACGAGTCGGTTTCTAGCATACACACAATACTCTCTCATTGGAATTTACACAAAATCAACTAGGTAGATTATGTATGCATGTCTGCATGCATGCATGTGTAGATATGGATGTTGTTGTATGTGTGGATGTGTATGTTTTGAGTTGTATGTGTGCATGCTTAGTATCTGTACACGTATATATGCAGTTATTAGATGCAACATTTTTGGAATGTTTTACATATTTTTACTGTTCCATTAATGCATTGTACTTATAATTTCCTGACTAGTTGTGTTCTTTCTGTTCCTGTGAAGTCTAGCTTCTCAAGATTTGTATTGAGGCAGTTACTATGTATGTATGTATGTATGTATGTATGTATGTATGTATGTATGTATGTATGTATGTATGTATGTATGTATGTGCATGGGTGCATGTGTATGTATATGCGCGTGGACATAGAAATAGTCGTGCTGGACACCACCGGGAGTGAAGGACCCTAGCCTTTCTCAGGCCATTCTTCTAGAAGGCAACCCAGGAAAATGGGACAAAACCTGCGGCTCAGTAGTTACCGATGATGTTGATCTTTTCTTTTTGGGGGGTTGTAACTACTGTCGCTGAGAGAGTGGGATTTGCTCAGTGCACAGTCTTTCCTGACTTAAAATAAAAATCTTCACGCACAGGCATTGCACGATAAAATTAATTTATAGTTATTAATGATGTGATATCATGTAATGGGCATACTCGATAACGAGGGGCAGCCATCATGTATGTATGTGTTCGCTCTTTCTCTTAATTTCGAGTATATTTTTGACCGGCCATCTTCCTGGTGGCAAGGTTGTAAAAGAAAAGAAATTGTCATCCCTTGAATCGCAAGAATGTTTTGCAAATTTTGAAGGTGCTAGCTATCGCAACCATTTGTAGACTATGAATTAGGAAAGCTGCGCTCTTTGTCCGCAAATCCAAGTTCAGTCATACTTTGGTCCAAGCGGGTTGGTATATAACCCGTAGCTTCAATAATGATGGGTATGAAGCTAAAGGTGTATCTTGGATACTGGATTTGTAAACTCCTCATCAAAAAACATCACTAAACATCCGTAGATGTCCTCCATCTGTATTTTTCTGACAACGTTTACATCAAGTGGGCAGCTGATCTCTACAACAGAACACGTTTTCAATGTGTGGTCCCAAACGACAATATCAAGCCGGTTGTGGTTTAATTTGGTGGCAGTTTTTATTTTCAGGTTCCACCATATGTATGTATGTATGTATGTATGTATGTATGTATGTATGTATGTATGTATGTATGTATGTATGTATGTATGTATGTATGTATGTATGTATGTATGTCGGGTCACTCTTGAATGCTACTGGTAACATGTAACCTAGTACAACCTATCGCATGATCGGGTTGTCGGCGACTAAACCGGCAACCCCACCAAGTTTACTAGATGCGGAGGGTGATTTTGGACACCCTGCAGGACAAAAAACAAAACCTGACAAAGGGCGGAAGAACTCATAAGAGTTAACGGCCATCCAAAAGTGTATAAATATGTATATACACATATACCGCGCGGTTAAACCACTGGGAGTGAAGGACCCCTAGTCTTACAGGACATTCTTCTAGGAGAAGGCAACTCAGGAAACTGGGATAACTCCGATATAAAACCTACGGCTCAGTAGTTACCGATGATGTTGATCTTTTCTTCTTTTCGGGTTATAGCTACTGTGTCTCAGAGAGTGAGATTGGCTCAGTGCACAGTCTTTCCTCACTTAAAAAAATATCTTCACGCACAGGTATTGCACGATAGAATTAATTAATAATTATTAATAATGGTCTATCGTGCAATGGCCATTTTCGATAACGAGGGCGCAGCCATCATGTATGTATGTATGTGTGTATGCTTTACATGAAAGCGAATCCATAATATCAGTAGCGATCGACGACCTTGATAGGAACAAAGCACTATCGAATATCGTTAAAAACCTGATGGCTCACCTTTCATGTGATTCGTAATACAGGAAAACGTTTTGCATGAAAGACAAAGCACCATTTATTTCAAGGTTACCTAAAACATTGAAGGCGATTCACATTTTTAGAAATGAAAAGCCCCAGTGGATGAGAGGATAATAACCCCTAATCTTTGAATTAACAGAATGCAATTATTATTAGATGTACAGTTGTTACTGCCTACTTCTGACCAAAACATTTACCTCTTAACATCCAATACCACAGGAAACTACATTAGTAAGGCATTCGCAAAATAGTACAAAAATGCAGTGAGACTATATCACACTCAAAACAGTCAATAATCTCAAACTGGTAACTTTTAAACCGATCCGCCCACTTCTAAAGATATGATAAATGCCTGAACTAAACTCGATTTTGAATAATTTATGCTAAATTATTACAGGATTTTAAGAGTTAATGCAGAGATCAATGTTAATGCAGTCCTCAATTCTATGAAGTCTATCAAATATGTTTATATAAATATCAAAGTAGAGTATATATATTATTTTCTCAGCTGAAAAGCATTACTCAAGGGACCTGAGTAACGTCGTTAATATTCGCAGCTAATAAATATTCTACCTACCTATCTATCTATCTATCTATCTATCTATACTTGAATCCAAAAGGTGTGCACGGCCTTCCAGCAGCATTTGCACGACTGTTCGGGCAAAGCGGTACGTCGAGGGGAGTGATGAACTTCAGTTCCTACCTCGACGGCGTACCACGACTCTCGAGCACGGATGCAGAGAGCTGCGAAAGGCCGATCACAGCGGGCGAAATAAAAGATGCCCTAGGCCGCTGCGGGAAACGCAAATCACCCGGTTTAGATGGTCTACCCTATGAGTTTTACATAGGCATTTCAGACTTGTTCTCTGGCGTCCTCGAAGCGGTCTACTGCAACTGGCAGCAGAACGGTAGGATTCCCAGTTCTGTAGGCAGAGGCGTAGTAACGCTGATCAGGGAAGATGAGAACAAGGGGGATGAGATAAGCAATTTCAGGCCCATAACGCTGCTCAACACAGAGTTAAAGATTTGGGCCAAGGTGTTAGCAGCGAGGCTGGCGCTTGTCGTCGAGAACCTGGTAGGGGAAGCGCAAACGTGTGCAATCCCGACCAGGTCCATACACGACAACCTCCACCTCATACGATACATCATAGAGATAGTAGAGTGTAAACCTGGCTTCGGGGCTCTGATCAATTTAGATCAGTCTAAGGCATTTGATAAGGTCGACCATCAAAACTTGGAAGCGGTTCTCAAGGCAGCCGGCTTCGGTTCCGTCTTCAGAGGCTGGATCGCTGCCATGCACACCAGCATCTGCCCGGCAGTCAAGGTGAATGGCTACCTATCGGAGTCATTCCAAATCATGCGTTCCATCCGTCAGGGATGGTCTCTCTCCTCCATTCTGTATGTACTGACTCTGCGGAAGTTGGAGCTGTTGCAAAGCATCCCGATCGAACCAGGACTGCGGAAAGCAGCGTCGGCCTATTCCGACGACATAACCGTAATGGTGTCGAAAATCTCGGAAATCGGGGTAATCGGCAACCTATTACAGGAATACAAAACGTTGACAGGAGCAAGACTAAACCCACACAAGTCTGTTGGTTTGCAACTTGGCACATGGAAGGGCAAACCCATGCCTTACGACAGTGTCGTTGGACGATGGACGGAAGGACCGGTGAAATTGCTCGGGGTCTGGTTCGGTCCAGACCTCCAGGTGGACAAGAACTGGAACGAAATCACGGCGAGGGTGTTTGCACTCACCCAGAAGTGGGCTGAGTGCAAACTCTCCTTGAAAGGTCGAGCGGAGGCGCGAACACTTACATAGCGCCCGTCATCTACTACCGCTTGACAGGAGAAACGGAAATCAGTGGAGACTCCACTTCGACAATTCTATAGGCGATTAGTGGAGGATAAGTGGGAGGACGTTCTCGGGGAAACTCTAGGCACCGATGAGGACGAACTGACCAGTCTGTTCGGGAGGTCTTTCCCTCCAGGGCCTATGGATAGCTCCCAGATGTTTTTGGCCTGGCAGTGCTCCCGAGGAGCTATACCAGTTCGAGAAAATATCTACAGGCACGGACGCCCTGGCAGAGATCCTGCCAAAAGGACCTGTCCAAGATTCGAGCAGGACGTCGAAACCGTTCTGCACGCAATTTTTCAGTGCCCAGAGGTGACCAACCTTTGGAATTATGTCGAACAGCTACTGTCACTCGTGGGGCGCATCCATTTGTCAGATGAGTCCATCGTCAGGATCACCCCGCCGCCCTAATTTAAGAATGAAGGAGAGGCGGTTTTCCTCTGTCTGGTGGCTATTCGAAAGAGGTAATATGGTGGACGAGGTTAAAAGGACTGAGGGCAAACATTTTTCTCTCTGGACAAAAACTTATCCCCTTCTTTAAGTACCACTTCAGAAGGAAGGGGAGAGTGGAGAGAATGGTGCTACACCCCAGTAAATTTGCTGGAAGGTGTGTGAATGTGGCGAAAATGGCCCGAGTGAATGGGCCTTCTCTGTACATAAACCTGTAGGTTAAGGAAGATAAACAGAGGGAAGACAGGAACACCTACGAAACGTGTTCCTGACTTTGAGTGTTGTTCTATCCACGGGGTGTAAAAGAACCCTGCAGTAACGTTCCCCTTATTGGGGATTTCAATTTTTATTTTATTATATATAGTTTATTGTTATTTATCAATGTTAAAGTTATATGATTTTTATGTAAAACCCCCGCCGTCACGTCTTGTAATGTCCCATTTTTGTACGCCCCTGTGGCAAATAGATTGACCCTCTGACTAAATTGTCAGTGGATGGGTTATTGAAATTTTTGCTCCCCAGGGCCGAAAATTTAATTTTCATAAAAATTTATAACAAATTATTTTCTGCATGAATGATAAAATTGAAGCGCTTCCCACCGTAAGTGGAAATGGGAGCGTTGAAATGAATGTCACTATGGCAACAGGGAGTAGTGATCGTGAAAAATCACACCAAAACAAAAGTATGGAAACACATAAGGCACAAAAAAATATTGAACAAGAAAAAAACACTTCTCAAATATAACTCCACAAGCAAAAATCAAGCAATTGAGAACAACAAAACCACCACCACCACCACCAACAACAACAACAACAACAACAATAACAACAACAACAAAAACAACAGCAACCATAAGAAATCTTTTGCCACAATAAGCAAAGGAACTTTTACAAATATTGATATTTCCATTGCGAAGGAAATGATCAATGAATGGAAAAAATATATTAACTTCGAGGAAAAAGGGGGATTTAAAATAACCTCTCCGCCACAAGTCAAAGCCGATACTATGCGAAGGATTGTGATTTTTCGCACGATTTTGAACAAACAAAAAAAACGGCTTTCCTTACTCAAGGCGAAATTGAAATCCTCTTGAAAGAGGCAATGCCGTAAATACAATACATACAAAGGGCTAAACTGTATGGAAGTATTTCGGTGCTCTTCAAAAGTGAGGCCCATGCGAAAAAATACTCAGTGACCCCAGTCACCTCTGCCACACACACACCTTTTTCCCTACATACATGGGAAAAAGAACACAAAGAATACACATCACCAATATACCACCCAACATTAACATCTGGTGGATTCTGGCAGGTTTCTTGGAGGAAGATGAAGACACAATACTGTCGTTTCAAAAATCCACAAGAAACACCTGGAACGGCAGAAGCTTGGAAATTTTGGTCCAAATGAAACCGGACAGAATTTACAAGATACCAGAAAGGGTGCCAGTAGACGATACCAATTACATTAACATTTCGGCAGATGGAGGGCGGCTACATTGTTTTAAATGCGCGAGCACATCGCATTTAAAGGCCTCCTGATGACGATTCAACACCAGGCGAGGCTACTTCTCCATCCCCAAGTGAACATGAAGGAGAGCCTCGGAAATAAAAAAAACAAAATAAGAGACACCACAAAGCCACAAAAACAACAATCACCAACACAAACACACAACCACCAACACAAATAACAACTCAAACATTGCCACAATCACCCCCCCCTACCAGCAAAACAAACACCAACACCACCCCAAACACAAATGCCCACCATAAAAAAAACTACAAAATGAACAACAAACCAAAACAACACAAAAAACAAACAAACATCAATGCACATACATTAACACAAACAACAAAAACCTAACGGAGGCCATCTCCCAAGACCCCAAAGTAGAAACTGAGGGGAAAACCTTTGTAAAAGCAAACTCTCAACAACACCTAAAACTAATAAGCGTTTCGATAGAGACCTATCAGACATTGAAAGAAAGGTTTTCACAGGACTTGGCAACCCATGCCAAAAACCAATAAACCGTGTCCTGTTGAAATGTTTCCCCACCCCACTCAACACCCCCACCAGAACTGAAATGGAGATTGAACAACCCGATCTCCAGGAAACGAAAAGGTAAGTGCACTTTTTCGTCCTTTTTGCCAACTCTTTTCCACCAACATGGCTGACTTACGAGATGGAAGCGTGAATGTGCGTGGCCTAGGGATGCCCTGGAAACAGGGCCAACTTTTAAACGACCTTAGGTCACACGGTATAGATGTAATAGCCATCACCGAGTCCAGGATCCACAACAGGCAGCAACTAACCCCCATCTTCAATGACTTTGAGATCTACGCATCTCTCTGTCAGCGGAGAGGTGGAGGGGGAGTGGCTGTTATGTTTCGGAAAAACCTGGATCTCGAAGTACAGCAAGTACACGTGGACTCGGAGGGTAGACTGGTAGTCCTAGACGTGAACAGTATTGGAGGTGGAGCCTTCAGACTGGTAGCCGTTTATGCCCCGACCGGGCAATCACAATCGCGGCCAGACTTCTTTAAGCGTCTGGAGTCTTTTCTGGGAACGTCTCGCTCCTTGCTTTTAGCGGGTGGCTGGAATGGTATCCTAGATGCACGATGGGACTATGTGGGAGCATGTCCCAGTAGAGGGGGGTGCAACAGCCTCAAAACATTAATCTGCCAATTCCAACTGGCCGATAGGTATCGACTGGATTTCCCGACTGCACCACAGTGGACGTGGGCAAACCGCAGCGGTACATCTAGATCGTATTTAGATAGGTTCTTCATTAGAGAAAGGGACAAGGAGATGTTAAGCTGTCCACGAATGCACATGGTTGCCTATTCAGATCACAAATTCTGCATAGTCAACCGTGACAGAACACATAGACAGGGACCCGGATACTGGAATCTGAACGTATCGTTGCCGGCACGTAAAGCTTACAGTGAACGGATAAGTAGACTAGCCAAGCAACAGTTAACGGGAGCCATCGTCAACAAGAGATGGTGGTACACTCTCAAGTAAGCAATTAAAGTAGAATCGATAGGGTTTAGCAGAGAGTTAGCCTAAGAGAAAAACAAAATGCTTTCCAGCATAGTTACGTCCCCTTACGATCTGAGTTCAAATCCCGCCGTGATTAACTTTGCCTTTCATCCTTACAGGGTCGATAAAATAAAGTACCAGTAATGTACTGAATATTTGCTGGCCTTGTGCCAAATGTAGAAACAATTATTATATGTATTAAACTGTCTGTTTTTCTCTCACCATATATTACAATACGTTACATTGTACTATTGTTTATCCAACGCTTGCACGAAAAAGCTCTACAGGCTTGTGCATCATAAGACCTTAAATCATTAATACTTCACTCTAATTACCACTCATTACTTGCATCCGATTTGCCTGTTTTTTCTTTCATTACTTGCTTATATTCATTAATTACTAATGTTCCTGATACGTGCTTGTGTTAAATGTAATCCTTCTAAATGCTCCTGTTGGTCTGCAGGTGTGTTTATATACTATAAAATAATCATTACTTATTTATAACTGATTAATTCATTGTTTGTATGTATAGAAACGATTGTATGGATTAAAGATGGTTTCAATTTAAATTGAAATATATATATATATACATATATATTCTGTATATATATATATATATATATATATATATATATATATATATATATATATATATATATATATATACATATATATAAAAACATACACACGCACACACACACACACACATATATATATATATACATATGTATAAAAAAACACACACATATATATATATATATATATATATATATATATATATATGCATATGTATTCTGTGACCACTATACCACATGATAATACTCCCTCCTGAGAATTTTTTCTTGTAATGGTCAGGATTATTCCTTTCATTTGAGGGGTATCTAGCGAAGCCGATAGCCTCACGGCTTTGGTGCACTTTCGTTGTACCATAGCTGCATACACATCGGCGAAACTGCGCAGTCGTGACCTTGGAGAAAAAATTAGGTATATTTTGTCTATTTTTTTCTTTTGAAATTTATAATTGTTAGATAGCTCTGATATTATACGATTACTATTTTTTTAATTAAAACGGGACACTACACACACTACACCTATATATACTTATGTATCTGTGTGCATAGCTTTTATATATATATATATATATATATATATATATATATATATATATACATACGTACGAGTGGATGTACATCGATATACCTAACTATATCCCTGCAAATTCCTTTCTCGTAATTATATTCTAATTCAAAAGCTGGATCAAATAATTCAAATATATTCACTCTTTCGAGGACTGGAGATCGTTAAATCAGAAACCACAAATTAGGAAGGTTAGTAATATAATATATTAAACCATTTCAGAGTGGTTTCAACGGCTGGCCGTAATGTAATACTTTCGAGTCTATAAATGAACGATAAGAGAATATAATAAACATATATTTATATACACATACATAATACATATATGCATACATGCATACATACATAAATATATATACATTTATGTATATATATATATATATATATATATATATATATATATATATATATATATATTTAAACAAATAGAGGTGTGACACACGAGTTGTGATATATCAATAAAAAGGAAAAGAAAATGCTGTCAAATTTTTCCCAGTGAAAAATAGTTTAATTAGGAATAAGTATAAATTAGTAATAAGTATTGGTTAGTATTCAGTTTTAGTTTTAAGTTTTTACCGGTTGCGCATTTCTAATGCTTTTCAAAAGTAATTTTGAGATAGAGCGCTCGTGATGTTTGCTCTAATCAGATTAGAGTAAACATCACGAGCGCTCTATCTCAAAATTATTTTTGAAAAGCATTAGAAATGCGCAACCGGTAAAAACTTAAAACTAAAACTGAATACTAACCAATACTTATTACTAATTTATACTTATTCCTAATTAAACTATTTTTCACTGGGAAAAATTTGACAGCATTTTCTTTTCCTTTTTACTAATATATATATATATATACTTTTAGCTCAAATCTTAAATAATCAAAACTCGGAAAGTTTATGTAAAAGGATTAGAACCTTTTTCAATAAACTAGACCTAAGGATCACTTTCGATCTCAATTCTATAAAAGCTAACTTCTTGGATGTATCACTCAACCTAAACACAGGACTAATAGAGCCCTTCCATAAAAATAACGAAAATCTAGCCTACATTAGTTAAAACTCAAACCACCCTCGCTCTATAATTAACTCCATAGCACATAGTATATCCCTTAGAATTTCACGCGTATCTTCTAACCTAGTAATGTTTAATGAACACGCGAACTACTACAACATAGCTTTACTTAAGGCAGGACACAAAGAGAGGCTCAATTACATACCATATACAAACAACTACAACACACTTAACAGCAATAACACCACCCACACCTATAGAAATAACAAATATAGGACTAAACATAGAAATAGACAACGAGCACCAGAAATAATGAACCGAATACTAATATAAGGACCCCTAGGAACTATAGAAGATCTAGAGATAGAAAATACTTATGGTTCAATCCAATATTTAATTCCTCTATAAAAACCAAACTACCTTCTACATTCTTTAAATTAATTGACAAGCACTTCCCTAAACTTCACAAATACCATAAAATCTTTAATAGAAATACTATCAAACTATCTTACTCTACTGCAACCAACATAGAATCACACATACATAAAATTAACTATAAAAGAATCTCTAATGCAAATAACCTACAAACAAACACCCTAACACCAAATACAAAACACAAACACATAACAACATCACAACCACACACACATCAAAAGCATCACAACAAAACATCAACAAACCCAAATCTCAGCCCATACATAACAACATACAAAACCGCATTGTTGAACCGGCACACAGGAAAGCCTCAAAATGTAACTCTCACTTACCGGATGAGTGCCCGCTACAAAATAGATGCCTGGAGTCAAATATAGTGTACCTGTGTACTATAAATAAAGGCAACTTAGCATGCCACTACATAGGTTCTACGGCGAGGGAGTTCAAAAAAAAGATGTTACGTCCACAGACATTCTATAAAGAACCGTAGACTAATGAACGCAACAACGCTCGCCAATAAAATCTGACAGCTTAAAGATACAAACCAAGAATACTGGATTAGCTGGTCGAAATTGTCAGGGGCCTACGAAAATGGAATGTCCCACTGCGGACTTTGCAATATGGAGTTGCTCCATATTTTAAAATATGACAAAATACTGCTTAACAGCAAAACTGAACGGTCAATTTTCTGTAGGCATAAAGCAGCTACTAAATTCGCTAATTTCAAACAAACTTGATTCGACCCAACAATTCCATAATTCAAATTGTATACCTGAGTCTATTATAACAATCCATTATTATTATTATAAACTGTCAATAAATCAACTACCCAATGAATCAACATCATCACCTCCTAACTTTTCTCTTTCACTCTCTTTCGCTAAATATATTTCACCTCTTACATTATATCCTATCGTATTCTCTTCACTTGTAACATAACTTCCAATTTATTAATTTATTAATTTAACCAATACATATATGTACATATTTAATATTTTCATGTTTATACCATCACATCTTTATATTTTAACCACCAACACCACAAATATTTTCAACAATCATATTATGTTCATTTTTCTTCGCACACATATAAATTTATTTATTTATTTTTTATCATCTTCATTATTTATTATTATTTATTTATTATTTTTTTCTTTTTCTTCATCTTTTTTCTTTTTTCTTCGTTCGTTTTCTTTTTTTCTTTTTCTTTCTTTATTACTGATGTTGTGATTTGAACGCCGTGTACAATTTTAATCAGTTTTTCTGATGATTTGGTTAAGCATACATTGTATTTAAAATTGAGTGACACAACATCAAGTGATTAGCAATTTTTAGACAATTTAATCAATGAAACAATTGTTAATACTAAAAATAAAACCCTTTTGTACTGTTGACCATGTTATTCTCCACTCTTTCACTATATATATATAGTTAGGGAAGCAGAAAATTGCTTATTATGATCCAGTTTGTGATCCAAGACGTGAACAACAATTATAATTGAGTGGCTGCTATTTGCAGTATAGCAATATAAGGTTGCACTTACCAATGAAACGGTCGTAAATACCTGGATAAAATCCTTCTCTTAATGCTTACCTGTATTTTCTCTTTTATATATATATATATATATATATATATATACTAGTATTGGTGCTCTGAAATAACGATGTATACATTAATGTATGTATAGTATGTTTGGCAATATATTGTATGTTTAATAAAACACCTTTAGAAGACCATTCACTATGAGTGTTAAAGTAGTGACTATGTCACTTACTTATTCTCAGCAAAAACAACAGAGGGCGGGCGACAGACAGTCTGTTTCTCGTTTGTCAGGGTTTATCAAGTCAACACAGTCAGTTGCCTTTGTCGAGAATTATAGAGGCTGGATTCTTATAAAATTCCAGTAGTAATCAGGAGCGGATTAAACAGAGCGATTGCCGGTCCAGCAAAAATTAGGTATTAGTATTGGTGCTCTGAAATAGGGATGTATACATGAATGTATGTATAGTATATTTGGCAATATACCGTATGTTTAATTAAACACATTTTGAAGACCATTCGCTATGAGCTTTTTAAAGTAGCGACTATGTCACTTACTTATTTCTCTCTCTCTCTCTCTCTCTCTCTCTCTCTCTCTCTCTATATATATATATATATATATATATATATATATATATATATATATATATATATATATATAAAGGTTTACATATAGATAAAGTTATAGATATATATGTTGCAACCGGTCACTTTTTGGCTCTATGAAGAATTAATAAATTAAATAATCAGAGCAATATATCATAAATCATGTCCTTAGAATTATTAGATAAAATATATACCATTTCCTCTCCCAGTTAGCATAATTAACCATATAAAAAATCAATTAGACCAAGCTATAAGAATAAAGGCTCTTATGAAGAAATCTTCGACAAATAACCGAAAGTGGCCTTATCGCGGTGGCCCCAATAGAGTATTTGTCCAACATTTCGACAGCATGTAGAAACTGACTAAATATACCATCAGGACCCCGACGGCTGAGCTCCGGCCGTTTCGACAGCTAGATCCGCTACGATCCTAAGTATCGAGTACTCTGGTGCGTTAGGGTCCACCTGGTTCCTTACCACACTTTCTTGGTTATACATCTTAGTTATATATATATATATATTTATATATATATATATAATTAGAAATATAAGCTATCGCCGTATTTTGACTAAAGAAATTAAAGAAATTATTTAGCCTGATAGTGGGGTTAAGAACCCTCGGAGAAATGGTGAAAGATGTGTATTGACGTGACGTCACTACTCATCTTTTTCCACTATCAGGCTAGATAACGGCTTTAATTTCTTTAGTCAAAATACGACG
>OZ024742.1:131481754-131564254 GCA_964016885.1 Eledone cirrhosa
TAATGTTAGATTTTCAAGTTTAGTCAAGTCTCTTTGTTACATTACATATTCTACACGACGTTGAAATTTACGAGCATCACTGTTGAGTTACACTTCAGCAAAATGAAATATCCTTAACCCTTTAGCATTTACATTACTCTATATTGTATTTTCATGGTAAATGTTTTACCTCACATAATTATCTCAGATAATATTGAATCAATGAGAATTTGATATTATTTATTTTGAGAAACATACCTTAACACTTGTATGAACAGCCGGTTACAGCTGGTTGAACAGAAAGTGGTGAAATAATTCTGGCCGGATATGGCCGGTTTAAATGCTAAAGGGTTAAGAAACATTGAGAACATTAACATTTTCAAATGTAGTCGTCCAAACGTAAATGATTATAATAATAGTCGCTCTTTGAAAATAATAGTAAATAAGTAACATTAGAGACGGAAAAAGGTAGGCAGGTGCATGCTCTGTTCCGATTTATCCGTACTCGGGGAGAACTTGCCCAAATGTGTCAACCAATATGTATTGTGATCAACTAGTGTTGATTTCATTTAAATTCGGACCAATACATACCGTGTTACAATAAATTCATTTTCTTTTACACTTATCTTGTGTTTCAGAACTTCTGATTATTTATTTTGCATAACCAATAATATGTAAAAGCTTTTCAGAAGTTTGTTGCAGCATCCCTATATCGAGTGCAACGGATGAGTTGCTTGCATGTCACAAACTATTTTCGAATAATAGTATTATATTTTTAAAGATATACTGTCTACAGGAATTCAATCTATCATTTTCAAATGGTGTTTTCTGTAGAATGGCTATTATTAAACCTTTGTCTCAGATTTTGTTTTTATAAAATTACAACAAACATGTCTTTGTCTTACGTGCGATATATTAATTTTTTAACTTCTATACATTGAATCTCCATCTAGCCATTACAAACGGAACTAGTTTCTTTATCCTATTTATAAAAATGGGGTAAAATGACGTTGGAGACAATGCATTGCACTATAAGCGTATAATTCAACTATTTATATTCTTTAAAGTCTTATTTATGTGCAAGCAACGCATATTAATCTAGATGCGGCAATGCACTTGGTTGATAATTAGATATTTGTCAACGCCGATTGACTAGATCATTAATCAGAATGGTCCAGTCGTGGCCATGCATCCTTTTAAAATTAAACTTCCAGAATCGTAAGTTACTGGGAATGGTCTGTTTCGCAAACATTATATTGGCAGTATCGGTAGAGGGTCGGATGCCATGTTTTCCAGCATAGTTACGTCCCTTTACGATCTGTGTTCAAATCACGCCGAGGTTAACTTTGCCTTTTATCGTTACGGGGTCGATAAAATAAAGTACCAGTAATGCACTGGTTAATTGCTGGCCTTGTGCCTAAAAGTAGAAACAATTATATTGGCAGTATCGGCAGAGGGTTGGATGGCATGTTTTCCAGCATAGAATTACGTCCCTTTACGGTCTGAGTTGAAATCCCTCCGAGGTTAACTTTGCCTTTCATCCTTACGGGATCGATAAAATAAAGTACCAGTAATGCACTGATATAATTGCTGGCTTTGTGCCAAATGTAGAAACAATTATATTAAAACATTCAGAAGATAGAATAAATATAATACTATAACGTCTATAAATGTAATACTGTACTGTAAGGCTTAACAGTTGTATAACGTCTATTAATGTAATAGAGTAAGTCCAAACAGGTGTCTAACGTTTCAGGAACCAAACGAAAGGACGATATTATGCAATGTGTACTTAGTGATTTAAAACGGATGTGTGTGATTTAAGATAAATTAGTCTGACTTGAAGGATATTTTGCTGTTATTTCTAGAAGGGTGAATGAAAACAACATACACACTCATTAGCTCGTCGCTGTTGTTGTTATTGTTGTTGTTGCTTTTCTTTAGTGCAGGTCAATCTTGATTGAGTGGACCTATAATCAATACGTGACCATCTCATCATATCTTCAAATGCTACTTCAAGTCATTCGTCTAAAGTATGTACTGTCTTGTTTAAGACAGGAAGTTTGAGGAGAATTTGACTGCATTTTTTAGCAGAGAAAGTGACTACATAGAGGCTTTCTACATAGAGGCTTTCTTGTACCAATTTGCGCAACTCTGTTTCCGAAATCTGATCTATCATTTTCCAGAGACTTACAAGTATTTATATCTATTCCATTTAATACCGTAGCAACCATAATTAAACAAGTTTTATGTATGGTCTTCTCTGCAATGTATTATATGGTCAACTTGTGGCACACATAATGAAGTGGGTTTAATGCATTTACTATCTGTTGCAAAGGCTATTGCTATTGATTGAAAATGAAAAATCCTCGTAAAACATGCAGTTTATTTTAAGGGACCCTGTTTAACAATCACAGTTGAAGGCATTAACCAGATGAGGAAACAACCTATAAAGGAGCCAACGAGGTAGCTTAACTTCCTATAATAGAAACCAATTGCCCCTCAAATCTCACTTAATCCTCATAAAAATGAAATAAAAACACATTGATTAATGTGATTCTAGATATATAAAGAGGACGGATGGACATGAATAGAATGGTTTACATCATTATATCATGACTTGCGGCATGTAGTTACGTCCGAGTTCAAATTCCACCAAGGTTAGCTTTGTCTTTCATCCTTACGAGGCCGTTAAAATCATGTACCAGTAACTCACTGGAGTCGATTTAATCGACTTACTCCTCCTCCAAATTCTTGGCCTTGCACCGAAACCAGAAACCATTATATGATCGTGATTGGAAGTAACCACTAAACCATTCAGCATCCATAAATATACTCTAATTAGTTGTTCTTCGACCTTCTGGAAATCGCCATAAAAACTAGGTTAACATCTTACAAGAGGAATAGAAATGAGGTATTACATTCTGGAATATGTATGTATGAATGTATGAGTCATAATTCCTGAGGGAGTCATAGGGGTGCCGCATTGACATACGTCGCATCTAGGGCATGTCTTAAAACCTGGCAGAGTTCATCTCATCTCCAGGTCTGAATGTAGTATATTTCTTCCAAAGAAAGAAACAGAGTGAGAGAATAGAAGTGATAAATAATAATCAGAAGAATCGACCCCAGTACTAGACTGATACATTTATATCGACGTCGAATAGATGGAAGGCAAAGTTAACCTCGGCGAGATTTGAAACAAATACCGCAAAGCATCCTTTCCGACGCGAAACGGAGAGGGGAAATGGTGTGAGCCGAAATGTTGTGTGTAGAAAAAAAAAGAATTGCCAGTGGAGAAACGACTTTGACGAAGGTGTAATTGAATTGGGATTGACTTGGAACTAAAAGACACCTATATCTGTATAACACTAGTTATATTTCCCGCGAATCGGACATATTTTAGTTAAGTGAAATGAGGCCCATGTATTAAAATGTAGAGCCGAAATACATGATGGAATATGGACTCATAATTTGTGAGTCATTAGTCTAATCTTGAATTAATTGCAGTGTAATTGTGTCAGTAATCTGGTTATAGTGGTGTTAAGAAAGTGTTGGCAAAGAAATAGATGAAATGTATTTTTGCTTAGATTTGTTTCGTTTTCATGAGTTAAATGACTTTTCCACGGTTTAAATGCTGTATCTATTCAGCTACTATGATCATGTTATCCCAGTTGACTTCATTTACCCAATTGCTCTCTTTCTTAGCTTTTCGTTCTATCTCTTATCATTGTTCTCGTCTGTTTCTCTTTAAAACACAAACACAGTGTCGCATATATATTTTCATGCTGGAATAGGAATTTCAATTAACATTTGGAATTCAACTTTTAGATTAAAAAATGGCTGCTTATTTTTCTACAACATCGCCTACTGTTTTTGGCTGTATGATTCTCCTTCCAACTGAAATATCAAATAAACAACGGGGGAGATGAAGTGGGTAGGGTGGAAACAAAACGATGGCTGCTTCAAATTTTCTAGTGTTTGTAAAAAAAAATATATAATTTTCAGTTGTTTATTTTTGTATTTCATAAGATTACTTATTTATATATTTTTCGCTTTCTGTTTTCGAAATAAGATATATAAGACAAGATAATTGCTTATTATTTGCATAATGATATCATATATAGTGTTACATGATTTTCATATATAATAGAAGTACAGAAAATCATTTATCAAGACAGACGTTATTATTATATGCAAAGCTTGCATTGCGGAACATTCCCAGCATAAGCTCAGCACATGAGATCGCAAATGTTTTGGCCCCTGCCGGCAACCCCCCCCCCACCCCCAGTGGTATTAGATAGAGAGCAGGATTTCATAATATCAGTTCAATGCTTTGGGTGATTCTTCATTATACTCTCTTTCTTACTTCTGTTGTCCACTTTCACTATTTCTCTGGAAAATTCCAATGTATTCTGATTCGTGAATTAACATATATATGGCTGCGTATTCCAAAGACAGTACCAGAATTGTTTTTAATAAAAGCATGATTTAATAGAAAACTATTGTAATTCTCTTGAAAAATTAGCACTCATGTAAGAAATTCATGTTTTCTAAACTGTTTATAGCATTCAGGTGTCCAATGCACTGTGCTACAGATAAATAACACCTATATGAACATTATACAAAATAATTTAATTGTGTAAATACCATATAGCTAATTCATGCATTTAAAGTGAAAATACAAATTTAAATTTACTAATTTGAAACTGATTGAACATGTGTTTAGAGTGAATTAGTTGTTCGAACAACAGAACGAAACCGCATGTCTACTTACTTTTGATGCTACACTATCTGTGTATGTGGTATATATAAGACTATTCAACAGAATTCGTAATATAATCGGCTTGTCTCTCCACAGCCCCGCCAGACAGAATAGAGAAGGCGTTTCCAAAGGCATGTGTGTATTTAAGGTAATTCAGAAAATGATTCAGCGTGCCATAACATATTAACAAGGTTAGGCATTCCAATTACGACGGGCTTCTATACAGTTTCCATGTACTACAGTTCACTCCTATGTCTTGTAAAAGGCCTGCTAAAAACATCTTGTCCAGAATAGGAATGGACTCTCATGATTTAGAAGACGAACTTGTAATAACTACACCATGCATGCATCAACACACACATATATACATGCCCAACCGAACCCGTGTTCATACACCTACATATTCAGAAAGGAACTGAGCTTACAAACATAGAAAGACACACGCAGTCACACACACACACTCACCTCCACACACACACAAACACACACATACCCATCACGCCCCCCCCCACACACATACCCTCCCACACATATATGTATATATATATATATATGAAATCAGACCAAGGAAACAATGTTTCCGTTGGTCTTTCCAATTGCTAATGCTATCTATCGGTCGCAACTCGGTCCAGGAATCGAACTCACATTCTCACCATTGCGAATCCGAATCCAATTCTCTAACCACTCAGCCACGTGCCTTCAAATATATAAATAACGATTGTGTGAATCAAATTAAGCACTCCACGTAGGTACTATGTATTCAACATTGATATGGAATCGCGTCTAACACAGCGGTGTATCGTTTTATGAATATACGTTACGACAGATTTGTGTATTTTGAAATTATATTTAGAAACATAATTATGCAATTACCTGTCTTCACGGTTATTGGTATATATACGTATGTCTCAAGAAAAAGACGATTTCATCTAGAAGAACATCTTTAAAAGGCTAAGACTGATGCCCAGCATAAATCGCGTTACATACAATAGAATCGGTGATCATAAGATCCCTATGATATGCAGATAGTAGGTGACTTAAGGAATTCGACGGAATTCTATAATTTGATGAAACTAGCCTTAAGACCAAGATCTAGTAACACTAGATCTAAAGATGGTTCACATTTACTAACAGACATGGATAGCATAGCTATTAGGTGTGTGTATGGTGGTGGTGGTGGTGTGGGGGGGGGGGGGTATTTCAGTGATATAATTAATAGGCATTCTCAGGTTCATCAACATGTTATCAACAATATTCAACGGAGTACTTTCTCTTAATGACCCTCTTAGCCCTGAAGAACTATATATTAGCATAAAGAATATTAACGTAAGGAAAGTTACAGGGAAGGATGAATTGTTTCTCGAACATTTAAGATATGGTGGTGAAAGGCTTGGAAAAATCATACATGAACTAATTATGGAAATATGGCGAGAGGGTGAAGAACCAATGGATTGGAAATCTAAATTATAATAAAGTAAGGAGTCCGGGACAGCATCCAGAATATATTTTTTATCCCGTTTGTAAAATAAGTTGGGTTACTTTGAATAAATAATGATGAATATTACATAATTTATCTACTAAATTTTGTGGCTGTTCATTAAATATATTTTATTGTTTATTTAAAGATTCCCTTCTTTAACATTTTCAAATGTCAACACTTCCGGTTAGCGATCGCTTAAATAAACATTCATATATTTCCGTCACTAATTTTCTCTTAATGTAGTTTATATATAATAACGTATTTTTTTAATGCACCCTAAATTACGTTACTGATTACATAAGAGAGTGTAACGCAGTCTTCGTTCAATTTATGTGTACATTGTCAATTACCATTTTATTTGATGTATCATATCTACATGCATATATGCTTGCGTATAATATCAATATGCACACCACATAGGTTAGCAGAAAACCACCCGAAGGGTTTTTTTTCTGCTAGTATGCAATAATGATTCCTTTTTACATGACAAAAGGCCAGCAGGAAATATGAAGAAATTATAGTGGAATAGTTCCCTCTCTCGCTGGGAAAAGTCTTTCATCACTCAAGCTTTCAAGACTAAATAGTAATATATCAAACCTCATCTTACCAGAATCACATCGTGGCTTTCGACCCTAAAGAAATGCATTTGATATAATCTTTGCAATACGTCATATTCAAAAGTGTTACGAACAACATTAGAGCCTGCATCAGGTATTTGTGGATTTAACAAAAGCATTTGTTACATTGAACAGAGCTGCTCTGTGAGAGATCGTAATCAAATATGTTGATTGAGACGCGGAGACCTGGTTAAATATTGGTAGTATCATTTCAGAGCCAGTCAAATTAAAAAAAACAAGGTCTTAAAAAGGGGGATATCATGACTTACTCTTTTCTTTATCTATTTCTCTGTCCCTAAAATCACTGATGGCATTTTCATCGGGCAAAGCATTTCAACATCAGGCGTTTGCTGCAATGTCTAAAGTCTCCCAAACTCTCATTCTCGATCTTCTTTACGATGACGACAACGATATAGTTGCCCATTCACTCACAGATTTGCAAAACATAATAAATAGACTATCTTGTTCATGTAATATTTTTGGATTAATTATTAGCCACGATTAAAATGTAGTCATGTTTCAAACAGCTCCATGATCAACTTATATAGAATCATCTATTCACATAAATGGAGAAAAATGCAATGCAGTTCATAAGTATCAATATCTCGGAAATACAATTAACCAGCATTGCACATTAGATGATGAAATATCCTCCCGTCTCAAAAAGCAGTCGATTCTTGCGCATGTCTTACGGTACATATTTGGAGACAGAATAGAATTAGAAAAGAAACAAAATTGCAGTGTATAATGCTTCTGTTCTATCTATTCTCTTACATTCCTGTGAGACCTGGGTTGTCTATCGTAGGGATACTAAACTCCTTGAATAATTTCACCAGCGTTGCTTGCGTGACATTCTTGGAGTTTACTGGAGTACACACGCAGCAGACACTGAGATATTACAGAATGCAGGAGCAGTCAGCATTGAGGTTCACATTCACAGGCACCAACCCCTATAGATAGGCCACGTTGTTATATCTGAGTAGGTGAATTCCAGAGTAAGCCCTTTATGGCGAGTTAATACATGTCACAAGAACACAACACAAACCCAAACCATGTTTCAAGTATTCTGTGAAAAATTCCTCATCCCAGTGCAAAAGTGACCCCTCTCGCTGGGAAGTCATTGTATGGAATAGAAAGAAATGGCGCACCGCTATATCTAATGGAGTAAAACTTTTTCAAGAATCCGTTTGTATGCAATGTATGTGGCCGAATATGACTGTCAAAGCCTGGCCTTACAAATCACTTGCGTAAGGACACACGCATACCGTGGGTCGAATACGACGAATTCCTTGCTGCCAATGTGACATGTGGTACACGTGGCAGAGGATTTCCGAATAGGCTACGACTTACAAGTTATTCAAAAGTATATAATCGTGGTCCGGGTCACAATGAAGCACTGACTGATGGACGGAGTGAATAGTAATGCATTTTATGCCAAAATTATGCAGGGTACACATCACTAAAAGAGATATCTTATTTGTCAGTGATAGTTTTACTCAACTAACGAGTTGACGTCCATTATGTGGATTGGCAGTATCGGTAGAGGGTCGGACCCCATGCTTTCCAGCATAGTTATGTCCCTTTAGGGTCTGAGTTCAAATCCCGCCGAGGGATCGATAAAATAAAGTACCAGTAATGCACTGGTTAATTGCTGGCCTTGTGCCTAAAAGTAGAAACAATTATGTATGTATATACATATATCCATCTATCCATCCCTCCATCGATCCAGACACACAGGACGTCAGAAGATATTTCCGTGACACACAAAGATGAACAATCTTTATATTTAAATCACTAATCATAAAATCAGCATATTTCACTCTCAAACACTTACTGGTACATTAACCCGGGACCCCACGACTGTTAAACCGACACTATAGCCACCCTATCATGCCTACGTACTCCCACGTGCATATAAATAATGTGTCTTTTGAAAAAATCCATTACATCTACAGATGAATGATGTTTTACGTCGGAATCATTGATCATTATCTTTATATATCTATCAATCTTACTCTCACAAACTTTATGACACTGTAACACAGGTGGATCTCAATATCCAGACGTATAATTCGTAGATGACCTACATGTACAGGTAAATTGAACTGAACAACAAAATGACAAAGTATTTAGAGTGGGATTAATACTGCCTTAATATTAGCTTTGGTTCGAGGTGAATACTGCAGTCCATCCTTTCAAGGTTCCTAAATCAAGTACCAGTCTCTTACTGGGGTGAAATGTTCCTCTATCATTTTTATCTCTCTCTCTCTCTCTTTCTCTTTCTCTGAAATAAATCAGTTGTGTTTTAATATGCGAAACTAAGTATGACTGGATAGAATTCACAGGCAAAACCAACAGACAGGAGATTCAGGTGTAGACCCAGAGCAAGATGGCTGGTCTCGCCTAAAGATCCAGCCGGATCAGTTGGAGAGGGTTGCTTCTGACAGGACCCATTGGGCAGCGTGTTCGATACTTTCAAATGTCCCAAAATACGCCGTATGTCAGGATGGCAGCACTACAACGCCATCAAGAGATAAGGACTCTATGATTTTGAAATATATGTGAAAAACCCTTTACGTCTACTATAAAAGACGTACTGATGGTGTCTCTATATAGATCTGCGTTTCTTTGTTCAATCTTTTTACTTCTCCTATGATACGCACATAATTTACCAGAATTATATTTTTGTTGTTATTTCTCTTTTTCTCAGTTATACTGACCTCTCAGGCAGAAAAGAACAGACTGTCCTTCTGGCATAAATTACCAATTTTCAGACTATGGTACTTAAGCAATTCTCATGTGTACCAAAAGATTTATATATATATATATAACGAGAGAGAGAGAGGGGGTGGGAGAAAAATAGGAGAGAGGGAAGAACAAGAGGATACAGGAGGAAAAGAGGAGAGAGGAGAAAAAAAGGAGAGAGGAGAAAGTAAAAAGGAGAGTAATAGTGAAATATAGAGATTAATAAGAATCTTCTAACTAAATAACACTAAAGAACAGATAGAATCTTTGGACACTCTACTACTACTACTACTACTACTACTACTACTACTACTACTACTACTACTACTACTACTACTACTACTACTACTACTACTACTACTAGCAACACTATAGAACGTACTGGTAGAAGTTTTTACTTCTATATGAATTGTTAAATGTAAGAGTTGTTGAGAAAATGACTAAATCTTTTCAAGAAATCCACAGCTGTGATTATCTATTATTACAAGTGTTCCAAAGATATTAGGGGCATATAGCCGCTAAGTATTTCTATACACACGCATACACTTAACCCCATATAAATATATATATATATAAGTACATGTGTGCGTGTGTGTGAGTGTATGCAAGAGGAAAACAGAAATAAAAAGTAAACGACAGAGTACAATGAAGAAATATATTATTAGTTTTACGCTTGATGTAGGAGGAAAAACGTCTTAACTATACGGACCCTAGTTCTTCATCAGTTGTAAGAATGAAAAATTAAAAAGAAGAAATAGAAATATATATATATATATATGCAAAAGTTTTATTTAAGATTGTTGGGTTACAACGAGTAAATATTTTATAACTGATATAAAAGCACTCGACAGTTTCTGGAGTAGGTTTACGATATTAAACAAATGGAAACTATATTTATAAAACCATATTTATTTCGTTATATATAACTTTTGCATATATTTTGCTCCAATACCGTTGAGCGCTTTATATTATAACTGAAAAAAATGGAATTCTTTAAGATCTCTTCTTCTCTAAAAGACATACCTCTACCTAGAAACAAGGACTTTATTAAACAACTAATAGATAAATCAGACTCCTTTATAAGGAGAATCAGGTGGCGTGCATTCCACTTTGATAAATCTAAATCTAACGTAAATGAAAATGCCTCAGACCTAGACAGAGTCTTCAAATCTAAAAAAAATCCACCCCCCAACAAACTTTTGAATGATTTTGAAAACGATATAATTTCTATCATACAAGGAGTCAGATTCAAGAGAAGCTTCAATGGCCAGGAATATCTGAAAAGCATTAAGGATAACATTGCGAGCTTAGAGAGAACAGAGAAGATCTTGGTGAAATCGGACAAAACCAACAACCTCTATGGAGTGGAAAAAGACATGTATAATGGCCTCATACTGAAAGAACTAAGGAAAAAGTACAAGGTAGCAGATAAGGCTGAACTTGAGCGAATGTTGAGGCATCATGTATAATGCATGAGTTGGAAATTGAGAACAAAACACAACCTTTCGTGCCTAGGAAACCCAAGATCAATATGAAAGATCACAAGAGAAATTTTGAAAATGACTTGCCAGTCAGGTTGATTGCACCATCAAAATCTGACCTGGGTAAACTTAGCAAGAACATTCTAGACAGAGTGATACAGAAAATTAAGGACTTGAATTGTTTACCTGGCTTGACCTTGTGGAAGGGTACTGGGGAGGTCATTGAGTGGTTTAATGAAATTAAATATAACAATAATAATAAATTTATTCAACTAGATATTGATAACTACTATTCATCCATTACCCCTAATCTACTTAATAAGGCACTAAATTACGCATTCAAGCATACAGACCTAACTAGCAATGAAATGCACATTATATTATCGGCAAGAAAAACTTTGATAGAATTTAATAACCAACTATGGACTAGAGCAGATAGAGATAATAATTTTGACATTACTATGGGATCATCAGACTCAGCTCAGGTAACGGACCTTGTGGGCCTATTTATAATTAATTCGCTGCATAGGAAAATACCCGGTGTTACCGGAGGTTTATATAGAGATGACATGCTTTTACTTATTGAAAATAATAACTCTGAACTAAATAAGAAAAGAAAACAAATTATACAATTTTTTAATTACCTTAATCTAAAAATAGAAATTGAGAATAACCATAGAATAGTCAATTTCCTAGACGTAACATTTAATCTCAACACATGTCTTCACTATCCATTTCACAAGTTAAATGAAAACTTGAATTATGTCAATTTTAGCTCCAAACACCCCAGATCTGTCAAAAATACTATAGTAAACTCTGTTCAAAAACGTATCTCTAGAATCTCTTCCAATAAAAATATTTTTGACGAAAAAGCCCAATATTATAATGATGCTTTAGCTAGAGCAGGATATAGTGATAAAATTATGTACATCGATAATAGACAAACTAACCAAAATAACAACAATTTTAATTACAGTAACAACTTTAACAACTATAATAGAAAGCACTACAATAATTTCAAAAATCAGAAAAGAAATAGAACTAGAAATATAATATGGTTTGCCCCCCCCCCCCCTTTCTCACTAAACATTAAAACCCACATCGCTAAACTATTTTTTAATGCTCTTGACAAACGCTTCCCTAGAACACATAAGTATCACTCAATTTTTAATAGACATACTATAAAATTAACGTACTCGTCCACCAAAAATTTAGCACAAAATATTAATAGAATAAATAATAGGAATCTAAAACCTAGCCAAAATACCGAAAATAGCCTAAACAATATTCAACTAAAAAACTGTAACTGTAGAGATAGATCTAAATGTCCGCTAAATAACAATTGCTTAGTTAAAAATATAATATACAACTGTAATGTTAGAACTGATTTAAATTCTTTTAATTATGTTGGTTCCACCTCGACAGAATTTAAACTTCGCTATAATAATCACAAAAATTATTTCACGGATCCAAATAAAAAATCATCAACATCGCTGTCAGGGCTTCTCTGGCAACTTAAGCATGATAAAGTTGGATATTCGATGGTTTGGAATATAGTCTCAAAAGGGATTCCTTTAATTCCTCTTCTGAGACTTGTGACCTCTGCGCAGAGGAGATATTCTTTATATTATAATCTAAAAATTCCCTTAATTTACGAACCAATTTATTCAGCTGTTGCAGACATAGATTGAACTCAACATTTAAATATAAATATAAATTTAAAATGTAGTATAAAATGTAGTATATTTACTTAAGATATTTGACTATTTGTGATACTTGGCGATAAATCTTTCGATTCCTTTAATTTTTTTTAAAACCTTTCCGCATGAATATATAATTAATGAGATTAAATAAACTACCCTAAAATTGGCGTTGGTCCCAATCTTTTGAATACATTTTTAAGCTGGATAAACTTCTATAATAGATATAAGAGCATTTGTAGAATAAGTTTTGAATGATTTCTGATAAATAAGGCTTGGTGAGCAATTTTGGTCCTGTTTGCTTTGACTCTGATTCTATGACCAATATGCGTGGCATACTATGTTCTCTTGCGTCCCTAGATACTCTGTGGAGTGACGAAGATATTCTTGGCGTTTTTAATTTTTAATTTTAATATTGATATCTGTTGTCTACTCTATGCTTGATCGATGATTGTTTTAGATGTTAATGTATATCTTATATGTTTTGTGTCTATATATATGTATATATGTATGTAAATGTATGTAGGGTGGAATCTCTTCGAACGCATTGAAGTTTTTATTTTCTGACACATTGAAGTTTTTCATGAAATATAAGAATCAGTGCAGCGTATCACCTAGGTTCACATGTGCGTCTTTATTTATCAACTTGAATTTGAGATAACCTTCTCTTTTCTCATTTTTCACGAGAATGCATATATACTTATGTTTGAAGTTTTGTCTCAGATTTTGCTTATATACCTAAGAATTTTTAAACTGAGCATGTGGTCATTTTTTACACATTATAGATATGTGTCTCATTCATGAATACTGGTATTTACATTATAGTGCTTAATTCATAAAAATTGATAATTCAAATGGATGAGACATAATATATTATTTTTAATATATTTTAAATATATCATCTTTCTTTCTTTTTCCCATATACACTAATCTAACTGTATCCCTTCCCTTAACCTCTCACATATACGATGATCATCTGTCAAAATGCAGCCTACTATGTTTTTTTTTTCACCATCAATGTATTTCTCTCTATCCTTGTCTCTCTATCTCGCTCCGTTGTTTTTCTTTACATACATCTCTTTTCTCTTTGCATACATCTCTTCATCTTCTTCTTTTTTATTTACATACATCTCTTCACCTTCTTCTTCTCATCTTCGTTTTCTTTCTATATAACTATCATAACAGTTTCACTACCAAATCAACTTTTTTAAAAGGAAGTTGCATTCTCAAAAGGTATGTCACTAATTATTTATAAAACAGCTTATGTATTGTATTTTGTCTGAGGAAGGCATAACATATTTTTAATATGATATCCCAGAAATATATATAACGAAATAAATATGGTTTTATAAATATAGTTTCCATTTGTTTAATATCGTGTATATATATATATATATATATATATAAATTTCGTATCTCCAAAAGAAATACGGTTTTAGGAAGCAAACACCGGGGGGCTAACACCCTCTGGTGATGTCCAGCAGAAGCAAGGGGGACAACCGTCTATGCATTTCAGGCTTAACTGGCCTTCGTCAGGACGGCCCCTCCCACCGCTTGCGAGAGCTGGACTAGAAGACTAGAGAATATATACTTTTCTCGTCTGTGTAAATGAGGTGATTAATCTCATTTGCATATGAAGCTGCACAACTTATAAAGAAATGAAGCTGCACAACTTATAAATAAATAGGATTTCGCTTCAATCATAACTTTCTACATTATGTATAAATATTTTGTATCTCAACTTGTGCAGCTTCATATGCAAATGAGATTAATCACCCCATTTACACAGACGAGAAAAGTATATATTCTCGGCTGTCTTCTAGTGCAGCAGTCGCGAGCGGTGGGAGGGACCGTCCTGACGAAGGCCAGTTAAGCCTGAAATACATAGACGGTTGTCCCCCTTGCTTCTGCTGGACATCACCAGAGGGCGTTACCCCCCCCCCCCCGGTGTTTGTATAGCTACGGCTTCCTAAAACCGTATTTCTTTGGAGATACGAAATATTTATACATCTATATATATAAAACTGTGGTTGTCTGTCTGTCTATCGATTTTTGGCACACATCTCCTCTTAGAATCTCTCACGGAATTGCACCGAAATCGCTAGACTTGTACATTGAGCCCTAGCGAAGACATCGGAAAAAAAAATTTCAAATTGACCCACCCTATCTGACGAAATCGAATATAATGTATCGATTTTTGAGCGTAAGTTATCAGTTATTTCCCTTTGTTCTGTTTACATTGAGCGTCTTACGTAAAAAATTACGCTGGCTTTCTCAGCGTTTAAAATGACATTAACACAATACACGAACGAACAGTTGTCGAGCCAGCAAAATATTGACCTGCAAAATTCATCAGTTCGAACACTAAGCTTCCGTTTTGCTTCATTTCCATTTAAAAGCATTTTAAAACAATATTTTTACTTGAAAACGAGTCTATTTAAAGACTACGTAAAACAAGCAAATATTTCAGGCGTGCAGACAGACGGTCGTGCAGAGAGGTGATATAGGCGTGCAGACAGACATAACTGATAATTTGGTTACGCTAATGTTTTTCTCTGCGTTGCAGTGTTTACATTTTCGATCTTTGTTAATAAATAACCAGTGCAGTTTTTATTCCCAGCATCCTCTTTTGTTATAACATTCGGGTTATCGTTATGTTTTCTTAACTTCATAAGGCATATTGTTGGTTGAGGGAATATTAATCAAAAACACCACATGCAAGCCTGCACAGTAGACACTACAGTTTTTAAGCCAAAAAAGAAACTTAACATTGTAACTTTAACACAGCTACTGAGCGACCCCGAGCAACGCCGGGCTTTACTGCTAGTATTGTATAAAGCTATGCTTGAAGCGAAATCATGCTATTTCTTTTATATATATATATATATATATATATATATATATAGTGAGTTAATTTTATAATTTTCTTATTTTACGTCTCTCATATATATATATATATATATATATATATATATATATATATATAATATATATATATATATATGTAAGTATGTATGTATAGGTACATACATATATGTATACAGACGTACAGTAGCATGCATATATATATATATATATATATATATACATACAGGTACACATACATATATGTACGTATCAGTTTAGCGGACGCTTATTATAACGCCCGATTTGTTCGTTTGTAAACAAACTGAACAGCCTGAATTTATGCCGTACGGTGTTAAGGCATCCACGTCACCTTTTTGTTCAACACTGACACAGGAACGATGTACTAGTTTCAAGCTTGTTAGCTATCATCAGCACCGTATACCCTTCTGCCAGATGGTTGAACGTTCGAAAGTATATACTTTCCTTATGAAAATTAACGGCTGAGCAGCCCAATTTGCATATCGAGTGAGTTCGAAAGTATATACTTTCGAACGCTCAACCATCTGGCAGAAGGGTATACGGTGCTGATGATAGCTAACAAGCTTGAAACTAGTACATCGTTCCTGTGTCAGTGTTGAACAAAAAGGTGACGTGGTTGCCTTAACACCGTACGGCATAAATTCAGGCTGTTCAGTTTGTTTACAAAAGAACAAAGCGGGCGTTATAATAAGCGTCCGCTAAACTGATACGTACATATATGTATGTGTACCTGTATGTATATATATATATATATATATATATATATATATATATGCATGCTACTGTACGTCTGTATACATATATGTATGTACGTATACATACATACTTACATTTAAGTAAGTGCCGATAAGAGTGAGAAATGAAATTTCGTTTTCATTTTATTACAACTTATATATATATATATATATATAATATATATATATATATATATATATATATATATATATATATATATATATATATATATATATATATATATATATATATATATATATCAAATATAAGTGTATATATCCAATCACGAAAGAGAGATTAGAGATTAGTTTGTGAGAATTATAAGCCAGTAGCGAAGGAGACAGTGTGCTCAATACGTATAAGATGCATGGCAAGCATGCAGTGAAAGCAAGCAAGAGAAATTCAAGCCATGCAATAAGTATATAGGCAGGGCGTAAACTAAAAAAAATTAAAAAGTTGGAAATTAAAAAATAAACAACCAAAATTCTTGAAAAAATATGTATATGTTTACAACTGTTTCAGACGACAAAATTACAATTCGATCCATCAGATTAAGACCTATCAATATATGAATCAATAGGCCTTAGTGACGACAAAACGAATTGTGATTTTCTCCTACTATAATTTATATATATATATTTATATATATATATATATATATATATATATATATATATATATATATATATATATATATATGTATGAATTGGTAGAGTTGCATGGACATCGGATAGATTACTTTATGGAATTCGTTCCGGCTCTCTGCTCTCTGAGTTCAAATCCTGCCAAGGTCAACTTTGTCGTTCATCCTTTCGAGGTCGATAAAAAAAGTGCCAGTATAGTACTTGGTCGATTCTTACTCCATGTCTCTTTTTTCAATTCCTCTCTTTCTCTCTCTCTCTCTCGCACTTTCTGTCTTTCTCTGGAAGAAATCTGCTGTACTCAGGTCTGGAGAGGAAGGGGCTCCACCAGTCTTAAAATGCCCAAGAAACGTTGTATGTCAATATGGTGCCCCTACGACTCTATCAGTAGTTACCCGACCATATACACACACACACACACACAGATACATATATATATATATATATGTATGCATACAGACAGACTCGTATATGTAATATATTTGTATATATCCATCCATATATATATATATATATATATATATATATATATATATATATAGTGAATGCGCGTGGCTGAGTGGGTAGAGAATTGGATTCGCAATCGTGATTCCAGGACCGGGTGATGCGTTATGTCCTTGAGCAAGACACTTTATTTCACGTTACTCCTTCTACCTGGAGTTGCGACCGATAGATAATATTAGCAATTGGAAAAACCAATGGAAACATTGTTTCCTCGGACCGATTGGACAAAGAAAAGTCGATCGACTGTCGATATATAGTGTGCGTATATCTTTTTATCCACCTCTCTCCCTCTCTATCTTCTCTCTCTCTCTCTCTCTCTCTCTCTCTCTCTCTCTCTCTATATATATATATATATATATATATATATATATATATTGGTAAAACGAAAAGAAAATACTGACAAATTGTTCCCATTGAAAAATAGTTTAATTATGAATAAGTAAAAATTAGTAATAGTATTGGTTAGTATTCAGTTTTGGTTTTAAGTTTTACCGGTTGCGCATTTCTAATGCATTTCAAAAATAATTTTGAGATAGAGCGCCCGTGATGTTTGCTCTAATCTACATATGTGTGTGTGTGTGTGTGTGTGTGTGTGTGTGTGTGCATTTATTTTCAATTCGCTACCAGTATATGATTTCCGTAATTCTATGCGTTTGATTTGTCTATAAGAGTATTCTTTGTCGATTTCTACTTTGAACAATCAGCCGTTTGACCAACCGAAATGAATTCCTACTCGTGATATTAACAAGCAAACCATATACCGTCACATGTATCTTTTGCCCAATTATCAGGCTAAATCAACCAGTGGTTTTGAACTACAAGTACCTTCCAGTGAGGGAGGGAGGAAGAGAGATAACGAGAGAAGATAGCAAGGAAAATCAACTCTAATATTTCACAGGTACTTTGTTTTTCGATCTCTAAAATAGAAAAAATGTGTTTTAAAATCAGAGTCACCGAGAGCAGGAAAGAACAACGCAATGCATTTTGGGGAATAATGTAAAAAGAATAACAAAAAAAGAAACAAAAATAAAATTATCTCATAACAAAGTTTAAAATATGCGAGGTGTATGTTTTTTGTGTCTTAATCGGATATTCCAAACCTGGATGGAAAAGGGATACAAGAAAAACAAAACGTGTCAGTGAAACTTAATATTTACTTCAAAGTGCACACATGTATTATGCTCTCAACTCAAGGAACACATACAAGCATTCACAGTTTATGTGTCATTGGTTGAGCATTTTCAAGACTCGTGTACATTTAATATAATTCTCAGGGAAAGCTATCTACGAAACAAAAGTAAAGTGGAAACGGACAGTTTTTTATATTGTTCAAAAACTTATAATTAATTCCTCATACCCATTAATTCCTCAAACACTACTTCCAATGGGTCCTGTCAGAAGCAACCATTTCCAACTGATCCAGCTGGTTTTGATTTAGCACCATTTATCCAAACAGAAAAATCAAGGCAACAAGAAGCTGATCATCGATCCCATACTCCTGCTGAACCTCCCCCAGCAGGTCGCGTGGAATGCGGTCATAGGCCTTTTTGAGGTCTACAAATCAAGAATATACATCTTGGCAGTTCTCTCAAAATTTATTGAAGACTTGCCGCAGTGTGGATATTTAGTCGGCTGTGCTCCGTCCAGAGCAAAACCACACACTTCCTTAGCTAGCTTGAACTCGACAATCTCCCTACATCTCTTTGCTAGACATTTAAACATAGTCTTTAACGGGGAGGGTTAAAAAGGAGATCCCTCTATAATTAGATCAATCTATCTTGTCTCCCTTTTTTAAAATAGGGATATCCCACCCGATTGCCACTGTTTAGGTGCCATTCTAGAGATCCAGGCCACTTTGCACACAGAAGCCAACCAAAGAATACATTCTCTATTCAAAGCTATTAACATCTCGGACCAAATTTAATCCTCCATAACGAACTTTCTACATTTGAGCTCTTTAACTACTCTTGTGACCTCAGGCTCAGAGAGATTCGTCGTCGCTCCTAGATACACCTCGTGTACATCAGAAGTTGCTGTTGTGATCGTGTTTAGGAGATCAGAAAGTATTTTATATACCTCGCAAGGATACACCTCTCTGGAGAGAGGAGAACCCCAGGCGCATTCCTGAGAGAAGATATGGAGGATGACATCTTATTACGAAGTCGGTGGATGGTATGGCAGAACAGTTTATTTTCTGAAGTCGGATTTCAGATTGACCTCAGTCTTAACGGCATTACTGTTTCTGCTACGATTCTTGTATCGCAAGTTCAAGAATGAGGAAGTATTTCAAAGTCAAGCATTGTAGGCCTCCTTCTTTGATCGATTGACATCTTAGACCTCTTGATTGCTCCAATGGGTTCTCCTGCAATCTGGCGCCACACCAAGCCACTTTTGCCCGCAGCATTTAAAAGCTGAAGCAGAAAGAGCTGAGCTGACCAATCTCCACTAGATTTCAATGTCCTCAGTTTGCTCAGGGATTTCTCTCTATTTCAATGTAATAGTATTTGCATACCTGATCCTGACGTTTTTAGCCATCAACACTTTCCACTTTATCCTGTAGGGAGAGCTGAACCTGCCACTTCTGTGGGCTTCTTTGGCTTTATGTAGGCTCAGATTGCAGATAATTAAAGGGTGATCAGTTGACAGCTCAGCTCCTCTATTAACGTGAACATCCAGCACAGAATCGAAGAGATCAGAGACAATAACGAAATCAATTATAATAGAGAGTCCATTGCTAGAATAGGAATCTAATAAGGCCTTTCCTTTCGTATTTATATATATATAAGTAGTAATACAACAGTTAGTTTACCATACCGAGAACAATTGTTTCACCTTATGCGGATCTTCAGCTCGGACTGCTCATGGTTCCTTATAACCATGACCAGTCCGAGGTGAAGATCCGCATAAGGTGAAACACTTGTTCTCGGTATGGTGAACTAACTGCTGTATTACTACTTCTACTAAACTCGTCCCAAGGACTTAGTGCTCTACCACTACGGATGTTACCTTCCAGTGTTCTACCCCTCTCTCTCTCTCTCTATCTCTCTCTCTCTCTCTATCTCTCTCTCTATCTCTCTCTCTCTCTCCATCTCTCTCCCCCCCCCTCTCTCTCTATATATATATATGAACGTATATATATATAATCATTAGGACATCTGACTGATAAAATGACAAGTCAGTCAATCATACTTGTGGCCTTCCCACAGCCCCGGCGGACAGAATGGAGAAGGCGTTTCCCCGGAGGACGCCAAGGGAGACGGGCTGGAAAAGTCATTCCAATTTGCGGGGCTCACACCTTCGGCTGGACAGCTCAGCGCCTATGGTGGTGAGTAAGGAGGTAGCCCTGGGGCCGAAGACTCCAGAAGTTTCCACTGCCAGGGGAACGACCGCAAATCTGTCGGAGAGCGACCGGTATTTGAGGAGTTTGGCTCCCTCAGCCCGGCGTGCAGCAGAACCTGGGTCAGTCGCAGACTGCACCAGGTTGCGGCTGCAGAAAGTGTCGGTGCAATTGGCATCCCAGACGAGGGGTTTGCCACCGCGTAACGGGAAGATGGTTATGCCATCTGGCCTTTTGCCGTCCCCTCGATCCAGCCCCACCGGCTCGAATTGGGAAGGGAAGTCTGCAGCGTCCAAGCCATACTTAATGACCTCGTTGAGGGCAGTATGGCGTGGAATGTGGCCGGCACTGTGGCGACAGGAAAGCGGGTGGAGGCCGAAAGAGTCTACGGTGGAACCGCAGCGACAATGGTGTGGCTGGCACATCCGGAGGCCGAGCCTCAGGGAAACGCCGATTCGCAGGCTATGGTTGTCTAGCTGCGTGCCAGTGGAGAAGGAGGGCAGAACATGGAGCCAGGCACCACTGTGGGGTTTGGAGGCCGCACGAAAACAAGCAAGGGGTGCTGGTCGAGCTGGCGCGTGAGCCTGTCTGAGGCCAGGCTGCACTGAATGGCATCCCATGTGCGTTGGGGGGACTTGACGTCAACATGGGGATGAGAAGGAGGGACGTCTACTGGGCATTTAATTTGAAAAGGGGAGCAAATTAAAAGGAAAATAATTGATCTGGCCATATGCTGGAAGAAATTGAACTCAACACAGAAGCACCTAATTAAATACAGTAAAGGAATTCTGTCCTACCTTCTTCCACGAAATCCATATTATCATTGCAGAACTATTTCTCTTTCTCCCCTCCTCTCTATCTGGCCTCTCTCTTCCCACTCCCCCCTCCCCCCCATCTCTCTCGTTCTTCCTACAACCCCATACACAAACATATTTATGTATATATATATATATATATATATATATATATATATATATATAAATATGTATATATATATATATATATATCTATATATATCTCTATATATATATACATATATATATATATCTTCCTACCTCCACTTATATATATTTAATTCTAATACATATATATATATATATACTTAATTCTTATATATATATATATATAGTAGAATTAACTTGAAACGTGTACCTCTCTGTCTACATGTGTATATTGTGTGTGCGTGTATTTTGTATAAAGCGAAACATTTTCTGAAAATACTTGTACTCATTGATAGTTGAAATTCTTTTAGATTTATTGAGAAAATTTAATTATCACAGTCTGCATGAAGTCTAATTTAAAACTTGCTGTTAATTATCGTTGAGAGCTTTCAGCATTTATTATCTAGATACTTCAATTCGTTTCTTATTCAATGTTTAGTGAAGTATTTGGAGTGAATTTGTATGTGGGTGTACATGTATGTGTTGTATTATGTTTTAGTGTAACATTGTGTTGTGTTGTATATGTTGTGTTGTAAGTGAAATATATAAAGATAGCGATAGAGCGTAGTATGAAATGTAGAAATTGATAGACGGAAAACTAAATATACCTAGAAAAGAAAAAAAGAAAGAATACAGATATATTAAAGTTATCGTATGTTATGTAAGGAAGTGTTGCGTCATTAATAGTATCCAGAATAGACGTCGGATATTTAAGGGCATAGAGTTTAAGGTGGTTATCAAAGTATACAGAGCATTAAGTCGAATGTTGGTACGTTGCCTCGCAACACACAAAGGCACAAGAATACATATATGCATGCATACACATATATTATAATTCATGTTCAGTAATACAAAAGTGTGCACACGTCTTAATAGTTTAGCACACTATCGATGATTCACTCAATATCTACTCGGAGTTTAATAAGAGGGGATCAATCAGGTTATGCCAGTGTAACCGAAGAAAGAATCAAGGTTTTAGGGGAAATTATAATTGATTCCCAGTGAGCATCAGTGCTCTCTGTCGACGCTGCTGGAAGCTACCGAGAGATATTAAGTCGGAATTGTGAATGGTGTAATACTTCCTCGGCTAAAAGGAGAGCACTCTCAAAGATTCTAACTAAATGGTTTTATGAAAAATTAGAATATATATATATTGAATATAGAAATGGCGTCAACAGGAATAGAACTGTTTCATTCTCCTGAGTGAAGCAGTTCTAGTCCTGTAGAAGCCATATTTATAGTCTGTTATGTATTGAGTACCTTACTTACTGTAGACGACCCCTATTGAACCCGGGATAAACTTATATATATATATATGTAGTGTGTGTGTGTATATATATATATATATATATATATATAGATATATATGTGTGTGTGTGTGTGTGTGTGTGTGTGTGTGTGTGTGTGTGTGTGTGTGTGTGTGTGTGTGTGTAAAGTTTGTATATCGGTTAGCATACGATATGATTACGAATAAACATTGGAAAGCCCTTAGCTATGAATTTTAAAGGTGATAGCTGGTGCCATCTGCCTAGTCCCAGCAGAAGCAAGGAGGAAGTAACCGACAGTTGTATTGTGGCTTCAGTGCCATTGACAAGGTGATTTATTACCTTTCACGCCTCAAATAAGCCGCAAACGTATAACGTTAACGCTTATGTATATGGGGTGATAAGCCTCCGTTGCATACGGAGCTGTAAGCTGCGTTGGCCAGAACAAGAAATAGAATTAAGGTGCTCGATCCATATATATATACACATATATATATATAGAGGTTTTCTCCCTTGCTGGACTCCATGTGCGTTCTAGCTAAAGTTAACTTCTTTATTCGTTGGACATAACCCGTTGATAAAGTGTTCCGGTCCATCCGCTCCCTAGAAGTCTTATATATTTTTATGTGGGCTGATAGGGGGCGGAATAAGGAGTTGCAGAAACCCAAGAAGCTAGATTTACCACCTTTCTAGTGGGTCCGGGTAACTTTTTACATTCATATAAATTATTGATTTATTGATATTTTATCTGAGTGACCCGAATCTTCCTGGTCGTTATTTTTCGGCTGCATGGGTGATTTTAGGCATAATCTTTGTGTGTTGGTATTTTAACGATAGTTATAGCTCTGATTTATCTGAATTATTGAGCCCTCTGCCACTCATGTCGGATTTGTTTATCGTAAATTCGTTAGCTGATTTTCCGATACTCGATTATTGTATTATATATATATATATATACAAAATTAAGATAAATCCAAGTGATCATATTATAAGGTATTAATGATATTATAAGGTATCTATTTTTGAAGTTCTAGTTAACTTTATTTACCTACCTAGCTATGCGTGCTTGCACGCTTGTAAAAATTATCCCCTGTGATTGTTTCATATGTTTATTTATATGTTAATCAATTTCTAGTTGTTATATATATATATATATATATATATATATATATATATATATATATATATCCAGGGAGTGTAACGCGGAGTTAATGTAGGTTCACGTCAGTATAGAGGTGTAGAGCGAGACAAAGTGTAGTATACTAAAACAAGGACAAATGGTTACTCCTTCATAGGTTGGCGACGCGCGTTTCGATATTGATCAGCTCAAGGTTCGATCTGTATCGATTTCGCCCGACTCTGTAATAAATGGCTCGTCTTAGCTCTGTGGTAGTAATGACAGAATGATTCATTCTGTAATAACTGCCACAGAGGTCCGAAGTGACATTGATTAGAGAGTCGTGCTAGATCGATACAGATCGAAGCTTGAGTTGATCAATGGCGAAAGGCGCGTCCCCAGCCAATAAACATAATGAAGGGGTAACCATTCGTCCTTGTTTGTTAACAACTGACAGGAAGGTAATCGGTGCTGATGACAGCTAATAAGTTAGAAACTAGTTCATCGTTCCTTTGTCAGTGTTGAACAAAAGGACAACGATGGTTGCCGAACACTGTATGGCTTAATTCGGGCTGTTTGTTAACAAACAAACCGAGCATTATAATGAATGTTCGGTAAAAACCATACGTACATATATATATATATATATATATGTGTGCATGTATGTATGTATATACATACTACTGTACGACTGTATACATATATGTATGTACGTATACATACTTATATTTAAGTATCAGCCGTACCAAGAGTGAGAAATGAAATTTCATTGTTTCCGTTTATCGTTTTCGGTACGCCCGGCCGACTAACTCACTCGATATGCAAATTAGGGTGCTCAGCCGTTAATATGGATAAGAAAAGTATATACTTTCAAACGTTCAAACAACTGACAGGAAGGTATACGGTGCTGATGACAGCTAATAAGCTAGAAACTAGTCCATCGTTCCTTTGTCAGTGTTGAACAAAAGGGCAACAATGGTTGTCGAACACTGTGCGGCTAATAATTCGGGCTGTTTGTTAACAAACAAACCGAGCATTATAATAAATGTTCGGTAAGCCCATACGTACATGTATATACATATGTGTGCATGTATGTATGTATATACATACTACTGTACGACTGTATACAAATATGTATGTACGTATACATACTTATATTTAAGTATCAGCCGTACTAAGAGTGAGCAATGAAATTTCATTTTTTCCGTTTATATATATATATATATATATAAACATTAGAATTGGCGCTCTGAAATAGCGTTATATATATGAATGTGTATATATAGTGTATTTTGCAATACACTGTATGCTTAATTAAAAGCATTTCGAAGATCTTATGCTATTGTTTTAGAGTAGTGACAGTCTCACTTACTTTAAATTTTCAACAAACAGTTGACAGAGCTATGCAAAATACACTATATATACATTCATATATATATATCGCTATTTCAGAGCGCCAATTCTAATTTTCAATTCCTGCTTGACCGGCAACCGCTCTGTATGATCAGTTGCTGATTATTATTAGAAATTCTATAAGAATCAAAGATTCACGATTTTCAGCAAACAGGTGGAGTACTTGGCTTTGATAAGTAACAATCAGTACGAAACATAGCTCTGTCAGCTTTATCTACCCTGTTTGCTGAAAATTTAAAGTAAGTGAAACTGTCACTACTCTAAAACAATAGCATAAGGTCTTCGAAATGCTTTTAATTAAGCATACAGTGTATTGCAAAATACACTATATATACATTCATATATTTATATATATATATATATATATATATATATATGTAATAATTGTTTCTACTTTAGGCACAAGGCCAGCAATTAACCAGTGCATTACTGGTACTTTATTTTATCGACCCCGTAAAGATGAAAGGCAAAGTCAACCTCGGTTACAAGTATGAAAATAGTTCGATGTAAAATAACAAGTATACAGAGCCGAAATACATCTAAACTATTTTGAATGTATTTTTAAATATATTTTAAAAAAATAATTTTTGGAGATGTATTTTTAAATTTATATTTGAATTGCATGGCTTCCCTTATTAACTTTATTAATTTTCTTAACTACTTATGATATATGTTTATCACTGTACTTAATTTATTCGTAACAGCATATTTTTTTATTTCTTACATTTTTATTGCTTTTATCTGCTCCTAATTGTTATTGCATATATATTGCTCCTATTCTTCATATGATTTTTTCGTCTCTGTTTCCTTATATAAATGTTGATACTTATGCTTATCTAGCCTCCCATATTATGTATCCTCCTAATGTTTTTGTGGGAAAGTTTTGATATTATATTTGTGTTTGACTTTTGTTATCTACTCCGATGATTCCAGCCTTGTGCTAGGATGAAACGATCCTCAGTGATTACATTTTTAAACATTCTTAGATTGTCACTTACACACACACACACACACACACACACACACACACACACACACACACACACACACACACACACACACACACACACACACACACACATATATATATATATATATATATATATATATATACAGGCTGTTCGCAGTACCTCTGACGTTGGTTCCTCCTATTCAAGGTTCTTGATTTGGGGGTTAAGTTGTAACAGTAAGGTACTCAATATATTAAATGTACTCAATACGTCGGTAGAATATATATTTATATGGAAATGACTTCTACGGAACTTGGAATGTTTTGTTCGTGTGAAAAATAATATATAATGTTGTTTATGTGTATGTATACATACACACACATACATGCATACATACATACATACATATATGGTGGCTGCCAACTGCTTTTCGAGTACGGCCACTACTTTATATCCATGTAGGAGAATCCCTATACATATATACATACATATATACATACATATGTTAAGTTATAACAGTGATTTATAAGTAAACTATATATTGTTTTCCTCATCAGTTTCCAATTTTGCAGAGGCAATTATACTGAAAGATATTGAGACATTTTCACCTCCACTCTCTTTAGTTTCCAGACCTACTATAATAGAGTGCTAGTGTATATTTAATACTTGGATCTGAGACAATGTTTGTGAGGACAGTTTCAGCATGCTCTCAAACGCTTCATTCGGAAGTCTAGTATCATTTCTCCTGTGTTATTGTGTCATTACATATCAACAACTAAAGAAAATCTGATCTATCTATTAGCCAAACTTAGGTTTTTTAGCTTCATGTCGTCTGTTGAAGTCAAGTTTAGATTTTGTTTAGATTTTGTTTTCTGATATGTGAGGCAATATTCCTTTTTTTGACGCTGTATATATACACAGGGACATCGTTAGGACATCATTCCAGGCGAAAACAAACTTTGATGTATAATCTTCGATTCGATGGCAGCCAATGGTTTTGAGATGCTCTTTTTATTGAATACCTAACAGCGTCGTTCAGAAAGTGTAATTTGTCCAATGCAACATCTTTTTTCATTTAAAAGTGCCTTGAAGCATAATCATCATTGTATATTTCACGTGTGTTGCATGAGCATGGCGTTCTTTCTTTCACTGCAGTATATGCAGAAACGAACGTAAATTCTTGGAGATAAAAATTCATGTTTGTCCTACCTATGGCAATTCTCGAAAGCGTGATGCAGACATAATGTATATGTATATATGTATGTGTACATGTATATATATATGAACTTATGCATGCTTGTATGCACGTATGTACGTACTGTATGTATATATATATATATATATATATATATATATATATATATATATATATATATATATATATATATATATGTATGTATGTATTTTTATGTATGTATTAATATATGTATGAATGTATGTACTGTCCGTATCCCATTTTCTGTGGAGTAATGATTGCGTGCAGTGTGATATCTAGAAGATTACCTGTCCCTATATTTGTGTCGTTGGTGTTTATAAAGTTATGCACTTAAAATATGAATATTATGTCTATTAGATCATCATCTCTGTATAATCCATAAATATATATATATATATATATATATATAAATACACACATCCACACGCACACAGCCCCCCTCCCCCGCCACATATATATATATATATATATATATATATATATATATATACATACAATGAAGTCACCGCCTAAAATGTCAAGAATATAGGCGGTGACTTCATTTTATGTATATATATATATATAAATAAATATATATATATACATATTTATATATATATATATATATATATATATATATATATATATATATATATATACATATATATATATATATATATATATATATATATATATATATATATATTAGTTTTGCGAGGTTTTTTATATGAAATCGTGTGTCGAAACAGATATTGTTATATTTGGGGAGGATCATATTTGCGTATCATATATCATATGTAAGTCATGTATCATATGTAAGGTGAACCCCCGGATAAACTGTAAAACTAGAAACGTAGTCTATGGCATAAGATGTACAGAGGGTACTTGCATATGTAAGGTGAACCCCCGGATAAACTGTAAAACTAGAAACGTAGTCTATAGCATAAGATGTACAGAGGGTACTTGCAGAAACACGACAACAACATACATAGGTGAGACAGCTCGTAGCATAGGTGAAAGGATAGACCAACACTGGGGGGAACTAAAAGGACGAAAAAACGGGTCAGTACTATACGAACATGCTAGACAACAACATGACGGTAACATAGACAACATAGAAATTAGAATAATATCTAAACATAGGAATGACCCAGCAGATAGGCAAATCAGAGAGGCCAGTGAAATAGAAATTAGAAGACCAAAGCTAAACAGAAAGAATGAGTGGAACAACAACAACACCCAAACAAACAACACTGACCTAAGAGAAGTATAAACAAATAAGTAAATTAAATAAAATAAAATAAGATAAATAAATACATACACAAGCACATAAACACACACTAGTCACCCAGCAGACACAACACTATACACACTAGTCACACATCACACATAACACTATACACACACGCAAACGCATGCGCAAAGAAGACAAAATAAAATAAGATAAACAAACAAGCAAACAAATAAATAAATATATAGACAGACTGAACAAAAAAAAATGGCGTAGACATACAACACAACAGGAGGAACAATGAATATAACACCACTGACGATGTTGCAGATGTGCAACGAAAGATTTATGTAAATTATGTAAACTATATATATATGTGTTTGTCTATATTGTATCTGTATTATTTTTGACCGCCGGTCAGTCAATGGCAACACTGAGGACCGAGTAAGTTAGATCGCAGATATATATATATAAAAGACAGCGAGATGCGAAAACCAACCAAACAGTGAGTGTGTTCTGTTATTAATTCTGGCAATATTACGCAAATATGACCCTCCCCAAATATAACAATATATATATATATATATATATATATATGTATATACAATGAAGTCACCGCCTAAATTCTTGACATTCACTTTATCACAGAAATTACAAGATTATTTTTTGGTTTGGAACCTTGAAACAGAAGCGACTTCTTGGCATTCACAATGATCCTGATAATAATATCACTAATGTTGGCGTATTTCTTTTCATGTTCCAAGTCTTTCAGTAAAAAAATTTTGAATATAGGTAAAAAGTACTATCCTATCTTAAATATCAATGGTATATTAGTAAACTACTTTATTTTTCGCATCTGGTGGTGTTTAATTACTAAAATGAGTTAACTATTAGAAGTCTTGTCAATATAAGTTGTGAGTGAGAAGTGAGGTATTTGTGTAGCACTGTCATGCGCTAACTGCGACACCTCTAATTTCAAAATTAATTGGATTTTTTTAGTAATTCGGCCCACTTTATGATGATCCATATACTATGCGGACCATTTCTATACATACAGAGTGCGTACCCGAGATTGCACTAGTGTGTATATAAATATAGACATATCTAATTGTAGTCAAAAGTTATCTGCGATTTGCCAATACTTTCTTTAGGTTGGCCACAGTTTCAGAACTCACGTGCTAAAATGTGGTACACTTGTGGTTACGTAAGTGAGTTTTGACCTTGATCGCTCCAGTTTTCGTACATGTGTTACAGAGTAGACATGATCACTTCACTGGCAATATGCACCAAGGAAGAACAGGGATCAGTGATCCGATTTCTCTAGTCTGAGATTGTGTCAGTGGCTGATATTCATCGCAGGCTTTCAGTACAATACGTGGATATCACTCAGTCTCTTAGAAGCATGTATGAGCTGATCGAGAACTTTAAACTTTAGTCAGACAAACGTGAAGCACGGAATGGGAGCATGACGTTCATCAAACTCCACCAGTGACGTGAAGATTCAAGAAATCGCAGAGATGACTCTGACAAACCGACGAGTGACCATCGATGAGATGAAATATTCTCTACAAAATAATAATGGTTCTGCATACGAAATCATCAAGGACGAGCTTTGCTTCCATAAAGTATGTGTAAGATGGATGCCAAAAAAGCTTACGGAAGTGCATAAGCGAAATCGTGTGAGATTTGTGAAGACCTCTCAAGGCACACTCATTGCTAATGTGTTGAAGGCGAAGCCTTTTTGGAGAGAATAAAAACAGGAAATGAGACTTGGGTCCACCACTTTGAGCCACAATCCAAGTGGCATAGTATGGATTGGAAATACCCGGAATGGTTTTCGAAGAAGAGATTCAAGACTCAGCATTCCACAGAAAAAGTGATGTTAAATATTTTTGGGGAAGAAAATTCCCTATAACGAAACATTAACCAGGAAAATGGGTCTGCAGTCACCATTGTAGACTACAAGGAAATGCTGGTAAACATCTGAAACCAAGAATTGGCACAAAATGCTGAGGTCTACTGTCAAAGCAGATGTTATTGTTGCAGGAAAGGATACACCTTCAGCTTCATACACATCGTTATTGGAGCTACAGGTTATATACCAACCCACGTGGACCAAAGTATAACTGAACTTGGATTTGTGGACAAAGAGCGCACCTCCCTAATTCATACACTACAAGTGGCTGCGACAGCTGGCACCTTCAAAATTTACAAAACATTCTTGCGATTCAAGGAATAACAATTTCTTTTACAACCTTGCCACCATGAAGGTGGCCGGTCAAATATATACGCGAAATTAAGAGAAAGAGAAACATACATGCGAATACATATATATAATACAAGTGTTATGTCTGCAGCCTGATGACGTCCACCACTCGTGTACCAGTCATTGTTGTAGGTTTCGTTGCTTATATTCTCAGAATGTTTCAGTATGGCTTTGAAGGGCCTAATAGTTATGTCTTGTGTGATATGTGCCTTTAACTATATAGATTGCGTTCGTTTACGTTCAAGTTATACGTTCAAGTTACCTCCGATTGAACCCGGAATAAGACCAAAATACAACTTTTGATAGAATTGTAGAGACGTTGTTGTGACATGCATTTAAACCTGCCGGAGTCTATTCCCCCTCCACGACTGAACATTGCCTATTTCTTGCATATATATATATATATATATATATATATATATAGAGAGAGAGAGAGAGAGAGAGAGAGAGAGAGAAAGATAGAGAGAGAGAGAGGGGGGGGGGAGAAGAGGAGAATGGAGGTGAAAGAAGGAACTACAGAAAGGAAATTGATCCAAGTAGAAGTATTTTAGTTACTGGCCAAAGGCAAATTTGAACTCGGCGCAGACCTGGAAGGAAGAGTACAAATAGTTCTATATGACTTTCCAACGAATATGCGAACACGGCACCACTCCTCCATCAACAATTCCACAATACCCACCACCATCACCACCACCATAACGGCCCTTTACATCCTGAGTTCAAATCCCGCCGAGGTTAGTTTCGCTTTTCATCCTTAAAGAATCGATAAAATAAAGCACCAGTAATACACTGATATCGATTTAATCAACTTTCCCCGAAATTACTGGCCATGTGCCTACAGTAAAAAATTATTATTATAAGTAGTAGTAGTAGTAGTAGTAGTAGTAGTAGTAGTAGTAGCAGTATCAGCAGTAGTTGTTGCATAACGCAGCCATTAACCTCAGGCCTATCCCACTCTGAAAAAAAAAAAAACAATAAAAAAATCAATGATGAAACAAATCACTAAACGAACAATATAATTCATGAAAAGTTAATAATCTTCCCAAATGTTTCATTACATTTATTTATCTATTGGCTTTGAGTTATGTTTTTAATATTGTGTATATTGTGTTTATTATGCTGGTTTGTCATATTTTCTTCCTATCCTTACTTTTTTTGCTATGAAATCGTTAAAATCATGTTTTGTTAGCCTTGATAATCCTACCGTTTGCTTCGGACGTGAAGAAATAAGAAGCCCAATATATAGATAAATAGAAAATAAAAGTAAATAAATAAGTAAAAACAGAAACGAAAGCAGAATCTATACAAGAACAGCAACAAATATAGTTTATTAAACAAGAAAACAATAACACACATTTAACAAAGACCAAGCAAGCAACATCGCTTTTTCGCTTTTATACAATGACAACAATAAGAAAATAAATTACATTTTTACTAGAAATGATACAAAGAAATAATAACACTTTATGGAAAAAAATATGGAATAAAAGAAAGATTGTTGGAAAAGATACACGTATAAGCTAGCATGTTGCAAAACAACAATCACAATAGCATAAACATCTATAACTATAGAGAACATATTAATTCTGTCGTCATTCTAATAATGTCTGAAGTAAAATGTGAAAAAAAATTATTAAGGAGAAAAAAGCATTCATTTCACACTAATTATATTCAAACAATTGCATGACAATTTAGGAATACAAAAACAGATTAAAATTATATATATATATATATATATATATATATATATATATATATATATATATATATATAGGAACCAGTAAGACCCCGACAGCTGAGCTCAAGCCGTTTCGACGGCTAATTCTGGACTCATATATATATATATGGTAGCTGCCAACTCGTTTTCGAGTACGGCCACTACTTTATATACCGATGCGCTGAACGAGTGTGACTTTTTAGTTCAGCCAGCGACTTGAAAACTCTGGTACAAACACTACACTTGTGACAATTATTGACACATAGTGCTGGGCCCATGGTACCATGTGACGACAAGTGCAAAGAGATCTCCAGATATATAGCAAAGCCTGTGCCGTGAAGCTTTTATAGTGAGCAAAGGCACTGCACAAAGCCAGTTCCACTCTCTTAACCAAGATGATATTTACCAAAAAGAAGAACAAGTCAACATCATTGGATACCATCAGAGTTGCAGATGGTGCACATGTAATACTTATGTCGGGTCACCAGTTGGTGCTACTGGTAACATGTATCCCAGTACAACCTGTCTCATGGTCGGGTCGTTGGCGACTAAACTGGCAACCCCACCAAGGTTTCTTGGTGAGGAGGGTGACTTTGGACATCCTACCGGACTAAAAACAAAACCTGTCAAAGGGAAAAGGAGCTCTTAAGAGTCAATGGCTATCCAAATTCACCGGGAGAGATGACCCTTAGCCTTTGAGAAGACAGAATTCTAGAAAGAAAACTCTGATATATATATATATATACATACATACATACTTACATACATACATATATATATATATGTGTGTGAGTGTGTGTGTGTGTGTGTGTGTGTGTGTGTGTGTGTGTGTGTGTGTGTGTGTGTGTGTGTGTGTGTGTGTGTGTGTGTGTGTGTAGTGTGAATGGTTCCATAAAACGGATAAAGGAAAAAGAGCGCTCTATATTATTATCAGAGCTTAAATATTATTAATGTCTGCTCTAAGGAACTGCTTATTACCTTAGGTTTGGAACTATGCTTTTGTATTAACCACAGCGTTTCATTATGGTCAAACTGTAAACTACAGGGTTTGAAATCCTCATAATAAATGCTTGAACACTAAGTATGAGATATATATGTATTGCATACTCCTAAAATTCTGTCTTTTATCACGATTGAAAAATACATAGAGACATCGAACATCAATTCGCAGCCAATATGTACCTACCTTAATCCACTATGTTGGGATCATCACTCCACGCACATCACTTTACATATAAAAGAGAACCTAATTTAAAAAATATATATATATATATATCGACAGTAGCACTAAGATAGCGTGGTGCATAATAAGGGTGTAAAATCACACTATAAAAGAAAAAATGTTTTTTCGTTATGAACAAATATTTTTCTTTTCTTCTATGAACACGTCAGAGCTTTCAAAGTAGTCGCTGAAAATGCCAGACAGTTGTTTCAAGATTCCTTAATCTGTCATGAGTGAAATTCCCTCAACCGTATTGAGAGGAAAATATATTTGGGCCTATATAGATTTTGTTTATTGAACATTTGCAGGAGATACACATTTGCATATTACATATAAAAAAATCCAGAGGTAAAGCTGATTTGCATATAGTGTGAACTTGGCTGGTTATAAAGAATTGGTAGTAAGACTAAGATAGCGTTGTGCATAATAGAGTTGTATATAAACCATATATTATATGATTATTTACATCAAACACACGAGAGACTCGTTATCAAAGAAAATATATGGAAGAATATATATATTGTCGTTAAGAAATATTTTTTCTTGTATTCTGTGAACACGTCACATATGTCTCAATAGTCGTTGAGAATAGTCATAGAGTGTTTCAAGGTTCGGTAATCTCTCATCATAACATTCACTCAACTGGTACCAAGAGGAAACATGGCTTGTATAGATTTGGCATGTTCAACATTTGCTGGAGATAGGATAGGAAGAACGATGGTCAAGCTTAAACTGCTCTGATTGCAAGATGGGATGTTACTTTGTGGATAGTATTATAGATAGCTGATAATATCTAAATGCCTACGCCATACTTCCCTTACGCACGGACTACGGTGTAGGAGGTGTACTTACACCACATCACTCTCCTTAGACTTCTGTGTATATATGTATAAGCATATATATATATATATATATATATATATATATATATATATATATATATATATATATATATATATATATATATATATATATATAAATATATATATATGCTTATACATATATACATATATATATATGTATATATATATATATTTAGGTATTTTAGGTATATACCGAATGTGTAACCGCAATATATCAGATACCAATCGAATTGTATGTATGTATAATATCTATATATATAAAACTGAGGATGTCTGTCTGTATGTGTGTGAGTTTGAATCCCTAAAACTAGAGTACCACCAAACCGACTGTTTTCAAACTTTACACATGTAATACTTATGTTTCAGGGAGTGTTCTGAGCAAAAGAGATTTCAAATTTTCAATGCCCTAGGGACCGCATTAGTCTTTCTCTTTTTAGATAGATACTTACATATAACGTCGCGCCCTTATAATATATGTCTGTATGTCTGGCTGTCTGCTGCCTCCGGTTATTCAGCCACCCTTGCTCAAGACAAATCTCACAATCATTCCCCAAACAGTTGGCAAGTGCACACACTTCTTCCTCACGTTTTAAACCACAGTGTTGCTTACTTACGTACCATCAGACCCTTACTCCTTTGCCAGCCGTGGTTGTGGCAATACTAAGCTTAGCTAAGGCGGTTATATATTTTACAATACCTTATCCCTGGTACCACTGCTAGTATATATATATAATGCAGGTGAGGAAAGTTGCTTGATCAAATATTCCACCGAGGCGTAAAGCACTCTACATCTTGTGTTCTTTAAAGTATTATCAATAATGTATCAAACTGAGTGTCAATATTATACAGAAGAGAGACGGTTTGGAATGTACATACTCTGTTTAATATATAACTTTGTTATACATATTTCGAAGACGTCAAAATGATGGAAATGCGTATAACAGGTTATATATTAAACATAGGATGTACGTTTAGAGGGCATCCATTTGAAAGAGTCTCTCTTCTTTATAATATATATATATATATATATATATTTTAACATAACAATGGAAGTGTGGTAAGGAACCAGGTGGACCAAAACGCAACAGGGTACTCGATACTTAGGGTAGTAGAGTGAGTAATAGGAAAAGAGTCAGGACCCCGACGGCTGAGCTCCGGCCGTTTCGACAGCTAGCTAGATCCGAACAGTTCGCGTATATTTGTGTCTTTATATATATATATGTATGTGTATAGTGTATATGTTTTTATGTATATGTACACACACACACACACACACACACACACACACACACACACACACACACACACACACACACACACACATATATATATATATATATATATATATATATATATATGTATATATATATATATATATACATATATGTATATATATATATGTATATATATATATATATAACGAAGGAAATGTGGTAAGGAACCAGGTGGACCATAACGCACCAAAGTACTCAATAGTTAGGGTAGTAGAGTGGGTAATAGGAACTAGTTGGACCCCGACGGTTGAGCTCAAGCCGTTTCGACGGCTAATTCTGGACTAAAATGATTTTAGTCCAGAATTAGCCGTCGAAACGGCTTTAGCTCAGCCGTCGGGGTCCTACTCGTTCCTATATATATATATATATATATATATATATATATATATATATATATATATATATATATATATATATATATGTGTGTGTGTGTGTGTGTGTGTACATACATGTATGTTTAATTGTGTTTGCGTATGTAATTGCATTTATTCATCTGTTTCTAAATACATGTGCTACTGCTCCTCCAAATATCTATATTTTATGTGTAAATGTACGTGTGTATGTATATGTGTACGCCCAATAGTGTATGAATACATGTAGATATATATATATATAAATGCATATGTATATGTATGTATAAATGCATATCTATATATATGCATATGCATATACATTTATACATACACACATATATAAATATATACACACACATATATAAATACACAAACACACACACACACACACACACACTCACACGCACACACATATATATATATATATATATATATATATATATATATATATATATATATACGTATAGATTTATTCATATTCATATTATATTTATATTTGAATAAATACACTTTCCACACTAAAAAATACTTAGAATTTCAATAACACATATTACACAAGTATATAGGAACATATATATCCACGAATACATTCATAAGAAATTAACCCATCTCATCCCCTCACACCATCTCTCAACATATTTACATATACTTTTATATTTACATATACTTTTATATATATATATTATCTCTGTCTCTCTCTCTATCTCCCTTTTTCTCTCTCTATACATATATACATACACACACACACACACACACACATATATATATATATGTATATATATATATATATATATATATATATATATACACACACTCAGACACACACATGCGCACACACATACGTGTGTGCATATATATATATATATATATATATATGTACACACGTACGCATGTACACTCACTCACACACAAACACGTTCGCACACGCATACACACACACACACGCATATATATATATATATATATATATATATATATATATATATATATGCATGTCTGTTTGTGTATACATACATATTTATACACATATGTTCATATTACATAATCGCATACATATACCAATGTATATATATATATATATATATATATATATATATATATATATATATTTATATACATACATACATATATATATATATATATATATATATATATATATACACATATATATATACACATATATATATATATATTTATATACATACATACATATATATATATATCTATATACATACATACATACATATATACATATAAACATACATATATATATATATATATATATATATATATATATATATATATATATATATATATATATATATATATATATATATATACATATATACATATATATTGTTCAGGGAAGAAAAAAAGAATAACACAGCAATACCCCTACTAATACTAAGAACACTGTACATGATGGTGTGGACAGCACGGATAACACCGGCTGAGAGTCAAAATGGAAAGCAAATTAACCGATAAGAATAGGAAGAATGTTTTCTAATGTAAAAATGTGAAGGCAACGCCAAAGAAAACGTTGAGTTGCTGAATGAAAGAGTGGAACAAAGAGATGAAGTTCGGATACGTGAGTTAACTGTTGAATTAGTTTTTATATTCTAGTTTCTTTGGATTTAATTATCTCTATAGCCTTTATATACCACCTCCTCATACAATACATCCTTTGGGATACTATTGCTGGTGGTGGTGCTGGTGTTTTTGTTGTTATTTTTTGGATGGTGGCGTTGTCGTTATTAGTGGTGGATATGGTGGTGTGACTGCTTGTGTGTTTTTGTTGTTGTTGTTGTTGTTGTTGTTGTTCGAGGTGATGGTGGTAGTGGTAGTGGTTTTCTTAGCGCTAATGATATTAATGATGGTATTGATGCTGGTAGTGTTGTATTTGTATAACTGTCGTTGTCGTAGGCGGTGTTGTTGCTTTCTTTTCTGTTGTTGATTGTGTTGCTAGTGTTCGAGATATTGGCGGTGTTGCTGCTGCTATTTCTGTTGTTGCTGTTGTTAATATTATGTTTTGTAGGCGGTGATGTCGCTCTTCCTGGCGGTGGGGTGGGTATGCTTTGGTAATTTTAGTGTAGGTGGCTATGATTGATTCTATGTTGTAGCTGCTGCTCTTGGCGATGGTGGATTGGTTAGTATTCATGTATTTGTGGTGTTGGTGATGGTGCCTAAGCTGTCGTTGCTGTTGTTGTTGCTGGTTGTTATAGTTATCTTTTGTATCTGGTATGGTCTCGCTGTTGGTGTTCTGAACAGTGGTAATGCATTGGTGGAGTTTGTGTAGGTGGTTGGTATTGTTTTGTAGCTGTTGCTGGTATTATGGTGGCTTTGTTAGTGTTCGTAGTATTGGTGGGTTTGCTGTTGTTTTTGTTGTTGATCTTGCTGGATTTCCTTGGTAAGATTTGTAGCTGTTGTTGTCGTTGATGGTATTATTGGCATTATTCATAGTGGTGTTGTTGTTGTTGGTGTTGTTGGCGGGCTGTTTCTGACGGTTGTAGCGCTTTTGTAATTATAATATAAGCAACTGTTATAGTTCTGGCTTGTATCTGTTGCTATCAGAAATAGTGGTGGTAGTATTGTTGTTCTTGTTGCTGGTGGTGGTGGTGATAGTACTGTTGTTGGTGTTGTTGGTGTTGTTAATGCTGTTCATGCTTGTGATGGTAATAGTAGTAGTAAGAGACCTCCTTATTAATGTTGATGGTGTTCATGCTTGTGCTGGCATTGTTAATAGCAATTGGCCTTGATGTTATCTTTGTATTCTGAGGTTGTTTATCTTGCTGGAAGTAGTGGCAGTATTATTGTTGGTGATATTGCTATTGCTAGTGTCAGTTATGAGTGCGGTGTATTGGCAATATCGGTATGCTTTGCAACACAGAGTTGCGTACCTTAATTTTTGGAATTCACAACCCAACGAGGTTAGCTTTGCCTTTCATAATTTCGTAGTCGATAAAAATAAAATACTGGTCATGCACTGGCGTCGATTTGATCGACGTTTCCCTCTCAAAAATTTGATGGCCTTGTTCCTAAATCAGAAACCATGTTGTCAGTGGTGGTATTCCGTTTTGTAGATGTTACTGCTAGTGAGAGTATAGGACTAGTAGGAGAGGTATTGCTGTTAGTTTTGTTGTTGTTGTGGCTTAATGTTAGTTTAGACTTGATCAATTGGATCTACAATCAAAGGCGTTTTAGCCATGACACTCCCGTTGTGTTTCTATGTGTATGGGATTCGGTATAACATACCCAATTTGGCCTTTTAAAAGACACAAGCGAGAAATTTTAGTGAGATTTGATTGCTATTTCTAGCTGTTAGAATAACCATGTAGAAGCCACCTGTTGGGTTATATTGAAGTTGGCGATAGCGTGTCATGTTCTTGATGATGATGGTGTTTGTGAGGGTGGTATTGATGGTAGTATTCGCGGATGGTATTATTGCATTTTGTAGTGGTTGCTGTTCGTAAAAATATTGGTGTTAGTAGTGGTAGTAATATTTTTGGTAGTGTTGGTAGAAGTAGTGGTGGGTTATATCGTGGTTTTTTGTAGTTGTCCTGATATTTTTGATGTTAATATTGTTTTTGTTTTTAGTAATGATAATGCTGGTGGTGGTATTGATGGTGGTGTTGTTGATACTGATGTTGATGGTGAGGAATTACTGATGTCGGTGTTGTTAGTGGTATTTATAGAATTAGCTTTGAGTGTAATGTTTTGTAAATAATAGTGGTATTGACGTTCTTATTAGTGGTGGTGTTGGATGTAGTGTGGGCTGATATTACTATGTTTCTTATTTGCTGTTCGTTTTCTTTTCTTATTTTCTGCTGTTCCATAGTCGCTGATAAAGAGGTCTGATAGCATGAAGGTAAGCTGGCTAATGATGAGATGTGAAGCAGAGATGATCTATCTTCACTGCCATGCCTGAGTTTAACCAAAGGCATTGATGTGTATTTCTACATTCAGTATTAAATTGTATAGTGTGTAGTGTAGCAGATTGAGTATGTAGTTATTTCTGCAAGCATGCATATTTTATGTTTGTCTGGGCTTAGTGGGAGGCGATAGAGTTCTAATGATATTATAGGACTGTTCTGCTGTAATATATATGTGTTTGGGTGTTTACAAATGGACGTTCATGTATTATCAATTATTCTGTTTATTGAAACATGTTTTGGCAATAGATCTGCATAATATTCTTTTGTTGTACATGTTGTCTGGGAGTATAATCTTTATACAGCCCCCTCTGATGCTTAGTCTAGTGTTTTCCGTCCTTTGCTATATAATGCAGCTTCCCGTGTTGACTTTAATAGCGCTAACATGCATCCAAGAGCAAATAATACAAAGTACCTGTCTACGGTTTGGCGTTACTGCTAGCACAATGAAGAAAATGTTTTGTGGCTATAGTTCCACCTTTTAGCACTTTGGAAAAACTTGTATATATCTAGCTGACAATAAGATGTCTTTTAAAATAACTACAAGGAATGCAATGGGAAATCATCTTAGTATATTCCAAGAAGAATTGTGTGACTAGAAGGCAGGATATTGTCGAAAGAATGTTGTGATTTAGGGGAGGTTTTTCTGGTAATATGAGTACAATGATTGGTGATACAGATTTATAATGTTGTTGTTTTTGTTATAAATGGTGGAGTTAGAGTAGTTGATATTGTTGCTGTTGTATTTTTCAGAGTGTTGATAGAGATTGTCGTGGCCCCTGTCCCGTGCAGAGGTGACCATGTTAATGACAAGGAAGGTGTTGCACCCTAGTTCAACCCACATTGAGCAGACGTTTGATCAACGACAATTCAGCCATGAGCATCCTTTTCCTATAACTATGAAAGCCAAAGTGTATTATTCGATGTATCTGTTCGCTTATGTGATGGTAAAAGGTCTAGGGCAATAGATGTCACTTAATTATTGAATTGTTATTCGTACGTCCCCTTAGCCCGACCATATGAATCACCACTGCTCTAGGTGTGTCTTCAGTTACTGGCAACTTGGGAAAATGTGTACATGTAAACAATTGAATATATATATGTATATATATGAATATATATACACACACACACACACACACACACACACACACACACACACACACACACACACACACACACACACACACACACACACACACACACACACACACACACACACACACACACACACACACACACACACACACACACACACACACACACACACACACACACATACACACACACTCACACATATATATATATATATAAGTAAAAAACAAAAAAAAACAATCACGAAAAGTCCAGTACAACCAGTGTTCACGCTTGAGAGTGGGGGGTGAGGGACAACGTTTCGGGTATAATCCCTTCATCAGGAGAAGTGGGAAGAGAAAGAGTTCCGATGGTGTGAGGGGGAGTGGGGGAAAGACGTAAAGAGGGGGGGGGGGGGTTAAAGGAAAGAAAAAAATTAAAATGAGGGAAAAGGATTAAAATGAAAACAAGTGGTGAAAGGGCGTGAGGCGTGTAGAGGTGGTGGTGGGTGGATGGAGAGGGAGAGGGGAGAAGGAAACAAGGGGTCCGAGCGGGGAGGGTGGAAGATGGTGTGTGTGTATGTGTGTAGGTGTACGTGTGTGTGTATGTGTGGATGTAAGTGTTACAGTTTGGGGAAGAACGAGGTTCCATGTTCTCGTAATAGGAAAACTAGCGTGTACATGGGGTGGGGTGTAAGTCAGTGTTTGTGTGCGTGTGGATAGAGAGGGGTCGGAGGGGGGTGGGGAGAGGGGGCGTGCAGAGTCCGGGGGCCGAGTAGGTGTATGTGAGGATACGCACGCGTGTGTGTGTGTGTGTGTGTGTTTGTGTGGTGTGCATACGTGGAATGTAAGGTTGCGTGTGTGCGAAAACAGTGTAAGTGTTTGTGTGTGTGGGTTCCTGAATGTTTTCTCGGTGAGTGTGTGACCAGTGGTGTAGAATCCGTGGAATGGTGCGCAGGAAGTAGAAAATGTGTAAATATATGTATATATATATATAGAAAGATATATATTGTATATGCATATATATATATATATATATATATATATATATATATATATATATATATGAAAGGTATAGAAATTGTTGTAGCGAGAAGCTATCAGTATTCCATAACATATATATGCGACTATGGCGTCAAGATGGGAAAAATAGTTAACGTAATATGTAGGAAAAATAATTGAAACTCATCTCAAAAGAGAATCAGGATATAAATTCATCCACAGAATTTAGTGAAATCCAGGGAAAAAATCAATAGAGCCTTAACTCATGATAAAATAAAGTCTAAAATACTTATCCTTCAATTTGGAAAAACATCAAATGCTCTGTATAGTCTTAAAGTCTATTTCATGAAAACTTTCAGTGGAGATGGTCACGGTTGGATTTTAATCGTCAGCAGATATATATATATATATAATGGCTGACTGAATACATACGTGATTTTCATCGCGCATTTTTTCCCGTTCCTTCGTATTCTCAACCACAATATTTCTATTTCAACTTTTATATCTCATTCTATATTCTGATGAAGGACGAGTGTCCGAGATGTAACTATTTATTTCTTACAATATGGAGTGTTAAATTGATTTATTTCTTCAGTGAAATGTCGTTTGCTTTGCTATTTCTCTATATATTTTACACACACACGCACGCACACACACACACCCATACACCTCCACCCCCCCACACACACGCACACACAGACACACGCACGCACACACACACATAATGAATGTGTGTGTGTGTCTACATGTGCAGATATTTCTTCTGTTTCCGCCTATTCTTACACACGTCTATCCTTCTCTTTCTTCTCCTTTTCTATCTGTCGTTATTGTAATACATGAGACAAGATTTACTTCACCTCCACCTACGTCATTGTAACTCTACTCACATGTAGAATGCACTGAACAGAGTTTCTTGAGAGAACGATTGACCCAGTCATTGCAGCAGTGATGGGTTTTCTTTGCCGTGCAACACTCGGCACCAAACCTAGCCAATGCATATTAGAGATCAATTTTGAGTGAATTAAGTAGTACCATTCCATCGGTTTTGATACCAATTCCAATAATGCTATAATCAAACTTTTTTTGGCCATGATTATGCTGTCAACATTACTATATGCCAGGATACCAGGCCCATGTGCTGCAACATGACGGTTTTTAAGCCACCATCTTGTTCGAAAATATGTGTTGTTGAACACTGTGACAATTCAAACACGTAATAAATTCAACAAGTATAGATGACTTCAGCTGGTTCCTCGATACGAGAATCTTGATATTTGTCAGTTAAACACCAAAGAAGATGAAGAAAAAGAAAAAAAAAGGCCTTAAGAAAGGAAGAATAATATTCTAAGCGAGAAAGTGTTAGAGACACAGTTAGAAAGAGAGAAAGTGAGCGAAAGAATGAATTATAGAAATACAGATAAAGATATATAAATATACTAAATGTAATAAATAAAATAAAATTTTATAAATTAAATCAGAAGAAAAAAGAAATGCCTGCAATAGGAAGATAAATTGAAAAAATTAAATATACAAAGAGAAGTTAAATAAGAAAACAAACAAACACAACTAAAATAAAACAAGAATAAAATTAACGAAAGTGAACTAAAATAAATATTTCGTAGTCATGCTATAGCTTGATGATCAGAATTCGCCAGCAACAGAAAAATTTTTCTTTGCTGATTCCGAAAATAATAAGAAATGCTTTGACATTTTCAGATGACATCGAACGAGACGAATACGTTAGCAAACAAGATACCAATAAAGGATCGAACAAAAAATAAATAGATAAATATTTGACATCGTGTTAAAATAGTAAATAATAATTTTGGAAAAAATATACAGAGAGATTGCATTTAGGTGAAAAAATATATAAGGTTTCTTCTAAAACTTTGAAATAATAAGCAAAGACGCAAATATCAGATGTAAAGTTTTAAACAGAAGAATAAATAAATAAACAAATAAACAATAAACACAAAAGCAAATAGATAATGAGCAAATGTTTTACACGCACAATATATTCACATATATTTACACAAACACAATATTTCGCACATTCATGCCCTCTCTCTCATTCACGCGCGCGTGTGAATGAGTGACTTGCGAATGTGAAAGTATTGTATGTATGCCTTGATATGTATAATGAAAATACGAATATTTTGGAATGTAAATGCGTACGGTTATGTAATATATATATATTTAAACACACACACACACAGACGCTCACTCACACACATGCACACACACACACGCACAGACACATACACACACAGACACACACACACACACACACACACACACACACACACACACACACACACACACACACACACACACACATATATATATATAAAGAGAGAGAGAGAGAGAGAGAGAGAGAGAGATGGGTAGTTGGAATATTTTGTGTCAGTTAATCCGTTATTAGTTATTAGTCAACCGACACTGGTGAACACAACTTGAGCATTCGACGTTGTGCAGTCGTAGGTCTGTGGAATTCGAATTTGTATAACACGGAAGTAGAATTCTCCTAATTATATTGATTAAATAACCGCTGACGTACATATTTCGATGCTGACAATTATGCAACTGTTACCATCGAAATACATATAACAGTTATTATGTAATCAATTAAATTACGTAAATTTTGACCCATCGGTTTCGACTTCATATATATATATATATATAAATGAAAGGTATAGAAAACACTGCAGCGAAAAGCGAACAGCATTCCATAATATATAAGTGACTATAGCGTCAAAATGGGAAAACGTAAGATGTGGGAAAAATAATTTAAACTCATCTCAAAGAGAATCAGGATATAAATTCATCCACAAAAATTAGTTAAATCCAGGGAAAAATCAATAGAGCCTTAACTCATGATAAAATAAAGTTCAAAATACTTATCCTTCAATTTGGAAAAACTTCAAATGCTCTGTATAGTCTTAAAGACTATTTCATGAAAACTTTCAGTGGAGATGGTCACGGTTGGCATTCATCATCAGCAGAGCTCAACTCGATAACCAGGATTCTCACAGGTTAATATGCCAAAAGGGAATTCTAAAGCTGGCCAGTTCAACATCATGCGTGATTATATATATATATATATATATGTATAAATATACATATAGTAATAATAATAAATTTGAAGACTAAAATCCAAAGAGGACTCGATAAGGATAAATATATATCAAATATATAAGAACCGTAGAGCAAATATTTATTAAAATAACAGATTAAAGTTTAAGCAAAGAATCGCTGCTTTCACCCTTAACGGGATCTTCTGAAACTAACAAAGTCAATCTGTAAACGCAGTGTATATTTCAAAAAACGTTTCAACCGGAGGAAGACAGGAAGACGATACTTTGGTTCATGGAAACGTTCGCTGGCGATATATATATATAGTCTTTGATTTTCCCGCTTTTACTTCGGTCCAGTTTACATACGGGTCAATTTTACGACCTTTCAGACCTTTATTAGCTGTCAGGAGGTTGTATATTTTGTCGTTCCTGGGACGTTTAGCCCTAGGAAGGGAAAATGCTTCTCTGATGAGCTTTGGTTTTCCATCATAAATCCATCGGATTTATGAGGTTTTACAAAGCGAAACTGATCAGTAAGGGCCACTAGGAGAGGTAAATATTTATATTATATTTTTTAATGTATTTTGAAAAATTGATTGAATTTTACTTGTTCTGCTTATCTTAATATTAAAGTTCTGGTGTATCAAATTAACACCATTGAACAACCTTGAATCATAGACAACCTATGTATTTCTAGGGGTACCTAGTATCCCTCGACATATTAACTTCTACCTTTTTCTCCGTCCGTTGAGAACAATCCTGTTGCTCTACTTGGCTGCTATTTTTTTAGTAGTAATTGTAGACAGCAAGTCTTTGATTTTCCCGCTTTTACTTCGGTCCAGTTTACATACGGGTCAATTTTACGACCTTTCAGACCTTTATTAGCTGGCAGGAGGTTGTATATTTTGTCGTTCCTGGGACGTTTAGCCCTAGGAAGGGAAAATGCTTCTCTGATGAGCTTTGGTTTTCCATCATAAATCCATCGGATTTATGAGGTTTTACAAAGCGAAACTGATCAGTAAGGGCCACTAGGAGAGGTAAATATTTATATTATATTTTTTAATGTATTTTGAAAAATTGATTGAATTTTACTTGTTCTGCTTATCTTAATATATATATATATATATATATATCTGTATGAATATACATTCAGCGAGAATCGCATTTCGGCGGGTGGAAAAAGCGAAACGAAACGCAAAATCTATATATATCTGTATATATATAAATTAAATGTGTGTGTGTGTGTGTGTGTGTGTGTGTGTGTGTGTGTGTGTGTGTGTGTGTCTGTGTGTGTGTCTGTGTGCCTGTGTATTACCTATAGGGGCCTACATCTTACGACCAATTTTCATGAAACTTTACAGGCTCATAGATTAGTCATCGGGGAGTGTTTTCTATATATCAGCGTATCGTTTTTTTTATTCCGGGGTTATTCGGCAGATAAAAATCAATAGGGGGGCGGGTCACTTTTTTGGAGGTATCGAAAAATGAGAATTTTGGCTCTAGCTCCCACATTTTGCCACCGATTTCGTTCAAATTTTACAGGAAAATAGAGTTTGTCATTCCACATTGTGTAATCTCTTTATATTTTGCATTTGTTCCTCAGGGAAGGCGTGGCAGCAGTTTAAATATTCCAAAATACCACTTTTAGACTCAAATTTCCCACATAAATCAGCCTACTTTGTTCAAATTTTACACTACGCTAGATCTGATTATTTCACGTCTTAAAGTGGCTTTATATTTTGGATTCTTTTTTCACGAAGGGCGTGGCAGCCGCTTAAATATTCAAAAATACCACCTTTTCGCTCAAATTTCCGCCTTTTCGGCTCTACCTCCCACATTTTTCAACCGATTTCGTTCAAATTCGAAACTCCCTCACTCAGCATGCCCCTTCCTCCGCGACCCACGTTTCTCAGCGATAGAGGTCATAACCACCCTCTGCCGCATGACCTGTGTGTGGCCATAGTTGAGCCATCGAGGAGCAGTCGCTAAGATCAACACCTTTTCATCAAAGCAGATATTATTTTACCCACCCAGGCAATGCGGAGTACCGCTGCTAGTATATATATATATATATAAATAATACAAACGCACACGAACACATACACATACATATGCACCTATATACACCCCTTCGCGTACCCACACTCAAACACATTCACACACATACACACATACACAAACACACACACACACACATATATATATATATATATATATATAATGTAGGAGGTGAGTTTTATTGTAGTACAATAAAGCAATGCAGATATCGGATAAGAAGCACTCTACAGTTTGTAGGACTGGAGTATGCATAATATAAGATCAAAAGATGGTTAAAGGAGTTCCATGTATTTTATTATGCGCATTTCAAAAACAAACATCATCATGCAATAATATTTGTGTTTTCATCAGATAAAACAGGAGAACATGATATGAAGGCTAAAAAACACATGTGGATAGTGCAGTTTTAAATCTACATATGAAAAGTGGTTTTAGATTGATGTGTGATATTGGGAAAAATATTTTATTTAGAGAGGGGGGGGGGTGGAAAGGATGAAAAAGGGGGAGGAGATGAGAGGGAGAGATGGGTGATAGAGAGAAAGAGATAGCTTTTATAACTGAGAGGAGATATACTGTCCCACACAGAGAGGTTGAAAACCGTTGGAAGATAATGTATAAACCCCAAAAAATTTTTGAAAATCAACGAAAGGAGGATATGTGCGAGGAAAAAGTATTTTATTTAAGGAGGGGGGCTGGAAAGGATGAAAAAAGGGGGAGGAGATGAGAGTGAAGGTGGAGAGGGAGAGATGGGCGATAGAGAGAAAGAGATAGTTTTTATAACTGAGAGAAAGATACATTGCCTTACACAGAGAGGTTGAGAAACCGTTGGAAGATAATGTATAAATTAAAGGAATTTGAAAATTAACGAAGGGAATTTATGTATGAAGATAGAGAGAAGAAATAATAATTGTGGATGAATATTCTAACGTCAAAAAAAGGGTATGTTGTGGCAATTTCAAAATTAACGAAGAGAAAAATTATTAAGGTTTGTGTGTAGAAGGATTTGAGAAAAATAATGTGAAGTTAAAGTTTGTATATTGGAGGAATTGATAATATATGCGAATAGAGTTAATATGTATTAAGAATGAGTTCGTTGATGGGGAGAAAAAAAATAAATTAAGGATGAAATTGAGATTAAAAAGATTTATGAGAGAGAGAAAAAAATAATGATTGCGGATAAATATTCTAACGTCAAAAAAACAAATGTATATGTTATGAATGATTTTAGAAGGTGAAGATAGAGTGAGGGTAATGAGTAAACAAGTATTATAGAGTGTATAAAGCCCTTTAAAGTATGGTAGGAAGATGGGTATATTTTAAAGAGGTGTATGTATATGTGCCTTTGAGAAAAGATTCTAAATTGATAAAGAATTGAATATTAACTGTATACTTTGTGAAAAGTTCTATGGAATTTATGCAGGCAGATAGAAAACAAATCTGTGCGTCTATTTATTATAGAATCTAGGTTAGAGATAATGGTAAATTTTTCATTTAGGCAGAGATTACAGATTTTAGATAGAGAGCTGTTCAAGTATGAGGATGCAGAAGAAATCTTCTTCCAAAAGATGGTATATTTAATGTTTTTGTCTTTTAAGGACCATATGAGTTCTGAGAGAGCAGTGTTAGTTCTTTTAAGTTTGTTTTTTTTCTCTCTCTCATAAATTTTTTTCTCTCTCTCATAAATCTTTTTAATCTCAATTTCATCCTTAATTTATTTTTTTTTCTCCCCATCAACGAACTCATTCTTAATACATATTAACTCTATTCGCATATATTATCAATTCCTCCAATATACAAACTTTAACTTCACATTATTTTTCTCAAATCCTTCTACACACAAACCTTAATAATTTTTCTCTTCGTTAATTTTGAAATTGCCACGACATACCCTTTTTTTGGCGTTAGAATATTCATCCACAATTATTATTTCTTCTCTCTATCTTCATACATAAATTCCCTTCGTTAATTTTCAAATTCCTTTAATTTATACATTATCTTCCAACGGTTTATCAACCTCTCTGTGTAAGGCAATGTATCTTTCTCTCAGTTATAAAAACTATCTCTTTCTCTCTATCGCCCATCTCTCCCTCTCCACCTTCACTCTCATCTCCTCCGCCTTTTTTTCATCCTTTCCAGCCCCCCTCCTTAAATAAAATACTTTTTCCTCGCACATATCCTCCTTTCGTTGATTTTCCAAAATTTTTTGGGGTTTATACATTATCTTCCAACGGTTTTCAACCTCTCTGTGTGGGACAGTATATCTCCTCTCAGTTATAAAAGCTATCTCTTTCTCTCTATCACCCATCTCTCCCTCTCATCTCCTCCCCCTTTTTCATCCTTTCCACCCCCCCTCTCTAAATAAAATATTTTTCCCAATATCACACATCAATCTAAAACCACTTTTCATATGTAGATTTAAAACTGCACTATCCACAAGTGTTTTTTAGCCTTCATATCATGTTCTCCTGTTTTATCTGATGAAAACACAAATATTATTGCATGATGATGTTTGTTTTTGAAATGCGCATAATAAAATACATGGAACTCCTTTAACCATCTTTTGATCTTATATTATATATATATATATATATATATATATATAATGTAGGAGGTGAGTTTTATTGTAGTACAATAAAGCAATGCAGATATCGGATAAGAAGCACTCTACAGTTTGTAGGACTGGAGTATACATAATATATAAGCTCAAAAGATGGTTAAAAGAGTCCATGTATTTTATTATGCGCATTTCAAAAACAAATATGATCATGCAATAAGATTTGTGTTTTCATCAGATAAAATAGGAAGATATGATATGAAGGTTAAAAACACTTGTGGATAGTGCAGTTTAAATCAATATGTTGATTTAAAACTGCACTATCCACAAGTGTTTTTAACCTTCATATCATATCTTCCTATTTTATCTGATGAAAACACAAATCTTATTGCATGATCATATTTGTTTTTGAAATGCGCATAATAAAATACATGGACTCTTTTAACCATCTTTTGATCTTATATATTATATATATATATATATATATATATATATATATATATATATATATTCACTTTATTAAAGCTAAATAATGAATCTTATTACTCTGGAATTTCGGCTGCTTCTATATATATTTATATAAATACTTAAGTAATACTTTTTTTATTTAATTATTTTTTCATAATAATTGTTTTTTTGTTTTTCTGGCACAAGGTCAGGAATTAACCAGTGGTACTTTATTTTTCGACCTCGTAAGGATGAAAGGCAAAGGTAATCTCGGCGGGATTTGAACTCAGAATGGCAAGGGCCGTAACTCTATGCGTCAAAGCATGGCGTCCGATCCTTCACCGATACTGCCAATCCACCGCATATTAATGCGAAATGTATTTAGGGGCACACATCCGTAGGCTGGGAAAATCATGCACAGCCCAATATTTAATGAATTTCGCAAAACTTCTGTTTGTCGTGATTTTTCACTGTCTATTACTAAATATATTTAGGACGCCGCTTCAACAAATCCCTGTACTTTTCTTCTATATCAAAAGGTCATATGTTACAGTTATATTTCCGACCTTTAGTTCTTTAGATGAGACCGTTAACTTCTAGACGTTTTACATATATGTTGAGAATGTTAAAGGTCAGTGGATCGGCAGAATCGGCAGGGTGTCAGATAACAAGCATTGCGGATTAGAGTTACGACCCTTTACTTTCAGTGTTCAAATCGCGCCGAGGTTAACTTTGCTTTTCATCTTTGCGGTGTCGATAAAATAAAACAGCAATCACGCACTGGGGTCGATTTAATCGACTTCTCCTTCCCCATAATTGCTGGCCCTGCGCCTAAATCAGAAACCATTGCGGTGAATTGGTAGTATCGGTAGAGGGTTGGACGCCATGTTTACTAGCATAGTTACGTCCCTTTACAGTCTGAGTTCAAATCCCGCCGAGGTTAACTTTGCCTTTCATCCTTACGGGGTCGATAAAATAAAGTACCAGTAATGCACTGGGATAATTGCTGGCATTGTGCCTAAAGTAGAAACAATTATTAATATTATTGTTTGTTTCTGGACTATACACCACGGCGATTAAGTTTTGTTTATGTACATCCACTTAAATTGATTTTTTGTTTGAAAACTTTGTTTCGAAGGGAGCAGTGTTTGCCCTGAAGAACGGACTCTCAAGAAGATTTGAATCATGGTCCCGAATATACGAACTTTACCTTTGGAATACTACCAGCAACAACAACAACGTAAACAATATTACTTTCGTAGCCACAGCTACAAAATCTCGTCTCGACACCCTACCTATCTAATTTTGTTTCTCCCTTGTTAATACCACTGTTGCTATTGTTATTCCTGCCATCTTGCTTCCTACTACTGCTGTTCCCGTTAGAATACCATACAGCCCCTTTTCCTGCCGACCACGTATCTCTCTCTTCACTTGTTCCCATATTCCAGCGTCAGAACAACATATATTTATGTTGCGTGGGATAAACTTACATATATAATCCTTTCTCTTCTGAGAGAAACTATGATAGTCTTGAAGGAAGGTGATGATTCATATAACGCTAAAGTTATATTTTTCAAGTTAATTTACTTTCCCCATGACTCTTTCGTTTTTCGAAATCTTCCATAAGTCCTACTTTATCGACCTTATTCCCGTTTTTTCCTCTCCTTCCTCTCTCTCTCTCTCTCTCTCTCACTCTCTCTCTCTCTCTCTCTCTCTCCACCTCTATTTTTCATCTCATGCTTTAGACTATCTTTCTTTCTTTCTCTCCCGCTCTCCGTTCAATATGTGATTATGTCTTAACCCGACATTACTGTGCATATAGTATCCCGCTGTTTACAGCTACCCTTCGCGCTAAGAATATTACAATACTATGAAAGTTCATAGCAATCTTTCTAATTTCTCCTTCTTTCTACTGATAAAGGACTAGTGTTGGAAACGTTAAGACCCTCTTCCTACTATTTCAAGCGTTTGTTTTGTTATTTCTGTTTACCATTTACATACATACACAGACCCCCCACACACACATATATATATGTATATATATATATATGTATATATATATATATATATATATATATATATATATATATATATATATACATATATATATACATATATATATGTGTGTGTGTGTGTGTGTGTGTGTGTGTGTGTGTGTGTGTGTGTGTGTGTGTATGTAAAAGGTAAACAGAAATAACAAAACAAACGCTTGAAATAGTAGGAGAGGGTCTTAACGTTTCCGACACTAGTCCTTTATCAGTTGAAAGAAGGAGAAATTAGAAAGATTGCGGGGAAGGGGAGGGCGGAATCAGAAAAAACACTTTTTAGAGAAAAGCAACAGCTCCATTCAAGTTGCCATCTCTTGGAAAACTGTTGATGCTGGCGGTTCGTGTTTGCTATACATTTTTAGAAAATAGGATGATGGAGCGTGTCTGTCTGAAAGGGAAAAAAACAACATTATGCGTATAAAGCTATGCGCGCGCGCGCGCGCGCGCGTGTGTGTGTGTGTGTGTGTGTGAATGTGTTATTATATGTCCGTACGGAGCTAAGAGGATACGTGTGTGTGTGTGTGTGCTTGTCAGTACGAAGTTGTGAGCAAAAGTATGTTAATATAAGGGTGTGTGTGTGTGTGTACAGAGCTGTAAAGTTAAAAGTAGAGGTGTGTGCGTATTTTGTTGGTCTTTATCAGTTACCTGTTTGAATATATTTCTGCTAGTTAGCACACATTGGCTTTAGTCATATCTAGGCATTTGACTCCTGCAACTATTTCTTAGGGAAACTCCATTCTATATATTTATCCACTCTCCTTATCTCTCTTTCGATATTTCTATTTAACATTCTCTCTATTTCGTTTCATATATATATATATTGCTATATATACCAATTCTTGATATTTAGTTCCTCTTCTCATCATCACATCATCTTTCCCATCAACACAAATTGCCATCCTTCTTTGTGACTACTAATATATTTCCTCTGTCTATAGGTATATAACGAGTAGCTCTCTTTCAGTTAGTTCCTACATACATACACAGACACACATATATACATATACATATTAATGTATATATGTAACAACACAAAGCTACACTTCGTCACAAATTCTACCTAATGCTACCATACATCACGGGAAAACGAGAAAAATAAATCATCATAAAAAAAATAATATTTCACAATTACAGAAACTATCATCATCATCACGTATGTAGAACCGCCCGACTCCACTCAGAATTACAGAATCAATAATCAAAAGAATAAAAACAAAATTAAGTTAAAAATAAAATGAAATCAACGGCAAAAGCAACAACAACAACAACAACAACAACAACAACATACACCTAGACGCTCTTATATACACACACTCATGCATATATTTCCTGCAAACTATATAAAACAACAGAGCATAAAAAAATTATAAAAGGAAAACGTCTTGCGAACAGATCAAAAGATCTGGAAAATATCTCGTTGAAAGTTGCTGTCAGAATTTCAAATAGTTTACTGTTTGACGGAATGTAAACTAGTAGTATATTCAGGAATTAGCAAGTCAATGGACGAAATTATTATTGTTGTTGCTGTTGTTGCTGTTGTTGCTAATGTTGTTGTTGTTACTTTTCTTGTAGTTTGGATATTCTTGCTGCTGGCATTGTGCTTGTTTTAGTGATATTTTTAAAGATACTTTTCCTCTATGCTCACATTATATTCGTTGTAGTAGTAGTAGTAGTAGTAGTAGTAGTAGTAGTAGTAGTAGTAGTAGTAGTAGTAGCTGTTGTTGTTGTTGTTGTTCTTCTTCTTCTTCTTCTTCTTCTTCTTCTTCTTCTTCTTCTTCTTCTTCTTCTTCTTCTTCTTCTTCTTCTTCTTCTTCTTCTTCTTCTTCTTCTTCTTCTTCTATATAGCTTCACGTATCTGATGTTACGATCGCAAATATCGGACTGAATTTAGCTACTTGCTGTACATGTTATATGATTGCATACACATACACACATGCACACACACACACACACACGCACATATACCTGCCTATTTACACACACATGTATGTATATATATATATTTGTGGGTGTGTGTGTGTGTGTGTTTGTGTGTGTGTGTACGTGCATATATATAAATGCATAAAATAGAAAGATGCAAATATGTAAATATATTTAATCTTCTTCTTCTTCTTCTTCTTCTTCTTCTTCTTCTTCTTCTTCTTCTTACTGTTTGTCTTCCAGTTATTCTGTTGTTTTTATACACTGGTAATGACTTAAATGTTGCGTTCTTTTTGCAGTTTTATTTCTGTTGTTGTTGTTTCATTTGCTGCTGCTGTTGTTGTTGTTGTTGCTGGTGTTGTTGTTGTTGTTATGTTCACTCACCAAGACTTGTTTCATAATTCTTAATGCTAGTGTTAGAAATTTGATAATGGCAATGATGCGTTGATGCTGTTAATGATAGTGAATGATAGCGACAATAATATGATGAAGGTCACAGCGATGATGATGATGATGATGATGATGGTGATGATGATGATGACGACGGTAACGACGATAATGATGATGAGGACGTTGTTGACGGCAACGTCGACGACGAAGATGATGCTACTAGTGGTGGTAATAATTGTTTCTATGTTTGGCACAAGGCCAGCAATTATTCCAGTGCATTACTGGTATTTTATTTTATCGACCCCCGTAAGAATGAAAGGCAAAGTTAAACTCGGCTGGATTTGAACTCAGACCATAAAGGGCCGTAATTCTATGCTGCAAAGCTTGGCGCCCGACCCTCTACCGATACTGCCAATCCATTGCCCTAGTGGTGATAATAATTGTTTCTACTTTTGGCACAAGGCTAGCAATTACCCAGTGTATTACTGGTACTTTATATTATCGACCCCGTAAGGATGAAAGGCAAAGTTAACCTCGGCGGGATTTGAACTCAGATCATACAGGGAGGTAACTCTATGCTTCAAAGCATGGTGTCCGACCCTCTACCGATACTGCCAATCCACCGCTTTGTGATAATAATTGTTTCTACTTTAGGCACAAGCCCAGCAATTACCAAGTGCATTACTGGTACTTTATTTTATCGACCCCGTAAGGATGAAAGACAAAGTCAACCGCCTTGTGATAATAATAATCGTGAATATGACGTCAAAGATGATTGCGACGATGTTGATGATAGTGATGTAAATGGTTATGGTATTAATGGTTATGAAGTTACGATTAAACTTTGTGCTGGTTATGAAAAATATTGTATGGTATTCATTGTATATATTTCTCATATACACAATCCCATTCCGAACGTTTATTTGTTTGGGTGGACTTGTGCCCCATTCCTTGTAATAAGGTTTGTTTGTTTAATCTCTACGGCGTCGTTTAACTAGTTATACCTGTAAATGTAAAGAACCTATTATTTTCTCAGTTAATATAAAGTCAATGGAAATCACTGAGGTCAATTACTTAGACTCAAGTATAATTTTTCCAGCATTATTTTGCTACATATTTTCTTGAAGAACAAAATGGGAAAGAACATAAAATAACGAACAGATTCTGCATTCATTTTTACAAATTTTCATTTCCGTTCGCATTGCGACCAAGCTTTTGTAGTTGAGGATTAGTCTAATTCTTCACTGTAGGCCATAGAAGACTATTGTGGGCATAGAAAGGAGGAAGGACTATATCTAGCTAAAATGTTTTCAGCAGTGTGGATTTAGGTAAAGGTCCACGTGATCTAGATGATAGCTAGAGGATAGTGTTAAACCAGATGAAAGGGTTTATGTGGTTAGTAATAAACTTCAGTTTATCTGATTAAATTACGATGGACCAAATCTTCATATATTTCGAAGGGGTTCTAAACTTCATTACTGTTCATGATTTACTAATAAGAATAGAAATCCTAGGCAGCTGTAGTGGTGATATAAGTAGAGTAGTGTATGTGATTTTAAATATGTAAGTGTAGTTGAGTGTATATAGCTTTATAAATGTAAGTGTAATGCAGTAAATTCAACTTTGCCTATGTATGTGTAGTTTAGTGGATATGGCTTTATAGATGTACAAGGTATAGCAAATGTGGTTTTAGGTATGTGAGTATAGCGTAATAGATATGGCTTCATAATTGTATGCGTTTTGTAGAAAGGTACTGGGGAAATATGAGTGTAGTGTAGACGACGTTAGAAATTTAAACGAGGTATCGTAGTAATTTCTTTATAAATGTGCATGTAATGGAAATATATGTGATGTAGAAATTGCTTTAAGAATGTAGGTTTGGTGTCGTAGAAAATACGCGGTAAATGCAAGTATAGTATCGTGGAAAAAGCTTTAGAAATGAAAGTGTATTGCAGTGTACATGTTTCTAAACTTCAAATCTGTCTCACGTAGCTCAATCCTATACATAATCTTGATGAAGGCGTAACTAAACAAATCATTGCGCAGAGATGAACGTCTTTGCATTTACCAGTGTAAACAATGATAAAAGTGACAAGTCATTCATATATTGAGAGAGAATTGAAAATTAGAATTAGATGGATAGCATTATTGTAACTGTCTATGACTTATGAGGAATAATAGGAATTCACTAGCATTTTAAGCAGGCCGAGAAACAATGTTGGTTGAAATACATAGTCATATCTAACATCACTTCACATCACGTCACATCACTTCACCTACATCTTTAACTCGTTATGAAGTCACTGGGGCGCAGTCGTGATGATATATGGCGTGTTTAAGCCTAGTGGAGTCTATCCCTTTCCAGCTCTGATCACAGATGATTTCTTCCAAAGAAATATATATAGAGAGTTACAGAGTAAAAGCGAGAAAAAGAAATGCAGAAATATTCACACTCACTATTGAACTGACATTCAGAGGTTTTCTAGCTGAGAACGCTTAACTATAGAATCACAGTTATGAATCCATCTCATGAGTTACACAGTTTCTTTCAACACAATATCACTCCTAAGGTGTGGATTGATCCGAGGTAATCGTACACGAAACTTGCTTAAGTTGCCATGCAGTGTTATCGAATCCAGGAGCTTCGATTGTGAATCTATCTTTTGCAACACGCAGCCATCACTACGTGCATACTGAAAATAAATTATGCGCCTGACAAAATGGTCTATCGCCGCAGAACATATAATTACATAGAAGTGTGAGTTATCGATACATAACCAACACCTTTTGCATTCTTTTGTCTCATCTTGTCGCAATATCATTATCACCACCACCACAATCATCATCACCATCACCATCAACGACAACAACAAAAACAACATGAATAATCATATTAATGATATGAAACAGAAATAGAAAAAAGACTAAAAATCAGCCAGACAATTTTATTTTTCTGCTGGACAATCAGAAATATTTCTCATTTAAATATTTACAATATACCTTCATTTATCTCTGAAACTCATAGTTATTTTATTTCTATAATTATTTCTATAATAATTACAGTTCTTTACTTTCTGAGATCAAATGAAGCCGAAATTAGCTTTGCCTTTCATCCTTATGGGGTCGTTAAAATAAAGTACCAGTAACGCCCTGGGGTTGTCATATTGCTGGCCTTGTACCAGCATTAATTATTATTAGTTGAAAGAAAATGTTCAACTGTTCTTAGCTATGGCGAAAGAGGTTGTCCGGGGGATGAGATTGAAAGGGGTGAAGATAGGGATGTTTCCTCTTTGAAAAGAAAAATCAGGGTGGTATATGACTTGCGTTTCAGTAAAGCGGAAAAAGGGAGTGGTGAACATGTTCCGAGGGAACGGACAATGCGCGCCACTTTCACTACCACCAGCACCGCTACTACTACTACTACTACCACTACCACTACTACTACTACTACTACTACTACTATCATCACTACTACTACTACTACTACTACTACTACTACTACTACTACTACTACTACTACCACTACTACTACTACTACTACTACTACTACTACTACTACTACCACTACCACTACCACTACCACTACTACTACTACTACCACCACTACTACTACTACCACTACCACTACTACTACTACTACTACTACTACTACTACTACTACTACTACTACTACTACTACCGCTACCACTACTACTAGTACTACTACTACTACTACCACTACCACTACTACTACTACCACTACTACTACTACTACCAAACTCATCGCTTAGTTGACAGAATCATGAGAGCGGCGGATCAATCGTTTACAGTATATTCCCGGCTGCTTACGTTCCGAGTTCAATTCTTTTCGAGGTTAGCTTTGCTTTTGTCCTTGCGGGGTCGATAAACTGAAATACCAGTAACGCACTAGGGTCGATTTAATCGAGTTTCTTTTCCTCTAAAATTGTTGGCCTTGTGCCTAAATCAGAAACAATTATTATTAGTATTATTATTGTTATTATTACTATTATTAGTAATGTTGTTGTTGTATGGCATTTCATTATTTCGTATTACTCAGCTTTTATAGCCTCGCCGTTATCTTGTTCTCTCTTCTCTCTAATTGTACGATTCGATTATCGTGATAAATTCATCTTGTTTCTTTCTTTTTTTTTCGTTACTTTTAGTTAGACCGAAATAAAAGAGCACCGTTAGCCATCATTTGGTTTACTATTTCACGGAGAAAACAACTAATTGGATATTATCAGGTTCCATTTCTGTTTTACTTATTTTCCCTTACTTTACAATTGCTTTTGATATTAAATTAGTTCTTTGGCTTTTTCTCCTTGTGGCGCCTTATCCTGCTACAACGATGACGAATAATATGAATTGGTTGCCTGTCTTTTCTATTTAATTATAACTAGTTGTAGTAGTAGTAATAATAATAACAGCAGCAGCAGCAGCAGCAGCAGCAGTAGTAATAATAATAATAATAATAATGATAATAATAATAATAATAATAATAATTATTATTATTATTATAATGATAATAATAATAACATTAATAGCTATAATGATGATATGTATATATATATATCATTACTATTATCATCATCATAATCATGATAAATGATGATGATCATCATCAACATCATCAATGTTAATATTATTATCATTATCGTTATTATTATTTTACTGCTAATTCACATGATCTTTTTTACAAGTTGAATTCATCGCCCTTGTATAGAATTTCCTAGAAAACACTTCTTCGATTGAAGCAAGTTTCAAAATTGTATTTGATACTTTTTGTGTTTGTTGTAGTTGTTGTTGTTATAGTCATGTTTGCCTGTATTTTCCATCATACTGGTTCTATAATGACTTTGTTTATAGCAGAGTCAGAATGTAGAATATCACGAGATTACAACAAAATGGAGTGTAGCGTATCCTATCTTAATGTCATTTGATATCAACTACATACCTTAATCAAATTTATTTTCTAACTCTAATACTTTCCTAATATAAGTTACACTATCGTTTTTGCTATTATATTTATTTATAAATCCTTATTGTTAAAGATTTGCACATGAAAATCGGAAGGACAAAGTGAAATGACATGATGTACAATGAGATAGAAACACGTAAACTTGTTGCACCAGGAACGTGGCCTATCGTGCTACACGTTCGTACCTTAAGTAATCCGATGTTTGTTTATGACCAAGTGCCATTAATGATCACTTATTTATGTAGAAATAACGATACTGAGTTTACATGCAAAATACAGAAAGAGAAAATGAAACAAACTATCCATACATCATAAAATCCACCTGATAGTTGACCATGAGTCATCATTGTAACTTTATTTAATTTTGATAGATTTACCTCTCTGGAGACAGCAACGTTTAACATTCAGTGTAGTTAATTTACGTGCAGAGAATCCGGCCTTAGAAAATACTAGTTAGTTGTTGACTAAACTAGCCTACAGAGTAGCAAGAATCAAATAACATTCATCTTGGATTCCTGGATATAGAACACATAATTTTCGAATGTGCAGCAAAGAACCGAGCATATGTTCGAACCAAAGAAAGTATAGAGCCCCATTTACAGTCATGCTTTTCAGCTTCATACTCGAGCAATATCATGAAAAATAACGTGTAGGGTTAATATTTAAATATACTACATCGTCTATATTCTGACAATCGAGATTGCGTTCGATATTCTACATCCTAATTTTCCTGTAAAAAAAAACCACCTTTAACTTGTTGTATAAAGCAATGAGAAAAATAAAGCAAAATAAAAAATAAAACATTTCAGATACTTGAATCCTTATCAGTTATAGCTTAGACGTCATTTTCAGGACTTACGGCTATGTATGTTCAATATATATTTGTATTTCGTTATATAAAGATGTTGAAGGAAAGTTGAAAAAATATTTTAGGCAAAGATCCATAATGATGGGGATGTTGAATTAAATTCAATATATTTACATAGAGTTGGAGATATTCGTTCTGAAAGGACTTCTGAGCTATAGTCACAGGTGATGAAAGAACACACGTCTAGAAATATAATTATCTACTGCATTCATCCTGATGTTAACTGTAACATAAGCACCTGGGGCTTTATTTGAAGGATGTTCTCGGTGTTAACAGGCAGCTTGCACTACTTTTCCTTATATTTTGTCGCACTAACTTAATTAGGGAAATAGAAACTCCTGCCCTTAAGTACTTAGGAAAGTTGTCGAACAATTTGTTTATTCAAAAAAAGAAGAAAAAAGGGGGAAAATAAATTGTCTGAAGTGAATAACAACAACGATAAAAAAAAGAAAAGAATATATATACATCGTAAAATAAATGATTGCAAACAGCCGAAGGCACAACATTAATACTAAAATCAACAAAACATCAGCTTATGGATTTAGATGGTTGATAAGATCTCGACAGGATTTTACATTTAGGTATATTACTATTGATTTTCTTCGACTAGACATTTGGCAAGTTATGAGATGGACGTCAATCTGTTACAGGTACGCATTCTTTGGTCCAGTGGTGGAGAGTTGAAAATAGCGATTTAAATGAAAGCGTGAGGCTTCTTATAGTATCATGTATAGTATCAAGCAAATCATATGAATAATATCTTAGTTTCTGACGCCATATTTTCTGGCACGTACATCAACATTCGTAGAATATCAAATTCGCCCACCTTAATGGGAAGTATATCCCTACATTTAGAACAAGATATTTCCTAGTTTTAGTTAATTTGTGATGTTTGATACCGCTTGCATATTCTGTTTAAACATATATATATAGTTACACTTAAACCAGTGTTCCTTAGATTTAATAAATGATATATATTGGATATATTATTACATTATATTATTACATTGTAGGTTAAATATAGGATAGAAATTATGACTTTTAAGCCGAAGTCTTCATGGTCTTAGGCTTAAATTATGTCAATAAGCCAAGGTGGGCTTAGTATTTGAGGACACTTGAACAAGGTTTTTACTAAAAATGATCATAATTAAGAACTATATGTATTCCATTGCATGAAATTCCTGGCAAAAACATGAAAATGACATCAGTTGCCCCTCAATAGTTAAGGCTGTAATTCATAAGGAAACAGAGAAATAAGTCATAGGTGATTATTAGTGGAGGAGAAATAGCAGGCAGTCATAATTCTTGTGAAACAATGCCAGGATAATAGATAAGGAACAACACTAGCAGTTAAAACAATTCAAAGTGTCAGCAGATATATTTAGATCGGATAACCCACTCAGTGTGGCTGACATTTTTATGAAAGCCCTATGGAAGTAAAAAACCTCAAACCTAAAAATCATAGAAAGTAATGTAAAGGATGATGTGCTCATGCGCAGAGATACTATAAAACAGGGTGAAGACCCTTAGATGACGGAAAAAGATGTTATCGGCCGTTATGAGGAATTGAACCTATATCTCCCAGATACCGGCTAGGCACTTTTAAGCCATTAAGTTAAAGGAGCGTGACAACTGTTTACGTGCTTTTAAAGTGTGTAGCTGTAGAACAGCTTTCACATGTCAGCAGACACACAGGCTGACAGGCAGACATCAGTATATAAACTAACAAATACGTAACTAAACTCTCGGATTTTAAGCATTCAGAATATATATATATATATATATATATATATATATATATATATATATATATATATATATATGTATAAATGATAATGTGCTCATGCACATAGATAAAATAGCATCTTCGCGCAGGAGCCCATCATCCTTTACATTAGCTCTATATTCCCAGCGCTTAAAAGTCCGAGAGATAGAAAGAAATGTTTAATACTCTTAATTTATATACATCCTTTGTCCAACACTGTATCTTCTGTCAGTGCGTCCAATCCCCAGATTAATGTAACTACATATAGTCTACCTTCAACGGAGGACGCAAGCTGCAACAGAAATGACAAAATATCTAATACTTAAGTTATCATGAACAGGGTAAATGAAATGGGAAGATTTTAACCCCGTTCTGTGAATAATGATTTTGACTCTAAATACTGAGAACATTACAGAATAGGTCAGGAATCTGAAGAACACAAGAGTGAGCAACTGTCGAAACGTTGTAATCTAATAACCAAATTGATGACACTACTCCGAATACATCAGCTTATATGAATCATAAGTCCTCCAAATTTAAGAGATAGTTTGCATCATATTTGTAATATATATCAGAATCATCGATGGGATTCTCCGCCTGAAGGAATTAATGAACAGAATCTGTATTTAATACGGCATGTTTTAGGCTGTAAATTAAATATGTATTGAAATCAGAAATTCATATTTACACACACATACACACACATATATATAGACATAGACGCCTTGACAAACACACACTCACATGAACACTTAAAAATACTGCACGCATTCATATTTCTATGCGTGCTTCGTTGTATGTGTTTCGTACCGATCCCTACTTTGGACTGGATACAGCAAAACCGAGTAATGCCAGGAAGTGTATCCATGTTTTGTAGACATTGAAAAGGCATATGACCGCCTTTCCTGGGACCTGCTGGGGGAGGTTCAGCAGGAATATGGGATCGATTATCAGCTCCGTGCTACCCTGTTACTATACCAATACCCATGGATTTATGTTCGGATAAATGTATCTAAATCGAAGGCATTCTAGGTGGGAGACGGACTCCGTCAAGAGTGCGTACTTTCACTCCTGTTTATTATTTACATGAACAGGATTGATATGCCAAGCCGGATGGAAGTGGTATCATGACTGGTGGGTGTAAAGTCAATGGTCTGGACTTTGCAGATGACATGGTGTTACTTAACTTGAGGGAAGGTGATCTCCGACTCGACGTGCACACGACAGGTTTAATGTCGAGTACTGAATGGCTGAAATAATAACCAGTGCTGCGAAAATTGAGACGCTCGTTCACTGCGCAATGCACGCTACATGTAAATGGAGTTCCATTTAAGCAGGAAGAAAACTTCAAGTATCTTGGGGTCTGTTCACGAGAGATGGAAGGTAGGAGGCTGAATTAAGTGCATGAATAGCAGCAGCTGGTGCAGTAACGCGCCGGCTTCAGCATTCTGTAATCAGAAGAAAGGAGGAAGGCGCAAAAGCCAAACTCGCTATCTTCAAGTTGGTATTCATGCCAACCCTTACCTATGGTCATGAATCTTTGGTAATGACCGAAAGAGTACAATCGCGAATACAAGCAGCCGAAATGGGGTTTATCCGAAGGGTCTCTAGAGTAACGTTACTCGATAGAGTGCGTAGCTCGGAGATCAGAGAGTTACTCCAATTAGAGGGGCTACTTCTCCAAATTGCGAGATCACAGCTCCGATATTATGGGCATGTGTTTAGAATGTCTCGAGAAACAATCGCTGGACAGATTTGACGGGCAACACCAACCGGCAGGAGACCTAGGGGTAAACCCCGAGCGATATGTTTGGATAACATCCATGAGCTTGGCAAATAAATAAACACTAAACAAATAAACATATTTCGAGGATATAATTCAGTGGATTAAAATCGAACAGCACTCTATTTATGCTGCAGTCTAATGTAGGAATCCTTATGCAACAGTTAAAATAAACAAGTCTAAGACACAGAATAAAAACAATTTTTATAAAAACAATAATTCCATCTCTTGTGAAATAATTTATTTATCCTGTGTTTGTACACACTCACAGAAACAAACATATCGGCACTAAGAAACACAGACACACACATATAGGCACTAAGAAACACAGACACACACATATAGGCACTAAGAAACACAGACACAAACATATAGGCTCTAAGAAACACAGACACAAACATATAGGCTCTAAGAAACACAGACACAAACATATAGGCTCTAAGAAACACAGACACAAACATATAGGCACTAAGAAATACAGACACACACATATAGGCACTAAGAAACACAGACACAAACATATAGGCACTAAGAAACACAGACACAAACATATAGGCACTATGAAACACATACACAAACATATAGGCTCTAACAAACACAGACACAAACATATAGGCTCTAAGAAACACAGAGACAAACATATAGGCACTAAGAAACACAGACACAAACATATGGGCACTAAGAAACACAGACATACACATATAGGCACTAAGAAACACAGACACAAACATATAGGCATTAAGAAACACAGACACAAACATATAGGCACTAAGAAACACCAACACAAACATATAGGCACTAAGAAACACAGACACAAACATATAGGCACTAACAAACACAGACACAAACATATAGGCACTAAGAAACACAGACACAAACATATAGGCTCTAAGAAACACAGACACAAACATATAGGCCCTAAGAAACACAGACACAAACATATAGGCACTAAGAAACACAGACACAAACATATAGGCATTAAGAAACACAGACACAAACATATAGGCACTAACAAACACAGACACAAACATAGAGGCACTAAGAAACACAGATACAAACATATAGGAATTAAGAAACACAGACACAACCATATAGGCACTAACAAACACAGACACAAACATATAGGCACTAAGAAACACAGACACAAACATATAGGCCCTAAGAAACACAGACACAAATATATGGGCACTAAGAAATACATACACAAACATATAGGCTCTAAGAAACACAGACACAAACATATAGGCCCTAAGAAACACAGACACAAACATATAGGCACAAAGAAACACAGACACAAACATATAGTCACTAAGAAACACAGACACAAACATATAGGCACTAAGAAACACAGACACAAACATATAGGCACTAAGAAACACAGACACACACATATAGGCACTAAGAAACACAGACACAAACATATAGGCACTAAGAAACACAGACACACACATATAGGCACTAAGAAACACAGACATACACATATAGGCACTAAGAAACACAGACACAAACATATGGGCACTAAGAAACACAGATATACACATATAGGCACTAAGAAATACAGACACAAACATATGGGCACTAAGAATCACAGACACAAACATATAGGCACTAAGAAATACAGACACAAACATATAGGCTCTAAGAAACACAGACACAAACAAATAGGCACTAAGAAACACAGACACAAACATATATGCACTAAGAAACACAGACACAAAGATATAGGCTCTAAGAAACACAGACACAAACATATAGCCTCTAAGAAACACAGACACAAACATATAGGCACTAAGAAACACAGACACAAACATATAGCCTCTAAGAAACACAGACAAACATATAGGCACTAAGAAACACAGACACAAACATATAGGCTCTAAGAAACACAGACACAAACATATAGGCACTAAGAAATACAGACACAAACATATAGGCTCTAAGAAACACAGACACAAACATATAGGCACTAAGAAACACAGACACAAACATATAGGCTCTAAGAAACACAGACACAAACATATAGGCTCTAAGAAACACAAACACAAACATATAGGCACTAAGAAACACAGACACGAACATATAGGCCCTAAGAAACACAGACACAAACATATAGGCACTAAGAAACACAGACACAAACATATACGCACTAAGAAACACAGACACAAACATTTAGGCACTAAGAAACACAGACACAAACATATAGGTACTAAGAAACACAGACACAAACATGTTGGCTCTAAGAAACACAGACACAAACATATAGGCACTAAGAAACACAGACACAAACATATAGGCTCTAAGAAACACAGACACAAACATATAGGCATTAAGAAACACAGACACAAACATATGGCCACTAAGAAACAGAGACACAAACATATGGCCACTAAGAAAAACAGACACAAACATATGGGCACTAAGAAACACAGACACAAACATATAGGCACTAAGAAACACAGACACAAACATATAGGCAGTAAGAAACACATACACAAACATATAGGCCCTAAGAAACACGGACATAAACATATAGGCACTAAGAAACACAGAGACAAACATATAGGCACTAAGAAACACAGATACAAACTTATAGACACTAAAAAACACAGACACAAACATACAGGCCCTAAGAAACACAGACACAAACATATAGGCACCAAGAAACACAGATACGAACATATAGGCACTAAGAAACACAGACACAAACATATAGGCACTAAGAAATACATACACAAACATATAGGCCCTAAGAAACACATACACAAACATATAGGCACTAAGAAACACAGACACAAACATATAGGCAATAAGAAACACATACACAAACATATAGGCACTAAGAAACACAGATACAAACATATAGGCACTAAGAAACACAGACACAAACATATAGGCACTAAGAAACACAGACACAAACATATAGGCACTAGGAAACACAGACACACACATTTAGACCCTAAGAAACACAGACACAAACATATAGGCACTTAGAAACACAGACACAAACATATAGGCACTAAGAAACACAGACACAAAGATTTAGGCATTACGAAACACAGACACAAACATATAGGCACTAAGAAACACAGACACTAACATATAGGCACTAAGAAACACAGACACAAACATTTAGGCATTACCAAACACAAACACAAACATATAGGCTCTAAGAAACACAGACACAAACATATAGGCACTAAGAAACACAGAGACAGACATATAGGCACTAAGAAACACAGACACAAACATATAGGCATTAAGAAACACAGACACAAACATATAGGCACTAAGAAACACAGACACAAACATATAGGCCCTAAGAAACACAGAGACAAACATATAGGGACTAAGAAACACAGACACAAACATATAGGCACTAAGAAACACAGACACAAACATATAGGCCCTAAGAAACACAGACACAAACACATAGGCACTAAGAAACACAGACATAAAAATATAGGCCCTAAGAAACACAGACACAATCATATAGGCATAAGAAACACAGACACAGACATATAGGCTCTGAGAAACACAGACACAAACATATAGGCCCTAAGAAACACAGACACAAACATATAGGCCCTAAGAAACACAGACACAAACATATAGGCATTAAGAAACACAGACACAAACATATAGGCATTAAGAAACACAGACACAAACATATAGGCACTAAGAAACACAGACACAGACATATAGGCCCTAAGAAACACAGTGACAAACATATAGGCACTAAGAAACACAGACACAAACATATAGGCACTTAGAAACACAGACACAAACATATAGGCCCTAAGAAACACAGACTCAAACTTATGGGCACTAAGAAATACATACACAAATAAATAGGCTGTAAGAAACACAGAGACAAACATATAGGCACTAAGAAACACAGACATAAACATATAGGCACTAACAAACACAGACACAAACATATAGGCACTATGAAACACAGACACAAACATATAGGCACTAAAAAACACATACACAAAGATATAGGCACTAAGAAACACAGACACAAACATATAGGCACTAAGAAACACAGACACAAATATATAGGCACTAAGAAACACAGACACAGACATATAGGCCCTAAGAAACACAGTGACAAACATATAGGCACTAAGAAACACAGACACAAACATATAGGCACTAAGAAACACAGACACAAATATATAGGCACTAAGAAACACAGACACAGACATATAGGCACTAAGAAACACAGACACAGACACATAGGCCCTACGAAACACAGACACAAACTTATAGGCCCTAAGAAACACAGACACAAACATATGGGCACTAAGAAATACATACACAAACATATAGGCTCTAAGAAACACAGACACAAACATATAGGCACTAAGAAACACAGACACAAACATATAGGCACTAAGAAACACAGACACAAACATATAGGCACTAAGAAATACAGACAAACATATAGGCTCTAAGAAACACAGAGGCAAACATATAGGCACTAAGAAACACAGACACAAACATATAGGCACTAAGAAACACAGACACAAACATATAGGCCCTAAGAAACACAGACATAAACATATAGGCACTTAGAAAAATAGACATAAACATATAGGCACTAACAAACACAGACACAAACATTTAGGCACTAAGAAACACATACACAAACATTTAGGCCCTAAGAAACACATACACAAACATTTAGGCCCTAAGAAACACAGACACAATCATATAGGCACTAATAAACACAGACACAAACATATAGGCACTAAGAAACACATACACAAATATATAGGCACTAAGAAACACTGACACAAACATATAGGCACTAAGAAACACAGACACAGAGATATAGGCCCTAAGAAACACAGTGACAAACATATAGGCACTAAGAAACACAGACACAAACATATAGGCACTAAGAAACACAGACACAAACATATAGGCACTAAGAAACACAGACACAGACATATAGGCCCTAAGAAACACAGTGACAAACATATAGGCACTAAGAAACACAGACACAAACATATATGCACTAAGAAACACAGACACAAATATATAGGCACTAAGAAACACAGACACAGACATATAGGCACTAAGAAACACAGACACAGACATATAGGCTCTAAGAAACACAGACACAAACATATAGGCCCTAAGAAACACAGACACAAACATATGGGCACTAAGAAATAGATACACAAACATATAGGCTCTAAGAAACACAGACACAAACATATAGGCACTAAGAAACACAGACACAAACATATAGGCACTAAGAAACACAGACACAAACATATGGGCACTAAGAAATACAGACACAAACATATAGGCTCTAAGAAACACAGAGGCAAACATATAGGCACTAAGAAACACAGACACAAACATATAGGCACTAAGAAACACAGACACAAACATATAGGCCCTAAGAAACACAGACATAAACATATAGGCACTAACAAACACAGACACAAACATATAGGCACTAAGAAACACATACACAAACATTTAGGCCCTAAGAAACACATACACAAACATTTAGGCCCTAAGAAACACAGACACAGACATATAGGCACTAATAAACACAGACACAAACATATAGGCACTAAGAAACACAGACACAAACATATAGGCACTAAGAAACACAGACAGAAACATATAGGCACTAAGTAACACAGACACAAACATATAGGCACTAAGAAAGACAGACACAAACATATATGCACTAAGAAACACAGACACAAACATATAGGCACTAAGAAACACATACACAAACATTTAGGCCCTAAGTAACACAGACACAAACATATAGGCACTAAGAAACACATACACAAACATATAGGCACTAAGAAACACAGACACAAACATATAGGCATTAAGAAACACAGACAAAAACATTTAGGCCCTAAGTAACACAGACACAAACTATAGGCACTAAGAAACACATACACAAACATATAGGCACTAAGAAACACAGACACAAACATATAGGCACTAAGAAACACAGACACAAACATATAGGCACTAAGAAACACAGACACAAACATATAGGCACTAACAAACACAGACACAAACATATATGCCCTAACAAACACAGACACAAACATATAGACACTAAAAGCACATACACAAACATTTAGGCACTAAGAAACAAACACATAGACTCACAGACACACACTTATATTTCTTTATGAACACATATTTGAAGTTCTGTTTTTCATGGCCAGTCTCTTTGCAATTACGTATGTAATTATAATTCTTTTTTGTAATTATATTTCGAAAAGTGGATTAGTCAGAGTGAGCAGAATTATGATTTGTTTATCGTTTCTCTATCCCATTGTGTTCATTTCATTTCATATATATAAAGATATACACTTTTATATGATGGCTGCCAACTCTTTTTCGAGTACGGCCACTACTTTATATCCATGTAGGAGAACCGCTACCGATGCGTTGAACGAGTGTGACTTTTTAGTCCACCCAGCGACTAGAAAACTCTGGTACAAACACTACACTTGTGACAATTATTGACAAATAGTGTTGGTACAATGGTACCATGTGACGACAAGTGTAGAGAGATCTCTAGATATAAAGCAATGCCTGTGCCGTGAAGCTTTTATAGTGAGCAAAGGCACTGCACATAGCCAGTTCCACACTCTTAACGAAGATGATATTTACCAAAAAGAAGAACAAGACATCATCATTGGATACCATCAGGGTTGCAGGTGTTATATCAGAGTTTTCCTTCTCCTAGAATTCTGCCTTGACAAAGGCTAAGGCGTCATCTCTCCCGGTGATTTTGGGTGGCCATTGACTCTTAAGGGCTCCTTTGCCCTTTGACAGGTTTTGTTTTTAGTCCTGCAGGATGTCCAAAGTCACCCTCCTCACCAAGAAACCTTGGTAGAGTTGCCAGTTTAGTCGCCAACGACCCGACCATGAGACAGGTTGTATTGGGATACATGTTACCAACTGGTGACCTGACATATATACGTACATATATACGTACATGCATACAAACACACATATATATATATGTATGTATAATAAATGTATGCATATATGCATCTCTGTATCTCTCTCTCTCTCTCTCTCTCTCTCTCTCTCTCTCTCTCTCTCTCTCTCTCTCTCTCTCTCTCTATATATATATATATATATATATATATATATATATATATATATATATATATGTTATATAATACTATTAGCTTCTCGCTAGAACAATCTCTATACCTTTCATTTATATATATATATATATATATAAAACAAATTCATCACCGTCAAATATATATATATGTACATATATATATATATATATATATATATATATATATATATATATGTATAAGCGGGATATTGCTGATGTGCATATCTTTAAATTTAGATTTTGGCGTGCATGATAATTACTATTTTTGCAGCTAAATTATGTTGGTGTGTACTTCTCGATGATTTTGACGACAAACACTATTTCTCTTGGGATATCAATTCTTCTTCGGTGGCTCATGAAATTATTAGAATATAAAGTTTAAAAACAAAATTGCAAAATAATCTCACAAACAGAAGAATGTCAATGAAATAAAATTAATTAAGAAATGAAAAAAAAAAAAACGTGAAAAATGTGTTCCCAAACCCACCACATCTAATCAAAATTCAAATTTCTACATTTTAGTCGTAAAGAATAATTAAATAACCCTTGTGGTTTATAATTTCATAATATTTTTCATATATTCCTGTTCTCAGTTTTTCGATTTTTACGATTTTATATCATATCTTTGTATCTTTATATTTTATATTTCTCAAATATTTGTCGTGGTGCGTAAACCTTATCAAACGATCACCGCTGTCCAGAGTGTCACGAATCTACTTCCATCTTGTTAAATCTCCATATATTAAACAAAATTCTTTTTTTTATTTCACAAAATTCATTCACACTCATATAATTTACTTTTGTTTTCTTATATCCTGTTGAAATCTTTTACCAGTATCATGGATTAACATATATGCATGTAATGATTATATTTAGCTGTGTGTGAAGGAAGGTAAAGACAACACGTATTGAACTTATCTTTAACATTCCAGATATATTCTTAGATATTACCTGTTGCTGTCATTTTATTCTACTTGTTGATGAACTTTTTAAGATTACAGAAGAGCGAGAAAGAAAATTTGTTGAGTCATCGTTTGGAATCTTTGAATTCGTTTAAACTTAAAAGTAGGATTAACTTTTGAATTTCAAGGAGTCTGTTACGTAGGTTCAAATAACATTCAAATATATATATATATACATAAACACACACACACATATAGAGTAAACAGGGATTATTATTAAAACATATGTTTCCATACATAAATACATGCATACATACATGTCTATATGCATACATGCATGCATGCAGATATAGATACATATATATGCACATATATATGCGTGCGTATATACATACATATATATTCATATTATATATACATATATAAATAAATAGAATAAAAATGGCGTAAATATTACAATACAATAGGAGGGAACATGATAATAGTACCACTGGTGATGTTGCAGATGTGCAACGAAAGAACTTTGATAGAATATATATATATATTTATATCTGTATTTTTAACCGTTGGTCAATCAACGATAAACGTTGATTGCCAAATAAATTAACTATGGAGATATAAAGGATAAAGAAGCGAAAACCAACCAAACAGTGAGTGTCTTCTGTTATTATTTCTGGCAATATTATCACAACAATATGACCCCCCCCCCGCCCCAAAGTATAACATTATATATAATAAGAAAATGCGAAATAGTTTCAGATGATAAATTCCTTTATTGATAAGGCTGTGATACATATTTCAATGACGACAGTGGCAACGCGATTCTTCGTACCCAGCGCCATGATCTCATCAGACAGATCTTACATAATAAAGTTAGGTTTTCGTGGCAATCCAAGTAAAAACGACAAGGGAACAGACAAGGATGATGTTCTTCGCGCCTTCGCATGTTCCATTTTACAGTCTTATGAATAACGGACTTTAACATCTGAAAGTACTTCGCACTTTCTTATTCTAAATACACTCCGTCATAGTACGTAGAGTTCTTGAATTGAATTGCATCAATATTTACCATAAGTATATATATATATATATATATATTATATATATATATATATATATATATATATATATATATATATATATATATATATATATATATATATATATATATATATATCAGATACAAGGCTTTACCTTTGTTTACAAACAGCAGAGTATAGGATAGATATCTAATAAATTGTGCTTCCGTAGCCCATTTGTTGGGCTATAAATAATTCACAGGTCTGACACAGCCTATTTCCTACATAGGGATATATATATATATATATATATATATATATATATATATATATATATATATCTCTCAATATATATATATATATATATATATATATATATATTGAGAGAGAGAGAGAAAGAGAGAGAGGGGCGGGGGAGATAGACTGCGAAGTGGGAAAGAGATATTGAGTAAAAACAGATCCAGTATTGGACTAGTATTTTTTTAACGACTTCGAAAGAATAAAAGGCACAGACCACTTTCGCAGGATTTGAACTCAGTGAGAAGAGAGTCGGAACGAATTCCATAAAACAGTCTATATGACGTAACGACGACTCTTTCAGGTCGCCGTTTAAATTTCCTGATCATGTTATTTATTGTTTTAATGCTGACCGAACCAGCCTTTGGTGGAACCAGTAAGCGAAACCTACATCCCTAATGTTGCATATTTTTAATATGTCAGTCATAATCTCATGATTATATAAGATTTACCATTTTTTATTAATGATTATCCTGATGGCTCTTAATGTATAGAATATTTTTCCATTCTATCTGATTTTCATTCACATATGCTTTCTCTCGGAGAAATATATTTAGTGTAATAAATGGCACTATTACTTATGAATTTTGATAGTAAGACGGCCTAATTTATGTTGAACAGGTATTTGTTTTTATAAGACCAGCTATTGACGTTTGCCTATGCCTACTGTAAGCTGTTATTCTCTTAACACTTATCGTAGTGAATGGCAACCACAATACTTAAATCATATTGCAGTAAGAGATATAATGTATATGAAATGTTAGAAATTCTGTCACTTCGTGTTTCTGATTTAACACGTTTTCTTCCAATCATTGTTGAATTTAGAAATAGCATTACGCTTCCTAGGCATACTATTGAATAATTCAGATGTTATGACACATATAGCAGCGATTCGTAACTATTATAACGATAAGTATTTTTACACGAAATGTTGATATTGTTCAACGTTTTGTAGCCCTTCTTCTATTACTGGTAAAACCTAACTTTACTAGTTGTAGGCAACATTACTTGTGTTGCTATTGCTGTTTTCGTTCATGTACTTGTGAAATATGTGCTGAGGCTATTTAATTAAGAGCAAGATGTTGTCCAGTTAGATCAAATGGGTAATAGCTGTCAATTGCGCAAACATCATTGGAATGATGGTACCCAGGCATTGGGGATTTACTGTGAAGTCCCACATACAATATATAGATGTTCACGACTTGACTATCTAGGGTAATGGATCCCATTTGAGCCTGAAAAACAACATTGATGTACAATGGATACCAGTATAATACTTAGGTATTTCATTGGCATTCAAACACTGATATTTATGTTGTTCCTTGCCTTGTTTAGGCACGTATCGAACAAAACTACAATCAAAGCTGTCCTAACAGCCATTATTCCATCTTTGATAGTGGGGGATTGGCAGTATCGGCAGAGTGTCGGTCAACATGTTTGTGATGTTTAGTTACAACCCTTTACACTGCGAATTCAAATCCCGCCTAAGTTAGCTGTTCCTTTTATCTTTACGGGGTTGATAAAAAAAGTACCAATAATGTTTGGAGGTAAATTTAAAATATTTTCCTCGTCCCTTCGACTTACAGATCTTGTGTAAAACCAGGAACAATTATCTTATCTTTGCTTTGTACACCATGGAATTACATGTTTCTGTGTTTTAGACAGTAGTCCATGATTTGAAAGAAATCACCATCAGAAAAGACTTAACATGGTCGGCCATAAACAAACTTAACAAAATATGGCAATTATATCTCTCGGGGAGAATAACCGAATGTTATTCAAAGCCACAGCTGAAAGTGAGTTGTCCTACGGGTCGGAAGCTTGGATGCTTAATAAAACCCTCGGAAAAAGACTAAATGGGTGTTACACGAGACTTCTGAGACACGCTGTAAACATATCTTGACGACAGAGAGTCACAAATGGAGAACACTGTCTGGATAGTCCTCCCGTGTCGGATATTGTTCGTCTAAGAAGGATACGTTTTGCGGGTCATTGTTACAGGGCAAAAAATGAGTGTATCAGCCATGTTCTTTTCTGGAAGACTGCGGATGGTCATAGAAGTAGAGGTCGTCCTGCAACAACGTATCTGGATATGTTATATGCTCACACCGGAAGAAATTTAACGGATCTTGGAGTGATAATGCTAGATCGAGACAAATGGAAAGAGTACTGTTCATTGGATCGAGGAAACTCGACTCGTGAGTGAATGAGTGAGAGATGTAGCTGCTATTTCTAATATGTCAAACAGTGACAGTAACAGAACCATTCGTTAGCTCACAAACATCGATGCTTTATATATCTGTAAAATACATTAATTTGTATTATCATTTCTTCTTGCAAATTTTGTATATTGTCGTCTACAATTTACTTTGAGGTGGTGTTGGAATTTATTTTATATGGCTAATTTACTGTCCTGTCAAAAGCAATAATGAATTAGTCAAACACATGTAGGAAATTCAATAAAACAAAACAAAAACAGAGAATAATTTAATTCGACTTTAATGGTGCGGTGTTTACAGCACTGCTTATTTTGGCATCTCCTCAAGATTATTTTTGAATTCAGGAAAATAATTGATCAATATCCTTATATTCATTAAAAAATAGATAAAATTAAATATAAAAAGACTAAGAAATACCAGATGTTCTTTTTTACTTATATTTACATTCACACACACACACACACACACACACATATATATATGTATGTATGTATATATATATATATATATATATATATATATATATATATATATATGTAGAAGGTGAACAGAGATAACAAAAATAACAAAACAAGCAGAACAATACATGGAAGAAATATATTAGTTTATTTAACGCTTGAAATAGCAGGAAGAGTGTCTTAACGCCTCGGAGACTAGACCACCATCAGAAGATAAAGTTAGAAATACAAACACACACACAACCACCGATTGAACCCGGGTTAAACTTATATACAAATATATATACATCTATATAGGGAAAAAAGATGAAACCGAAAATGCAACTAGAGTCTTTTTTTTTAAATATATATATTTATTTGGTTACTTTACCGGTTTCGCAGTTCTTCTGCTTTTCAAAAGTAGAGTTGAGATGGAGGGTCTGTGGTTTTTCTCACATCTGGTTGGTCTTTGAATGTTACTTGTTTTATATGGAAAAAAAGTGGCTCGAAATGCAAGGTTTTTAGAGAAGTAATTTGATTGGTTGGTGAATAAGTATAATAGAATTCGCGCCAGTTCGCGTTACAAAGTTCTTCAAACAAGGGGGGGGGGGGCTCAGGTTGTTTTTTCATATCTGAGTGAAGTTTGGTTGGTTATGCAGTCACCTGAATAAGCACATCAGCTTTTGTGCCAGTTTGTTTGAATTTCTTTTTACTTAAAAAAAGTGGCTCACGAAGGATTTTTTTAAAATGTAATTTGATTGGTTATAAATGAAATTATGGCTGTCACGTGAACATGTTCATTAAATTTCGCGCCCGTATTTGGCAATTTATTTTGTAGCCTTTTAGAGAATTTTGTGCCAAACAAAAGATAATGGTCAAAAGAAATGGAATGGGGAGAATTGTTCTGGTTCAGTGAATATGGCTGGTTCACTGGGGTGTCAGAATTTAGACTTTCTATTGAAATAAAGAAAGTAGAGATATGAATGTTTATTTGTGTGTTTGTGTGCATATTCACTGAACCAGAACAATTCTCGCCATCCCATTTCTCTTTTGTTTGGCACAAAAATCTCTAAAAGGCTATGTATGGCGACAAGGAAGGACGTTTGACCACGTCTTGACGAAACAAAATATAATATTTTCACCAAAAACTGCCCTTTAAACACATGCCAGATGGATTACAATATTCTTATTACAAATCCCGCCGAGCTTAACTTTGCCTTTCATCTTTACGGGGTCGATAAAATAAAGTACCAGTAATGTACTGGAATAATTGCTGGCCTTGTGCCAAAAGTAGGAACCATTGTTACAAATACTTTGGCTGTTCCCTGACTACTAGTACCGACTTCAACATAGAATTATTTTGACGAAGTATATTTGATTTGATTTTATTTTCGCCAACAAACCACGTGTGGACATGGATGGGGAAAAAAACAAAAAAAAAATCACTACATCCCTTAGGGATCGCAGTAAGTACTTCACAAAATCTATAAACAACAATACACACAGATTTATATACAGATACATACCACACGTATATACACACAAGTGAAAAGAAACCGCACTATTTCGTGTGAGACACTATACCGGCCAATCTTACGTACATTTGTATAAAATCTTTCCGAACATTGACTTCGCTTCTAACCCACATACACATTTTAATTATATATATATAATTATATATTCGAGTGCAGATATTTTTGTATACACACACACATACTACATAGGAAAACAGAAACAGAAATACAAAAACAAAACATAAACAAACATTTATCTCGTTAACTTACGCAGCATATTTATTTGTTTACATGCGCAGATCCTTTTGTACACACACAATAATTAGGAAAACGGAAACAAAAATACACAAAAAAACAAAACAAAAAACAAACATTTTATTTCTAACGAAATAAAGTGTGTTAAACCTTGTTTACATTGTGTTTTTCTACTGATGGGCAGAAATAACAAAATTGCCATGGTGATATCCATGGATGAAGTATGCGACAAAACTGGTCAATGTTCCAAAATAGAACATTGCCCAGAAAATCACACCTGCCATATCTATACGGAACCCGAAAACTCGTTCTGTAATCGCTGGGTCGAATGTGGAACCTGTCGCATCTATGTCTGCCTTCAATGCGCCACAGGCTTCCGGAGGACTCCAGGCCCCCAAAAGAGCCATCATATCGCTATGATGAATGGGCTCTGGGAGATGGTCCAGCTAAAATCTTGGTCCTTTCAGTGCCTGGCCTGTATGCCTGCCTCCAACAATGTTATTGAAAAAAAAAAAAAAAAAAAACGATGACTGTATTTTCCTCTACCGTTGTTATAGAACAACGGCAAAAACCTATCAACAACAACAACAATAACAGCGGCAGCAGCAGCAACAACAACAACAACAACAACAGCAGCAACGGCAACAACAACAACAATCGACCAGTACAGATTTTGCAGAATTGCAACAAATGATTTCTGCTTTAAGAAGGAAAGTAACAGGAATAAAAGCAAGCATTCGGCTAGGACCCCACAATGAGGGGGCTTATCGGAATTCCTTGTTAAAGAATCTCCCTGTACCTCTTGCTGTATCAGGGCACACTGAGAAGACCGCGAAATCTGCTACCCATGAAGTAATTTCCATTGGGGTACCAGAAGACAAGGCTGATCTTCAGACATTTGCTGCCTTATCAGGCGAAGACCTAGGCTGTGTTCCCCCAAAGGGTGCTCTCTGCCTTGGTCGACATGGTCCAAAAACCAGACTCATCAGGCTCTCTTTTTCGGACCCCGCTGAGGCAATTTCATATCATCTGGCCTCTGTTAAATCTGGGCGTGAAAATCGGATTACCTTCTGAACACGCCCAGGCCTACCACCTGATGTACGTCCAAAGCTGCGTGTTGCAGCTTCCTTAAATCGGAACTCAGCACAACATGAAAGTTTTAGTTTGCGTGATGATGGGCAGATCTGGAGATTTGTTAAGGCTGCTGAAACGTGGAAGAGAGATACCAGCTGGTCTGAGTGCGCTCTACCCACAATAACTGGCAATGGAAAAACTGCAACAACTCTGGGAAACTAAACCAGAACAACCTGCCATCCTCTACACGACATCATAAACTGCAAGCAGGGTACCAATTGCTGTCCTTAAATGCTCGCTGTTTATGCAACAAGATTCATCTGTTTAGCCCCTACGTCAGAAGCCTGGACCCTGACCTCATCACAGTCACGGAAACATGGGCACATTCCTTATTCTGTGATGGGTTTTCAGCATTACTGGGTACAACCTGTTCCGCCAGGACTTCATTAATCGCCGTGGTGGTGGTGTGATGGTCTACGTTCGTTCAAAATTTTCGGTAATTCCTTGCGTTGATTTGAACGAATCACAAGAAGAAGTTTTTTTTCTGTGACATACGTATGACGATGTCAACACTTCTGCTTGGTGTTGTTTATCGCCCCCCAAACAACCATCAGGACACACAGCTTTGCGATATCCTCAGAGCTGCTGCCAGGAAAACAGCCACTTATGTGTTTATTGCAGGTGACGTCAATCATCCTGAGATCGATTGGGAAACCTTTCGTTGGCCACAAAGTGCAAACGATTTCCTTGAGCTAGTGCTGGACTCAAATTGGTCACAAGTTGTCACCTGCTCTTCACCACTACTCCTGAATTGGTTATTAGTTGTACTACTGAGGAACCTCTATGCGACTCTGATCATGCTATGATCATTGCCAATCTGGCTCTTGCGGGCAGCAACAAAAACCAGAACCATCTCCAATCTACTTGCTTTGATTGGAAGAAAGCAGATTGAAACTTGTACTGCACTGAGCTACAGCGCCCAAACTGGCATGAGTTCTATAACTCTGGAGATGTGAACACTATACTCCAGAGCATCCTGGACTCAATATGGATAGCGTGGGCAGCATCAGTGCCACGTAAGCAGAAAATCCCCCACCCCAAAAGTCAAATTTGGGAACTTCAGCGGTCCGACTTGCCAAGAAAGAACGTCGGAATGCTGAACGGGAATATAAACCGCATAAATCAGATGCCAACAGAAAAAAGCGGAATAAATGTTCCAACCATCTCAAGTAAGTGACAATAAAAAGGCAGTGCTTGAATTTGAACAGTGCATAGCAACCAATCCTGACAGTAATGTGTTCTGGAAATATGTACATTAAAAGCAGAGACCTCAATCTCCAGTTGTTCCTCTTCGCAATCCCCACACAAGCCAGATCACTGACGATCCCAAAGAATGTGCAGAACTCATTCCTGAGTGCTATGCAAGCATTTTTACTGTTGAAAACCAGAATGTACCATCTCCACCATCTCTAACATCAAATTCCATAACAACTATGGAATTTACACCTGCAATGCTGCGACGTCACCTTAAGAATAAGCGCAACTATGCCTCCCCTGCTCTTGATCGTGTTACATACCTGCTTCTCAAACGTGGCGGGTACTTCCTTTTGCAGCAGCTTTTTTTCTTCTTTCAATACTGTCTCAACAATGGAGCTACTCCGGAGCAGTGGAAAACTGCCAGTGTCATTCCCCCTGTTCAAAAAGGGCGACCGCATGTCACCTGTCAACTGTCGCCCAGTCAGTCTTACTAGCTGAATTGCCAAACTGATGGAATCCTGTGTCATAGAAACACTTTGGAACTTCTCAGCCTCATCCGGCCCTCGCAATTTGGATATATCCCTAACTCCAGCTGCTGTGATCAGCTTATCGATTTCCTTGAAGACATTACCCGGATCACTGACAGTGGCTCATGGGTGGATGTTCTTTACCTTGACTTCGCTAAGGCTTTTAATCTGTGCCATACAAAAGACGTATGCCATACAAAAGACGTATGACGCAATGGGCGTGAGAGATGATCTTTTTAACTGGTTGAAATCCTTCGTTCTCAGCCGAAAAGAGGTAGTCACGGTTCTAGGACAGCATTCTTCACCATATGAGATGTCATCTGGTGTTTCACAGGGATCTGTTCTTGGTCCCCTTTTGTTTGTTGCATTAATTAATGACATATATGCTAACTTAAAGAATGCCACGTTACTGAAATATGCAGATAACATCAAGCTGTACCTTGAAATCAAAAGGACAGATCCTGAAATCTATAATTCTTTCCTACAATCAGACCTGGACACAATGCAGCAATGGATCACAGACTGGCAACTGAAGCTGGCTGTGGACAAGTGTACCACCATGCATTTTGGGAGGAAAAATCCAGCGTCCACATTCTCCCTCCACAACACTGATATTAAGAAGTCCTCTTTTTAACGTGACCTGGGCATTACTGTCAGCAGCGATTTGCGTTGGACAAAGCAGATCTCTAAAATGTTCAACAAGGCCGAGGGTGTCTTGCCATCACTCAGCAAGACATTTGTTAGCCGCTCTCCAACCATCTATTTAAAGCTGTATACAGCTATGGTACGACCATACTTGGTATTCGCTTCATCAGTCTGGAATCCCTATCTTGCTCAGAACATTGACCTCCTGGAAACTGTTCAGAGACGTGCAACCAAGCGCATACCCTCCATCAGACACCTAGCATACTCTGAACGCCTTGCTTCCCTGGGCATGGATTCATTGAAGCTCCGACGTCTGGCAATGGACTTGGTAAACACCCACAAAGTTATTAACCATCTCGCCAACAACAACCTTGAGCACCTTTTTGATCTCTATGTGTCTAACACACGTGGACATGCCTACAAAGTCAGAAAAGAGCACAGCTTCCATGACTTTCGGAATCATTTTTTCACGCTTAGAGTTACTGAAGCATGGAACAAATTCCCTGAGTCAGTTCTTAGCTGGCGAGACACTGCATCCTTTAAACCCCTCATGCTTACCGAAATTCGCCAAAACTACACCTGATGTCCCCCTTCCATACACATGCACACATGTGTATATCATGACTCATGCACTGTTCATTTTTCTGACGTTTGTA
>OZ024742.1:131566754-131569254 GCA_964016885.1 Eledone cirrhosa
AAGTTTCGGTGCAACTAGCATATCGCATCCATTTGCAGAGCTACTGGACATTATTAATTGAAAATTATCTCCATTATGGGTGCTTGATCTCAACCGTAGCTCTTCAGAAAGTATACAGAATAATTAATACCATAAAATAATATTAAGAAAGTTAGAGGATTCAAAGTATGAAGCTTTTAGGAAGGATGTTAAATTTTCGAGGGTTTGTTATGCAAGGGTTTCTGTGTTTCTTTGACGGAAAATATATTATAACTATGAAATGGTTACAGTAGAGGTTGTTAAAGATTTTCGTTATAAAGTTAAGATATTTTATTAGAAAAAGATTTGAAAGTATTTAGTTGAGTTTTTCCGTAAGTTCATATCATAAGTATATAATATATTAAAAACCAGTTATCGCTCCATAAATACAATTTATTCTTATATAAATGAATGGCAATGAGATTTGTACCAGGAAAGTTCCTCTCCGAGGCACAAGTCCGGAAAGGTTGTTTGTGGAAGACCAACAGTCGCCAATGCATACCGTCTCCCCTCTCGTCCCCACCAATGTCATCCAAGGGACAGGCAAAGACCGATACAACTTAGCAACTGTGGCGTCGCAACTCATTTCTACAACTGAGTAAACTGGGGCCACGTGAAATAAAATGTCTTGTTCAAGGACACAACGCATCAACCGGTCTGAAAATCGAACTCAAAACCTATCGATTACAAGCTCAAATCTATACCCATTAAGCCATGCGCCTTCACCGAATGACCGTAGGATTTGCTATTAGAAATTTCCCTTCCGATGCACAAGTCTGGGAGATGGTGTTTCTTGAAAACTAGCAGTCACTAATACATACCAATCTTACCTCTCCGCGCCACCGATGTTGCTAAGCTGTATCGGTCATCTGGAGCAACGTGAAATAGTCTTTTCTCAAGGAGACAACGTATCACCCGTTCCGAGAATTGAACTCACAATCTCCAGATAGAAGACTCTACACTCTAACCAATAAGACACGGGATGTCATTATGTATATATCAATATTTATTAGGTTCTGGAGTAGAGTAGTTTAGAAGGTGTACTATATTATGTAAGCGTGGAAAAAGAAATAGAAAGGAAATATATTAGGAATTATATAAATGAAATTAAGGTGGTTGAAAATCAGTCAAATTTGTTGCGTATTTCCATTTAGCAAACAGTTTGGTTTTGCCATCCTCTAAAGATTTTGCTCTTTTGGTTCAAATAATTTTTGTTCGGAGATGAGAAGCCTGGTAATATTCTCAATTTCACACTAAGACAGAGACGGCATCTCTTGGTACCATTTAGGTAAGGACTACTGATGTTTGTAATCTTATTGGCTTATACATTCTTCATACGCCAAAGTCTAAATTCCCCAACCAATCCTTTCCTCCATATCGTGACGATGGTCTTTCGTTTACAAATAATTGTAACGGAAACACTCTGGACAGATTCCGTAAAAATTTGATTGACACTTTTCGTGCAGTAGGACTTAAAATTACGGTTGATACGAATGAAAACTAGCTGCGAAATGTTTGGGGCAAATGAATGGTAGTAACATCAGTGTAGTGGACATTGTTGGAGTCGAATGCAAGAGAATATAGTGCCATTTGAAGAAGATTGGTTTCATATTTATATATATTTCATTTGTTGTTTTACATGTTCGGTACACGATATATAATTATGAAGAAAGCTTCTGCACTAAATTGTTGGTAAGTTTTTCTTAATGTTAAGAACGTTAAATTTAAATTCAATATATTTCCATATGTTCTTTGGTTATTTCTTTCGTTAGACTTGCCTTCTTCCATTAAGCTTCGCATATATATATTTATGAAAGTTTGAAAGCCTATTGTCTCCACGTCGTGGTCGCCATCACTATTGCAGTTGTGGAGTTATATGTCTGCTATTGTTGTTGTTATAGATAATTCAAAGATGTTTCCGAGATATAGCATTATTGGGATTATGACATCAGTATGTATGGTTTACTTGAGCGCATTTTAGGGGAACAATTCTAATATATACGATATTTATTATTTTATAGATAATAGAAATATTTTATAGCTATTGCCTAAACACATTCCACTCAATTTTCTTCTGACCTTCGTAAATTCTTTCTCTAAATTTTTCTTCCTTTCCCACCTTGTGTAAATCTTCAATACATTGAGTAGTAGTGAGTGGGTTTGTGTGTGTGTGTGTGTGAGTGTATGTATGTGAGAGAGAGAGAGAAGGAGAGAGATAGAGTGTGTGTGAGAGAGAGACAGAGAGAGATAGAGAGATAGAGATAGATAGAGAGAGATAGATAGATAGATAGATAGAGAGAGAGAGAGAGAGAGAGAGAGTGAGAGAGAGAGAAAGAGAGAAAGAGAGAAAGAGAGCGTGCGAGGGAGCGTATGTAAGAGGGAAAGATGTGAAAGATTTATGCATCTATATATTTGTGATGTTTATCTCACTGCTGCAATGATATAAGTTTCTCACTATCATTGTTTTACTTTCTCTCTTATT
>OZ024742.1:131579254-131609254 GCA_964016885.1 Eledone cirrhosa
GGGAGGGCCAGCAGCTGACAATAAATGTAGGCTATGTAAAACAAAGATCGAGGATGTAAGCCACATTGTTGCCAACTGCGAAAGAATGTCATCTCGCTATTACCACCCCATGAGACACGATGGGATAGCTAGAACCATCTGGAACGCACTTCGGAAAACAAAATTAACAACAAACGAGGAAGAATATATTGAGAGAGATGGCACTAAGGAATACTGGTGGAACCTGAAAATAAAAACTGCCACCAAATTAAAGCACAACCGGCCTGATATTGTTGTTTGGGACCACACATTGAAAACGTGTTCTGTTGTGGAGATCAGCTGCCCACTTAATGTAAACGTTGTCAGAAAAATACAGGAGAAAGAGGACATCTACGGACAATTGATGAGGAGTTTACAAATCCAGTATCCAAGATACACCTTTAGCTTCATACCCATCATTATTGGAGCTACGGGTTATATACCAACCCGCTTGGACCAAAGTATGATTGAACTTGGATTCGCGGACAAAAAGCGCAGCTCCCTAATTCATAGTCTACAAATGGCTGCGATAGCTGGCACCTTCAAAATTTGCAAAACATTCTTGCGATTCAAGGGATGACAATTTCTTTTCTTTTACAACTTTGCCACCAGGAAGGTGGCCGGTCAAAATAATATATTCGAAATTAAGAGAAAGAGATAACATGCATAGTTACATACATAAATACATACATACATACATCAATACATACATACATAACATACATACTCACACATAAATATATGCACCAATGCTTATATAGTTATTCACATATACATAGAAGAATATTGATAATACCTAAACATAAAATCGCCACCAAATTAAAACAACCTACCTGATATTGTTGTGTGTGACAACACATTAAAAAAACAAACATGTATGCATATATTTATGTATGAATGTATGCATAATGTCTGTTTCTAATTAATTTTGCATTTACCTTTGACCACCCACCTTCCCGGTAGCAAGGTTATAAAGAAGGAAATCTTCTTCGTCACTTGTGCAATCATTCATCCTTTGAATTGTAAGAATGTTTTACTGATTTTGAAAGTTTCACATAACGTGCCATTTGTAGTTTATGAATTAAGGAGCTACGAATTTTCTCTACAAACACATGTTCAGTTATACTTTGGTCCAGACAGGTTGATATATATCCTGTAGTGCCGATAATAATAGCTATGAAACTGCATGTGTATTGTGGCTACTGGATTAGCAAACTTTTATACATATCCTCTATATATTCTATTTTTCTTCCTACTTTGACATCAAGCTGGTAGTTGACTTCTATACAAAAACATAATTTATTAAAGCATCCAATAATATTGTTCCTCATGCAAATTGTCCAAATAAAGAAACTAAAGTAAAATGAATTTTATAACGAAATAACAGTAATATTATATTCATAATGGAAAGTGATTTAAATATATCTTATGAAAATATAAACCGAAGAATTTGTGAGTTCATTAAAATTTATATATATATAAACAGATATTTGCCCCCCCCCCCCCCACCTATCTCTCTCTTATATATATATCTAATATATATATATAGACTTTTATACTCAATACTACACAATCGGAGCAAAAAGAATAATGAAAATACCACCGTGAACTTAAAAAAGTACTCAATAGCCGCTACGGAGGGTTGAACTCCGTATTTTCCGAATTTCAATGCAATGTTCTAACAATTGAGCTAAGGGTTCTTTGAACCACGTAATTTTCATTGTCTGGGAATCCTACAATTTCTAAAGTATATGTATATATATATATATAATATATTATTTCCATTTATATTAGATCAGAGAAAATAAAAATACACATACATACGTGCATGCATACATACATGGATACATAGATACGCCCATACATACACACTCAGATACATATATCCCTAAATAGATACATATAGTTATACATACATTCATACATGCATTTATATATATATATATATATATATATATATATATATATATATATATATATATATATATATATATATAATCTGGTTGTGGCGCTTTTTAATACTATGATAATGCGTACACTAATACCCATATAGACATGCACACAGTAACATACGCACACATACATATTTAGATTGAATAAAATCGGTGCTATGGTTTCAATTAACTAAAAGGGTTAGATAAGCTGATTTAGGTAGGAAAAGTATATACGGATCCGCTCATCAATGGCTGGTACAACGTGCTGAATATAAGAAAGTTTAGTGAATATCTGAAATGGCATTCGCTTCAAGACGAGAGAGTTAGTCAATAAATATTACATCTATCTTATCTATCTATCTATCTATCTATCTATCTATCTATCTATCTATCTATCTATCTATCTATCTATCTATCTATCTATCTGTCTATCTATCTATCGATCTATCTATCTATAAAATTATCTATTTATTTATCTGTATGTGTACAAATATGCTCAGATGTATTTATATGCATATATATATATATATATATATATATATATATATATATATATATATATATATATATGTCTGTGTGTGTGTATATATATGTATATATATCTATATCTCTCTCTGTGTGTGTGTGTGTGTGTATTAGTTTGGCTGCGCGGGAAAACCACGTGGAGAAATGAATCTGTAAAAGAGCTCCACTACTAAATTGTCTATCGTTTTCTGGAAAACATGTAAGCGAAATATGTGTTATCTTCTGATCGAAATAGATTCTAGGCATCTTGCAATTCACTGTCACTATAAATAATTAGCGGTAGCGTCTGTATCATATTAGTATATATCACTACAATCCAATGAATATATACGTCCCATCATCTCATTTTATTAATGTTCTTAATTTCAGTTTCCAAAGATAGGCTAAAAAGACATGCGTTGCCGCACAGGAATGTTATTTCCACACACAAAAACACAACCACTTTTACTCTACGTTTTGGAAATCATCAACTGCTCAGAAATGTTACATCGGAGAAAATAATCAAAAGTTTGTCTGTGTGTTTGTATCAATATGTGTGCATATTGTATCAATATATGCACACATATTGATACAGACACACAGACAAACGAACACACAAACAAACATACATACATAAATACATAAATACATAGACAGATGTACACACATATGTGATACATATTTCACAGCTTTATCATTAAAGGACTTTAACATCTGAAACTACTTCGCTTTTTCTTATTCGATATATACTCCGTCACTCCTATGTGGAAAAAGTACGTTGAGTGCTTGAATTGAATTGCATCAATATTTACCTTAAGAATTTAGCTCCAAGACGTTGAGCGCTCTATGGTGTAACCGATATAGTGGAGAAGAGAGGAACCAGCCACCAGCTACACCCGGAAATTCCCTCTACCACGGGGATGGAAATCACTGATACTGGATGGACATAACATTATAAACTAACTTTCGACAGGTAAATACGCGGAAATAAAAACAACAATAAACCCCTATTTTCCTGCAGCAAATTGCATTTGAATAGAAATCACCTCACTTCACCCGATAAAAAATCTATATATGGACAAATTGACAATCATATTAATCACGTATACCCTTATTTCCATGCAGTTTACCTTCCTAGTATATATTTCTCATGTATATCTCATATCTCATTTTATATATGCATCTCCTATCTCATTTTGCATATATGTATTGTATGTATTTTTTTGTGTATTTTATATCTGTATTTTTTTTTGTGGGGGGGGGGGGGGGGTGTTCCATGTGATAGAAATACTAACTATGTATTCGCCTAACTACTGCCTTCATAATGTAATTTACCCTCCGTTCTACTGTACGGTACTATCGTTCAGTATGTAGATAATATATCTGTATCATTGATACCCCTTTCAAAACTTCTTACTTAAACATCTCCCTATTTATTAGTTATTATATGTGCATATATTTTCTTACTCACTCTAATCTAGATTCTAATTTGTAATTTTTTGAATTTTTGATTTCTGATTTTTGATTTTTAATTTTTAGTTTTAATTTCCAAATCTTATTCATAATTTCCACTGTGAAACCATAATACCTAGAAATAAGTATATTTTCTCTTAGAGGTTGATGGTCAATTCTACTGTCCATGCTTAATGTAGGGTAGTATTGAGACCTATTGATACTCATACTCTCTCAACCCAACTAGCTTTCGGACGACTGCCACTAACAGGGTGGCTAGTAGTAAGCTATAACCGTGTCATATTACAGGCCTGGATGGGTCATTGTTTGGTTGAGAGGGGCCTAGGCGAGTTTCGTAAAAATCTGCGGTAGTTGATGGTCAACTTCCTTCGGACCTGCGCCTGCGCAGACGGGTGGGGTGAATTGGTACTCGCAAGAGAACGGGCAAAGAACTCAAGAGCACACGCTATGTCCGTTCCCATGTCGATTCAATTTGGATTGCCTCGGAAACATAACCTTATTATGTAACAAGCTGTCTGACGATGTCGCGGCATTGGCGCACGGAACCGTGTGGCCACTGTCGCCATTGAAATATGTATCACAGCATTATCATTAAAGACTTTAACATCTGAAACTACTTCGCTTTTTCTTATTCGATATATACTCCGTCACTCCTATGTGGAAAAAGTATGGTGAGTGCTTGAATTGAATTGCATCAATATTAAACATTAAGTATATATTTATATATATATATATATATATATATATATATATATATATATATATATATATATATATATATATATATATATACACACATATATATACACACACACACACACATATATATACTGCTGGCTTACTCCGGATCTAGCTGTAGAAACGACTGGAGCTCACCCATCGGAGTCCAGAATCTTTTCCTATACATATATATATATATATATATATATATATATATATATATATATATATGCGTGTGTGTGTGTGTGTATATGTAATCATTGAAGTTTGGTAGTTCGCCATTGTTATTTTATTCAATTATATATATATATATATATATATATATATATATATATATATATATATATATACATACACCACTAGGTATATACATGTATGTGTGGGCTCGTTTAGTTATGTTTGAGTGGATCTGAAGGTGAGAGTATGACAACGTATGTACGTAGACAAACATGCATAAATATTTACATAGAACAACAATAGTAAAATAAACCATAATATTAAATGATGATAGATAGTTAAATAGCGTGAACAGTTTCAGAATGAGACCGGGAAATATATATATATATATATATATATATATATATATATATATATATATATATATATATATATTCATATATATATATATATATATATATAGATACATATATATATATTTAAATATACATATATATATATTTACATATACATAGACTCCTCCGCTATATATATATATATATATATATATATATATATATATATATATATATATATATATATATATATATATATATATATATATATATATATGCATGTATATATGGGCGTATGCGATTAACTGAAACCTGTGATTACTAATGCATGCCATTGCTATTAGAAACATATACAGAAAGGCAAATAACAAATGAAACAAAAAAAGGCAAAACAAAAATGGGGGAAAAGAATGAAACATTTAGCAAAAATAATGAAAAAATACAAATAAAACTAAAAAAATAAAACAAACAAAATCCACCAAAACAATATATAAAAGAATATAAATAGATGCTTGATTCCGAAGATAGATTTCTCTTTCCGTCAAATCACCAAAGATTTTCTGCCAATCAGCAATTTCCTATCTCACAGAATAAATAGCAGTGCCAGTCTTTCAATAGTTATCTTGAAGAAACGAAACGAATAAACCAATATATCTTTGAAAATGTATCAGAATAATAATAAAATGAATAAAACAGAAAGATAAATATAAATAATATAAAATTGACATAAAATGAAAACAAAGTAAATAGGGAACATTGTGCCAAAAAGTAATAACATAAGAAATAATATAAAGGTAGAATCAAGTCTATTAGAAGTATCAAATAAAAAATCAAATTCAAGATGACATTGAAAGCACTAATAAGATAACAGTAAGGTCACACATGGGAAGAAGACATACACATATATATATACTCACATATCTATCTATCTTTCAATCTATCTATCTACTTATCTATCTATCTATCTATCTATCTATCTATCTATCTATCTATCTATCTATCTATCTATCTATCTATGAGGAAGATGAAAGACCAAGGGAGCACCCCTTCTCTGTGCTCCCGAGGAGAAGGGTTGCACACTTTTTTCGGGGGTGTGTGCGACCCCCAAGGCGCCTCCTCTCTATTGAGGACTTTGTTATAAATTTTATTTTTTGTTATATTTTATTTTATTTTTATATATTGTTATTGCCTCCTCCTTATTGAGGACGCCTTGTTTTGTAAACTCCCCCCATTGTTCTTGTCCCACTTTTGATGCCCTGGTGGCAAATAAAAGAAACATATCTCTGGCACACTGAGTGTGCCCAGGCGCTCACCGCCTTCTGGCAGGCGGATCCGGTTATCAGTGGAGACTCCACCGCAACATTCTATAGAGGGCTGGTACGCAGCAGGTGCGACGACGCCCTCGGAGAAGCCCTAGACATGGAGGAGGACGAACTGGCCAGCCTGTTCGGTAGGACATTCAGCCCAGGACCTATGGACAACTTCCAGAAGTCCCTGGCCTGGCAGTGCTACCGAGGGGCTTTACCCGTTCGAGAAAGGCTCTACAGACACGGGCGCCCGGGTCGGGACCCCGCCAAAAAGATCTGTCCCAGATGCGTGTGCGACGAGGAAACCGTTGCACACGCATTGGTACACTGCTCGGGCGTAGCCGATCTGTGGGGCTATGTCGAACAACTGCTGTCAAGGGTGGGACCGATCCGGTTGACCACCGAGTCTATTGTAATGATCAAGCCGCCTCCCCCCTTCAAAGATGAAGCAGAGGCGGTGTTTCTGTGCGTAATAGCCATGGCGAAAGAGGTTGTATGGTGGACGCGTCTGAAAGGACTGAGGTCAGGCACCTTTCTCTCTGGCCAACAACTGGTCCGTTTCTTCCGATATCATTTCGGAAGAAGGATCAGGATGGAGAGAGAGGTGCTGCACCCCAGTCGTTTTTATGAAAGATGGGTGAAAGTGGCGAGAATGGCCCGTGTGAATGGGCCTTCACTCTACATCAGACTATAGGTGAGGAAGATGAAAGACCAAGGGAGCACCCCTTCTCTGTGCTCCTGAGGAGAAGGGTTGCACACTTTTTTCGGGGGTGTGTGCGACCCCCCAAGGCGCCTCCTCTCTATTGAGGATTTTGTTAAAAATTTTATTTTTTGTTATATCTTATTTTATTTTTATATTTTGTTATTGCCTCCTCCTTATTGAGGACGCCTTTTTGTGTAAACTCCCCCCTTTGTACTTGTCCCACTTTTGATGCCCTAGTGGCAAATAAAAGAAATCTATCTATCTATCTATCTATCTATCTATCTATCTATCTATCTATCTACTTATCTATCTATCTATCTAATCTATCTATCTATCTATCTATCTACTTATCTATCTATCTATCTAATCTATCTATCTATCTATCTATCTATCTATCTATCTATCTCTCTATCTATCTACTTATCTATCTAAATATATGTCTATCTATCATTCTATCTATCTATTGATCTATTTATCTAGCTATCTCGCTGTCTGTCTCTCTCTCTCTATATATATGCATCCACCTACCTCCCTACCTACCTATGTATCTATCTATCTATCTAGCGCTCTCTCTCTTTCTCTCTCCCCCCTCTCTCTCTCTCTCTCTCTCTCTCTCTCTATATATATATATATATATATCAAGCTAACTACATATCTAATTATCTATCTATTTGTCTATCTACCTATCTAACTCTTTATTGATCGAGTTCTCTGTACAAACACACAAACACAAATTCACTCAATACACACACACATACATTTTATATATATATATATATATATATATATATATATATATATATATATATATATATATATGTAGACAGACAGAGAGAGAGAGAGGGTGAGGGGGGAGAGAGGTAGCAATATTCACCTTCAACTATATTCATATTGGAATACAAAAACAAACAAATATATATCACTGTATTGATTGATACAGTTTTATTAATATAAATATATATTTATATATATATATGTATATATATGTGTGTGTCTGTGTGTGTATTGCGGCACGTGCTATGTCTATATACGTATATGAATATATCATGTTTCAATGAAAGATTAATGGAAAAAAGAAGTGGACAATAAGTTGTATAGAAAGGACAAAATACTTAAGTTCCGGCCGTATGGAAATTTATTCAAAGACATTTCAGTCAGCTCAACAATCCTATTTAAATATCGTTACCATTTTAACTCGAGCAAGATGTTGTATCAACTTCATTACAGACAGCATCATTTTTATGCTCTATATTTCTGTTTTTCTTCTAGGAGACGTTTCAGTACAGACGTTAACGCATCGAATTTGAATTGTCTAGTTGTTTGTGTTACAGTTCACTGCTTTCTGAGTTCACATCCTTTATAAGTCAACTTTCTAGGTTGGTTATGATTTTTCTCAAAATGGATATGCACAAACATGCTATCACACCAGTAGTCCCGACTATATAATATTAGGTGACTACACAATATATAGGACTATTCAACAGAATTCGTAATATAATCGGCAGACAAAATGGAGAAGGCGTTTACCCGGGAGGACAGCAAGGGAGACGCGCTGGAAAAGCCACTCCAACTCACGGGGTTCACACCTACGGCTGGCCAGCTCAACGCCTAAGGTGGTGAGTAGGGAGGTATCCCTAGGGCCGAGGACACCAGAAGTCTCCATTGCCAAGGGTACAACCGCAGACCTGTCGGAGAGCGACCGCTATTTGAGGAGTTTGGCCTCCTCAGCCCGACGTGCAGCAGTACCTAGGTTAGTCGCAGACTGTACCAGGTTGCGGCTGCAGAAAGTGTCGGTTGGTTATTATAGTAGCAGTCTAGTACTAGTGTCTTTCTCTGAAGGAAATCGCCTCTGTTCCGATTTTGGTAGCATGACATTTATATTGGTTGATTATTCTGGCTGGATTAGTGCAGCTGTAGAAATATAATGGTGATGTGGTGGTAGTGGGTGTTTGTATTCTTCTTCTTCTTCTTCTTCTTCTTCTTCTTCTTCTTCTTCTTCTTCTTCTTCTTCTTCCAACCTCTCCCCACTACTCCATATTCCTTCATCTTGTCCAGCTTCTGCTTCATCACATCTTCTTTCTATTCCCTCGCCCCAACCAAATTCCATCACTATATTGCCATTTCATCTTCCATTTTTAGCAATCTATATTAAATCACGTTTTTCCAATGAGTTGCTTCATATTTTATCCAAGCTCTTTAACCATCACTATTCTCTTTTGTTGGTCATCATTTTATCGTAGTTATCGTCTGTTCTTTCCAACTTGCTTCGATAAATTCCGCTGTCATTTTTATTGTTGATGTTTTAGTTTGAGAAGTTGTTTTTATATTTCGTGGGAGTTGTTACAATTCTATACACAACCTATGACATATAATGTAAATTAAATTACATAATTGTTTCTGATAGCACTCTAGTTTTGTTATTGTTGTATTCTAACTTTTTGCTGTACTCTATCCTGCTTGCTTTTACCAATGTTATTGTAGATTATTACTGTCAAGGATATTGCTTGTGTTCCCGATGTTGTTTTTCTGTTGTATTAATTTTTTTGTCAATTAGAGTTACTATAATTGTATTCACATTCTATATCTGATGGTGCAAAGACATAATTTATTTTTTTCACTTAGCCCCCTTATATGTTCTGTTTACATCCATGGGAAATATTTCTTTTCATATTTCAAATCACACGGTTCAAGTAAATATTGTAGAGTTGTGGCCATAGGAAATATTTTAACCCTGAAACAATCAGTATTAATAGTTAAATAATGAAAAAAACATACTGTACGATATTATAGCAAAGGGTGGTGGATTGGAAGTATCGATAGAGGGACGGACGCCATGCTTTTCAGCACAGAGTAACGTCCCTTTACGGACTGAGTTCAAATACCGCCGAGGTTAACTTTGCCTTTCATCCTTACGGGGTTGATAAAATGAAGTACCAGTAATGTACTGGGTATTTGCTGGCCTTGTGCCAAAAGTAGAAACAATTATAGAAATAAGTGTGTGTATGTGTCTATGTGTGCGTGTCGCTATGTGTGTGTATGTATGTGTATGTATGTATGTATTTGTGTGTGTGTGTGTATGTGTCTATGTGTTAGAAGTCAGAAGTTACGATGCGTGTTCCAATTGTCCCACAAACAGAACAGCCTATACTTGAAATTAACTCGAAATTGATTGTACATTCTGCTCATATATTTTACTTAGCTTTCAAGAAAATTCTGAGTTAACCAATTGATAAAGCTGGATTACTAAAATACAGCTTTAACTAAATTAAGCCTGCTGAGTGGAGTAGTATGAAATATAGTATTTTGTTGACAGCAACAAAACTACGCCGAGAGACGTATCCACAACGTTGCGCTCGTGAGCCGAACAACACCAACTAAGCAGCGAGTTGCTTACAGTAGCTCAGAATTACCACCATATAACAACTACCTAGTAAAATAATTCAGGGAATTAATGCTTACATATATTTTACAAACAATTACAACTGTTCATTCTTCGCCTATTAGTATGATTGTGTTCTTTCTACTGCATTATTATGTCAGGTACCTTCCAAATGCTACACGTTACATGTACCCCAGCGGGACTTGTTGAATGGTAGGATCGTCACTGACTAAATCGGGGACACCGTCAAATTTTGCTTGTTGAGGAGGCTGATTACTGAATATGCTGCACGACAGAAAGTCGAAGGGCAGAAGAATTGATATGAGTCAACGGCCATCCATAAGTATGTACGCATTTATGCATACATGCTTTGTGCACGCGTGCGTGCATGTGCGAAATTGTAAATAAAATACCCCATTTTGTTTAGCTTTTGAACATATTTATACGCTTAACATTTTATTATTACATTATATTATCAGCAAGGCGGTGTATTGGCAGTATAGGTAGAGCGTCGTACACCCTGCGTCAGCCCTTTATGTTCTGAGTTCAAATCTTGCCGATGTTTGCTTTGATCTTTACGGGGTCCATACAAAAACGTGCGGATCACGTATTGGGGTCGACTTAATCGACTTTTTCCTCCCCTACGATTGCTGGCCTTGTGTCTAAATCAGAAATCATCATATTGGCAGTATCGGTAGAGGGTCGGACGCCATGCTTTCCAGCATAGTTACGTCCCTTTACGATCTGAGTTCAAATCCCGCCGAGGTTAACTTTGCCTTTCATCCTTACGGGGTCGATAAAATAAAGTACCAGTAATGCACTGGGTAATTGCTGGCCTTGTGCCTAAAGTAGAAACAATTATCATTTTATTATACATCATTACTTTAGTATACAACTCTGATATAATTTAATTATACATCATTACTTTAGTATACAACTCTGATATAATTTTATTATACATCATTACTTTAGTATACAACTCTGATATAATGCCTCCAGATATTAAGGTTAACTGCGAATAAATAGAATAAGCAGTGCCGGACGGAACACAGGTTGCCCTTTAGTAAGGCATGGTATCCACTAACCTTCTTTACCAGGGTCACGGTATATCATAGGAGTAATGGCGGTTATTGACAGCTAGATACACCAGCACACACATCAATGGAACATGACAGACAGAGTCGACTACAGTGGCATCGTCACTGCGATAACATACAGGAGTTGCTACCTATTGTCATTGAAATAGCAAGCAGATAGACAAGAATGATATATGCCCGAGGAAATTCAGACATGATGTTGATGATGATGATGATGATGATGAACATAGGAGCAGATGGATTGGCAGTATCGATAGAGCGTCGGGCACCATACTTTGCAGCATAGAGTTACGGCCCTTTATAATCTTAGTTCAAATCCGGCCGAGGTTAACTTTGCCTTTCATCTTTACGGGGTCGATAAAATAAAGTACCAGTAACGCAATGGAGTCGATTTAATCGACTTTCCCCTCCCCCCAAATTGCTGGCCTTGTGCCTATATGAGAAACTTATATGCATGAAAGATGGCGAATGTTAGAGTCTTCAGCGTGTCGGATGAAAAATAAATTGCTTCTGAATTTGTTCCAACTCACTTTGTTCTAATTTCAAGGCTCGCGTCTGTCACGTTGTCTTTCCTCTTTCCAGAGTCAACAAAGAAAGATATTAACCTAGTGTATGTGTATCCAATTCTTCTTTCAGCTGCTATATCTTAGATTATCTACTGGATTATTTAATCATCTAATGCATGGAAACCTAAAACTGTTAATTTATCGGGACGGGGCTTTGGAATAACAGTATCAGATGCAGGGCCATCTCCATATCAATACCTTGTGATGCCTTGCACATGGATTACAAGTGGATTACATATGGATTACATATTGATTACATATATATTACCTAATGTCAGGGATTGTTTCTTGGTATCATGACGTAACCATTTTACAAATGTCTATTGCATGATAAAAGAAGTTATGAAATCAAAATCGGTAGAATAATGATGACGTCGAGTGCTCTTACCTTATTACACTATGGATTCCTAATTGCAGTGACAGAATCACAGTCGGTCTACTAATTAGGAAACTGTCAGTAACACACACATACACACCAGGCACACACCCACATATGAGCATTTTAAAATGACATTTACGCACAGAGTTCTATTCAAATGTTCTATTATGAAGTGTTCATTCGAGAGTGTTGAAACCGTGAATGTACCTTACATGTCATTTACCATATCCACGGTTAGAGAAACATACAAAAAGGTTCCTTGTCAGCAAATCAGAATTAAGTACATCTTGGACAACCTACATAGAGATCTCCATGTTTAAGGAATATGTTTGACGTTATCAAACAATCTTCTTTGGCAAGTATGCATAGAAAATATATTTCAAAATCTAAGAAGAATATTCCTGCCTAAAGGCCAGTTGCTAATTTCTCATAATCAATTATATTCTCCATATATTATATATATGTGACACTGGAAATTAAAATCTAATAAATGTCAGTCCATCTCATGAATGTAGTTTTTAATGTTATACATTCATAAATGTCAGTTTTACTTGACAATGAATTAAATATGATAATTTCAAATTACATCCTAAAAGTACAACAGAAAATTACTTGAAGACATCTATTATTGAAAATTATATTAAAATTTCCGAACTTAATGAAAATCATGCATGTATTGTTTTAAAGATATATTCTTAAACATATTTATAAAAGTACATATAAGAAACAGTATATTAAGAAAATCACTACGAAAAATATATCGGAGCAATTTCCAATAATATTTCGGTGAGGGTGTGTGTAACTAAAGCTGAGACAACACATGTGGATACTTAAACATGATGTTTGCTATTATAGGAGTTTGGTTGCTACATGGGGTATTCTAAAACCGCTATGTCCGAATTAGGCTGGAGACAAAGGACTGCACACACACACACACACACACACACACACACACACACACACACACACACACACACACACACACACATATATATATATATATATATATATATATATATATATATATATATATATATATATATACATATATATATATATATATATATATATATAGTTTAGCGAGGTTTTTTATATGAAATCGTGTCGAAACAGATATTGTTATACTTGGGGAGGGTCATATTTGCGTAATATTGCCAGAATTAATAACAGAACACACTCACTGTTTGGTTGGTTTTCGCTTCTCGCTGTCTTTTATATATATATATCTGCGATCTAACTTACTCGGTCCTCAATGTTGCCATTGACTGACCGACGGTCAAAAATAATACAGATACAATATAGACACAAACACATACACAAGCACGATAACAACAAGCACATAAACACACACTAGTCACCCAGCAGACACAACACTATACACACTAGTCACACAGCACACATAACACTATACACACACGCAAACGCATGCGCAAAGAAGACAAAATAAAATAAAATAAACAAACAAGCAAATAAATAAATAAATAAATAAATATATAGACAGACTGAATTTAAAAAAATGGCGTAGACATACAACACAACAGGAGGAACAAAGAATATAACACCACTGACGATGTTGCAGATGTGCAACGAAAGATTTATGTAAATTATGTAAACTATATATATGTGTTTGTGTCTATATTGCATCTGTATTATTTTTGCCCGTCGGTCAGTCAATGGCAACATTGAGGACCGAGTAAGTTAGATCGCAGATATAAAAGACAGCGAGAAGCGAAAACCAACCAAACAGTGAGTGTGTTCTGTTATTAATTCTGGCAATATTACGCAAATATGACCCTCCCCAAGTAAATATATATATATATATATATATAAACTATTTGGTTACGGGCCATGGGAAGTTTTAGTTTTGATATCATGAATATTTTATTGTAAAATACTAAGGGGTCCAAACATATAACAAGTAGGTCTTTCCATAGATTATTGAGGAACCTCTAAATATCTTTGTGGTATGCTTTCCAGTTTTAGTTTTTACCTTTAAGTTACTCCACAATATCATTCGGCCATCTAGATGTATTTATTGCTTTGTGAGTATACACTTTCAGGGGTAATTCCTTCTATTTATGACAGTAATCAACATAAATAGGAACCTAAGGGACAACCTCAGTATTTCTGTATTTGGCATGCAGTGAAACACCGCAACAAAAAATAATACATTCTACCTGTTCTTTTAGTTTACAAATAGATCCCGAGCAAGATGGTTGTATCACATCTATGAACTTGGCTGGTCTCGCATGAGGATCTAGCCCGATTAGTTGGAGACGGTTGCTTCTGACAGGACCTATACTCTGCCCCCACGACTTTCTCAGAGCCAAGAAGAAGAAGAAGAAGAAGAAGAAGAAGAAGAAGAAGAATTGACTTCTAATGAGCTAAAAGTCTTATGAAATCATTATGATATTTCGGACGACTTCTTACGATTGAAACAGTTCTGGAACAGTAAAAGTCCTTTCTATATACGTGTATACTAAATATGCCTCCACTTAACTAATGTATTACATAGCTCTGATATCGAGTCAGTATAATTGTTTCGATTGTTTTGTCTCTCGTAATCATAGAGTAACACTGGCTCAGGTCGACAATACACACACACTCACATACTTGTGAAAAAATGTATGTGTATATATACATGTGTATGTATGTATGCACATATATGTGCGTACCTCTCAATATATATATATATTTCTGAAGACGGTATTTCTGAAGACGGCATATATATGTGTTTGGTATGTATATTTAATTTTGATAGTTTGTATAATTTTGTATAATTTTGTACATAGATCTGTTGAATATGCATGCCAATTCTAACACATATATATCCTAGAAACGATCGTTAAATAATGAACTTTTTTTGTTTAATATAAGGAACTGTTTCATTGTTTTATTCATTATTTTTTTAATATTTTATATATATATATATATATATATATATATATATATATATATATATATATATATAAATATATATACATGCATATATATATATATAAATATATATATATATATAATCAAAAGGGATATTTAATTTGTTGGCAATTCAACAAATATATATATATTTATAACTGATTCGAAGCAGCCGACAGATTTTCTGGAGTATAATATCAATGATATTAATAAATGGAAACTATATTTATAAAACCATATTTATTCTATTATATATATTTCAAGGGTACTAAAACTTTGGTACGCTCTCATCAGATAAAATACAAAGTTTGTTTTATAAATATTGACATATCCAGGAAAAACTTGAACGGTTAAGATCTCCTTCCTGGATATGCCAATATTTATGAAACAACTTTCTATTTTATCTGATGAGGGTGTACCAAAGATTTGGTATATCCTTGAAATATATATAATATCATAAATATGGTTTTATAAATATAGTTTCCATTTATTAATATCATTGATATATATATATATATATATATATATATATATATATATATATATTAGCCCAGAAATAGCCGTCGAAACGGCTTGAGCTCTGCCGTCGGGGTTATACTTTTTCCTATATATATATATATATATATATAGTGGTAGAACATTGGAAAGTAATATACGTAGTGGTAGAGCGCTCAGTCCATGGGACGTGTTAGGTAGAAGTGGTTACACAACAGTTAGTTCATCATACCGAGTAATTGTTTCACCTCAGCGGATCCTCAGCTCGTAATGGACATGGTTATACGGAACAGGAAGGAGAACCTTGTCCTTCCTGTTCCGTATAACCCTGTCCAATACGTGCTGAGGATCTGTAAGGTGAAACAACTAACTGTTGTGTAACCACTTCTATATATATATATATATATATATATATATATTTGTACATATTTATTCCGGGTTCAATCGGGGGGTAACCACAGCAAGTAAGGTACTCAATACACAGCAGTGTATAACTATTTAATATAGAAATGGCTTCTACAGGACTAGAACTGTTTCATTGGGAAGAAATCACCAGGAAAGCTTAAATTTAATGAGATACTCAACGAATTATGTAATGTTACATTCAGTGTAGAATGTCTCTAGTTCTAAGTTTCGATATCTCTTAGTGCACACTTATGTGTGTATGAATATATTTCAATCCCTTTCTTTTAATGATATATATATATAACGAAGGAATTGTGGTAAGGAACCAGATGGACCATAACGCACCAGAGTACTCAATACTTAGGGTAGTAGAGTGGGAAATAGGAAAACATATGACACCGACGGCAGAGCTCAAGCCGTTTCGACGGCTATTTCTGGACTCTTAGTGGGAAATAGGAAAAAGTATGACCCTGACGGCAGAGCTCAAGCCGTTTCGACGGCTATTTATGTCCAGAAATAGCCGTCGAAACGGCTTGAGCTCTTCCGTCAGGGTCATACTTTTTCCTATTATATATATATATATATATATATATATAGAGAGAGAGAGAAAAGCATAGATAGATAGATAGACATATGTATATGGAATATTTCGAACTCATCGTTTCACTAAAGCAACACGTGTAGATATATGTAAGTTAGCCTAATCAACTATTGATACATGCTCTCGTTTGCTGTCTGAGAGTGGTAACGAAGAACTGTTTTGTTTGAAAGTGATGTGAGCAGAAAGCATAGACATGTAGAGGTCGAACCATACGTTTTACTTTCTCGATAAATGTGTTAGAACGATTATAGTAACACACCCATAATGCCCATTTTGCACCGTTGTGCGGTTTCGTATGCTCCAATATTAGATTATTTTCTTAATATATGGTTTATAATTCCAGACTCTCAGTTTCGCTCCCTCAAGGAGACGTGATATTTCCTAAACAAAGATGTTATATTTGGTTTTCAACATTTTATGGCAAAGTTCCACTACCAACAATTTCCTTTATTGTGATCTTCCACGTGTTTTATGTTTCCCACCATGATGATCCTGCAGGGAAATTGCTTCTCTGGCCACCGGAAGCTTGCTGTCATGAGAGATCGGGAAGTCTTGAAACAAAACTTTGTGCATGCTATACTTTGGATGGAGGGATGACTCAAGAAGAAGAAGATTTTCTAATTCTATTTTCAAAAAATTTCAATCGCCACCTTATCCTAATATATAAACATAGACATATTGTTATACTTTCGGAGGGTCATGCTGTCAACAAAAACACACGCACCTGATGATTTTCACTTCAATTTATTATAAATTTCCTGTTGGTTGTTTGGTTCGATAACCGGATGATTGTTTATATATTGTCAAAGCTCTTTTGTCACATACTGTGACCTTGTGAACGACGGGGTGTATATTTTGTATGTCTCCCCTTTGTTCTGTCCTACACTGAGTTGTGTGTTGTGTGTTTGGTTAGCACATGCGATACATCCAGGTGTGTGTGCGTTTTTTTTATTTATTCATTTATGTGTTTATTTACTCGCTGGTTGTTTGTCTATCCGTGTGTGTCTGGTTTGTTTTATTAGTTTGATTTTTGAGTGTGTCTGAATGTCTTCATTTTGTCCTTAATTACAGGTTGTTATGTTGTTATTCCACCCATGTTTTCGGTTTAATTTTGGTTGGAGTTCGTTTTTCTTTGTCGCTTATGTAATTTGTCTGAGCATTACATATTTTATGTGTGCGCATATAATATATATCTCTATGTTCTCTAATGTGCCTCTATGTTCTATTTTGGCATGTTGGTGGAGTACTGATGAGTTTTTCCCATCTTGAAGTTCCCACCAGTGTTCACTTATCCCTTCTCCTATGCTACGGGCTGTTTCACCTATGTATGTTGTGTTCTTATTCCTACACTGTCCCCAAATGCATCTTATGCTATATACTACATGTCTAATTTTGCAGTCAGTTTGCGGGATTAGCTTGCAGACTATGCATTTCTTCTCAACACAAGTATATGTTTACTAATTAGGGTTTTTATGGGAATGCCTAGTCATTCAACTATCTTTATATTTGATTTTAGCTTGCCTAGAGCCCTTCTAAATTTGTAAGCTAGTTTGCCTCTGGGGGTTACACTGACGAACATTACCCTCTGATATTTATTGCTATCATATCATAAGTTGATTTTATTTGTCTTTTTCTTAATCCATTCTATTGTATTCCAAAATGTCCTCCTATACATAGAGCAAGGCCTATTTGGTCCTGGTCCCTTTATATACCCTGCACTTGTATCTCTGAGTGTAGCCAGAGAAGTGCATGCGGTGGATGATGTGTTGTATCTGTCTCTCTAATTCTTAGGGTTTACACATGCAGGACATGTTCCCCATTACTCTTACTAAATCCGCAATCAGTATGTTGATTTTCATGTTACCCTAAACGTTCTTGGAGGTGATGGGTTTGACATAATGCGAACGGAGGATTTGTGTTCTATTATTAATAGTTTCTAACCAGGGATCTGTGTTTAGTACAGGTAATCTATGCTTGGGATGTCTAGTTGTGTAGTCTATGGTAACTTTAATACTCTGGTGGATGGAGTTAGCTATTTGCTAATGCTTTCCATGGTTTTCTTCTCTAATCCCTGACTGTTTTCCCGTGGGGGTGTTTTTACTACGATGTTTGTGTCATCTACGTAGTGGGAGTATATAGTCAGGGTTATACAATTGTCGTCTAAGTGTTCTTTAAGTCTTGTGTCCCACTATGCCATAAACAGGTTAGCTATGTCACCTGCAATACTAACGCCAATGGCTTCCCCTTCTCTTGGGCATATATTTTCCCATTAAACTTGAATATGTTCCTTAAGGGTTAGTTGTATACAGGCTCCCACCGTATGTGTGATAATTTTCTTTAATGTATCATAGTTTTAGGTGTCTGTATGGTTCTGTCCCACCCACTCCATTTTTCTGTGTGGGTCTTCTTGGCAATTGAGGTAATGGTAGGTGGTCGGCCTCTCTCTGGCCTTGTGGGACAGAGGCTGCTAAGGTCGTGTGCGTCTAAATAATCCTTATTGTGTGTGAGTTTAAGTAGGTGTCCAACCTCACTGATAACAATCCCAGGGAATTCCACATCGCTGATCATATCTACGCATTTTGCCACAGCAAAATCAACGTCAATGGATGGATATAGGGATACTACATCCATGTTACCTATTGTACAGCCTGTCTGGTCCCTCGGCAGGCTGTATTCGCTGATTCTGTTTAGGAGGTCCTCCGTGCTGTCGCATATGTCTGAGGACATTTCGATTATAGGGCGTATGATCAGGGAGAGGAAGTAAGAGAGTCTGTAGTTGCTAGCAATGTTAGCTCCACAGACTGGCCGTGCCCGTGATCCCGTGACTGGGTCACTATTTGCCTTGTGGTCTTTGTGAAGCCCATACAGCGTTGGTACATCATTGTCTCAGGCCTGAACGTTGTTGGCAGCCCCTTTGCTGTGTTGCATTATGCTAGACCACATCATCATGTGAACATTGAGGATTGTTTCCCTTTCTTCATGCTCTTATGGTGTTACTTCTCTTGTGTTGAAGAGGTGACGTTGCATTGCCTGGAAATAGCTTGGCAGGCTGTCTACTGACATTCTGCCAGACTTGTCTGTTGGAAATCTTATAATTTCTTCATTTCATGTATGAGTTTACGCAAGCCATTAGGGACCCCCCCCCCCAGTTGCTGGGCCTCCATTCTATTCTGTTTCCTGTTATACTAGTCTAGAATAATTTTGATTTTAGTTCTGGGTATTGTGAATTGTGCCTCCGTTTGGTCATCAGTCAGTGACGGTAGACACGGTCGTTTGTGAACAGAAAGTCTCGTAGGATAAATGCGTCGCATGTAGAAGGACTTATCAGATGGGTTATTGAAGTGAAAACCAACAAGTGCTTGCGTGTGTTTTTATTGGCAGCAGAACCCACGCTAAGTATAACAATATCTGTTTCCACACACGTGTTTAGGCAAGGAATCCTGCAAAAGAAATTCAAAAACGAAGTATATATATATATAGAGATAGATATAAATTCAGCGAGAATCGCATTTCGGCGGGTAGAAAAAGCGAAACGAAACACAATATCAGAGTTATGCTGGCAAGCGCTCAATAGTTAAAAAAACAGAGCTAAACAATTTGTTAAAACGCCATACAAACTGAAAAAGTAATCAAGAAGGCATTAACCACCAAAGCCCCTAAACACATCAAGCTAAACAGGTCAAACAAAATAAATGATATATATATATATATATATATATATATATATATATATATATATATATATATATATATATATATATATATTATTGCTCATTAACTTTCAATAAATGTTGATAATACATATATGTATATACAAAATCCTTAACATACGTGCGCGCGCACACACACACACACACACACACACTCACGCACATAGACACACACCCATATATATATATATATATATATATATATATATATATATATATATATATGGGTGTGTGTCTATGTGCGTGAGTGTGTGTGTGTGTGTGTGTGTGCGCGCACGTATGTTAAGGATTTTGTATATACATATATGTATTATCAACATTTATTGAAAGTTATATATATATATATAGGAAAAGGTATATACTTTTTCCTATTACCCACTCTACTTCCCTAAGTACTGAGTACTCTGGTGCATTTTGGTCCATCTGGTTCCTTAATACAACTCTCTCTCTCTATATATATATATAAAACAAAGGAGTTGTGTTAAGGAACCAGATGGACCAAAACGCACCAGAGTACTCAGTACTTAGTGAAGTAGAGTGGGTAATAGGAAAAAGTATATACCTTTTCCTATATATATATATATATATATATATATATATATATATATATATATATATATATATATATGGGTGTGTGTGTATGTGTGTGTGTGTGTGTGCGTGTGTGTGTGTGTTGTTTTTTTTTGCGCGCATGTATGTTAAGGATTTTGTATATACATATATGTATTATCAACATTTATTGAAAGTTAATGAGCAATAACTATATATTCAACCGAGATGTAGATGTTCGTTTCTGGTATCTTGGTGTGAAAACTTTCACTTACACACGTTTGCTTTCATCAGCGGTAAACAGCTGTATATATATATATATATATATACGAGCAAAACCTTTAACTGAATATTGAATAAAACTTAATGTTGCATACACACTCGCATAAACACATACACGAACACAAACACACACACACAAACACTCACAGACACACACTCACATGTTTAAGATGTTAAAGCCATTATTCTGCTGAGGACTCGATATTTTAAGTATAGTTTAGAGATATCATTCGCTACATGAAAAATTAACGGTCACTTCTGAGTCATTTCGACAGCGAATAAATATCTAAGCTACGCACACGTGCTTATTTGAGAGAGAGAGAGAGAGAGAGAGAGAGAGAGCGAGAGAGAGAGATAGTGAGAGATGGAGAGAAACAGTGACAGTTAACGATAACACCTGAGCTTTTGAAATGTGTAAGTTAAATGTACATGAATTTATATACTTGTGGAGTATTTTATGTTAAATCATATCCTCAGATATATCTATATGACGTAAATATTTAAATATTTATGATGATTAAGTGTGTTGATAGATAAAGAATTGGATAATTCATGATATATATCTGAATGTGTATTCATACTACAATCACAGATAAGTACATTGTTTAAAATGCAAATTAAACGTAACTCGTACGGACCTATATATATAAACATAACTATTTGTCAGGACTATTTATTATAGTTATCTGTCTTTCTGCTGATGCACAGAAACAAAATATCACAATCCTATGAGAAAAATACATAAGCATACACCAACATTCACACACACACACACACATACACACACACACATACGCACACACACAAACACGTGCGCGCGCGCACACACACACTTTCCCGCGTGCACGCACACACACATATATGTGTATGTATGCATATATAGTATTCAAAATAATGGCGTTATATTATTCTGAGTGAGTTTAACATGTTTTCATTCTATATAAATTGATAAACCATTTGAAAGGAACTGCTCAAATCTTTAAGATAACACAATATCTGAATTTAAAAAAATAAACTATATATAAATGCATAGTTTTATTATCTATATTGTGAAGTGAAATAAATTTATCGTTCTCAGTTAAAACGCTGCGACCATCCTTTGGCAATCTAAAGCTATCACATTGCAGAATATTGTAGAATTACTAATAAAATTCCGTTGAGATTTCAAAATAGTACTGGAAATTCCGATAAGGTAATTATTGTTAAAATTGAACAATTTGCAATGTACACACACTATACTCACACATGAAAAGCTATAGACACACAAACCTATATACGCATACGTACATATTTGTGTATTTGTGTTTCTCTCTCTCTCTATATATATATGTATGTGTACGCGTTTCTATTCACAAATATATTACAGAAACACATACATACGCACACACATATATACATATATGAATTTTATATTTCAATATACATGTTTATATATATATATATTTATATATATATAGGAAGGAAGATAAATAGATAGATAGGGAGAAGGAAGAGAGAGAGAGAGATGGGAGAGAGAGATGGGAGAGAGAGAGAGACATGAAGAGACAAATGAGTGGACAGAGGAAGAGAGAGCGCGAGACGTATTGCACTAAAGACAAAGATGTGCTTATACAAAGAGAGAGATAGTGATACGTATATATATTGGTATCAGAGGTATCAGACACACGTGTATTTCATTACGAGAAATATATACATACATGCATACACATCCATGTATTCCCAAATACATACATATATTCATACATATCCACACACAATTTCTTGGAAAAATATATTCATCATCTTAAAAATTACTTTAAGTTTGGTTTAATTTATTTTATTTTATTTTATTTTTGCTTTATATATTTTCGGTTTTAAAATTTTCTAAAATATAATTCGATTTGATTACAGATTGGGAAAAAATTCTAGGATGGAAAATAATTTGAAAAATGTTGCAAAAAAAATAATGATGCTTCTATTCCTCAGAAATTGTTAAGTTCTGGAATAGTCTTTACTTAGCAATTATTATTTTGCTTTCGTTTTTATTTTCTATCTTTATTAAGATATTTACTAGTTATTTTTTGTTTTTTGAATTCTACTCCATAAGAAAAGGCTATTTATTAGAAACTGTCAAGATCGGTCTGATAATATTTCATATTATCTTTTCCTCGGGATATTAGGGTGAGATGGCTAGTGTAAATGGAACAAAATACTTAAGATTAGATTACACTCTTCGTATTACTTTAGTATGTATATATATATATATTCGTGATTCTGCTAGTCACAGATTGCTACGTTGTGAGGGTGTCGCTACGCCAGAAAATTAGAGAGCATTTCATATAATGACACTACGTTTACCATGCGATTGTAAATATCCTTAAAGGCAAATATATCATTATACCATGCTGATACATTTTTGAAAGGATAGGGTTTTCACCAACAACGTAGTCTAATTAAACTATATGAAAACGAATTATTTACTGGTTACTCTAATAGTCTATTGATTATGAACTCCAACTGTTCATAATGTCTATATATATGTACTCAAATATTTCCATGGTTGAATTAATACTTAGGTGTGTGTATAGTTAGGGAAATAATCGTCACTGCATTTTCTATGAATAACCAAATAAATTCTACTTCAAGGACCAAACCATCTAACTGAAAACAGGAATGTTGGGCATGTACGCCTAATTGTAGGGCTGCCATTATCAACTTTATAAAAAGTAGCTTAAAATATTAAAAACATATCGGATTGCGTTAGCAGATAGTTCTAAAATGTAAATGTTGCATGTAATATTAAAAATTGTTTCAGGCAATATGAATTTCCAATCCACTAGTTTGCTTCCCTGGTTCTACATTTCTCAAAATTTGGATTTCTAAGCTAAATCTATGCAGAGACCTGCAAACGATAAACAACTACTATTAAAAATGTCTTGCTGAAAAGTGTTTAATATTTTTAAGATTGTCAATATTGTTTTGTACAAGATAGAATAATTCTTTCCACACACTTTCAAAATGCATACACACCATTTTGTAGAGTGTTTTCATATTCTTCAACAATATGTTTTGCCGATATTAGGTAGGTAAAATGGTTAGTGACTCCTCTCCCTAGTAGTATAACGTTAATTCTTTCATATTTGTGGTAGTCTGATACAATATTAAATGTCGCTTTGAAGGCTGCACAATTCTCGTAAGCATAGACACTATAGGAATGCACAGTTCATTTACGTCACTAAAGTTACTTGACATGTTTTTAAAATTGCAAATAGTTATTTTTCCAATTCAGTCAACAGGTGTCCCGCACACGTTAAATAAAGTTCATTATATATCCCTGAACATAGTATGTAATTCTCTCACTTAATACGTTTCATATCTTAAAGTTGCCTTTCGAAAATGCAATATTAATGACTCCCTCGATCTAAGAGTTGTTTTTTTTTAAATACATTTACTTCTCGTTAATCATCTTGTAGGCAAAAGAGAAATCATTTCCTCCCCACCAGCGTATATGTGGTACTAGTTGTAAGCTTCTTTTTATAGATATTCAATTTTGGAAGGTTATTCTTTAGAATGATATGAACGAACAACTTAAAACAAAGGGAGACTCAAATATATTTTATCAGATTCTTGTTTGGATTATCTAATTTAATTAACGTCTACAGAGAATTAATACTACAGACGCTTGAAGAAATAGCAAAATATTTTTCAATATCAATTGCCCTATAAGTGTAGTATATAGGCAGAATCGTTATTGTAACACAAAATCCATTACAATATTTCGTTGCATTCTGGCTTCAAATCACCCCGAGGTCACCTTTCCACTCCAACATTCTGGGTCGATAAAATGAAGTACTAGTAAAGTAATTGAGCTGATTTAATCAAACTAGTTATTTTCTCAAATGTGCTGGCATCGTATCTATATTAGTAATAAGTATAAATTGACACATTACTTCTCAACATTTCACGCAACAATTTCATGCAACACTTCAGCAAATGTTTCATTAAAAGAAATTGCCTTTAAAGCCGTAATACAATTATTATTTTTTGGTTATTGTAATATCTAACATATACTCACATGGAAAAATAGACGCTGCTGAGAGTCATTATGAGTTGGCTCATCAAAATAAAGGGGAACTCAATTATATCCCTAATTTGTTCTTTCGGTAAAGGTGTGGCAATAACGTCTTACAAGTGCAGTACGCTTTGTTCTATGCAGTTTCAAATAACCTGCAAAGATGATGAACGAATAACTTTATTACTAAACTCTAAACAATGTACACTATGAATACATGTTTGACAAGCTCCAAATACTAATGATTGTAAATTTAATGTTGTTAATTTTTTACTGTAAATGTACTACATAGGAGACTGCTAATGAGACTTTATTACAACAGCCGACGAGGAATGCTATGTTGAGTCAATTTTGTCAGATCGTGTTTCAGTATTGCACATTTTACGTAAAGCTACATTGTCTAAGGTATTTTACTTCTCTCACCTAACAAGCAATTATGAATCCTTTAGCCATAATAAACTAAAAACTGTTGTCAGGCATTGATCACAGAACAAATTGATATAGCTAGGGAATACTTGATATTTATTATGAAAATGCCATACAAAATTTGATTCAATATTAAAAAATTCCTTTCATGGTAATTCGATAGTATTTCGACATATTCCATTGAAATTTGTATTTGTGATGCCTTAATAAATAATATCATTAAATAAATCTTAAAAAACAAAAGCAAACTGGAATATAGTTTCACTTTCCATGGTTGGGTTTAGATTTGTTATAATGTTGTACATATCAATAAATGCAGAATTCCCAGGGAAACATAATAGACTGTGTATTTCCTTCTTGCAAGTATTGCAGATATGTCTAATGTAGGTGATATAAAATACCAAAAGTATTGCATAACATGACATTGGAAATATTATTTGTTAATATATTATTTCTATTTGTGTGAACATGTGGGGGAGTTGGTAGGGTGCTGGATAAATTGTATAACTCTCATCTTTGAAGTTATTATTAACGAAGGTACTCTTATAATTGTAGTCTCCTATATTTCTTTAAATCTTCCTTCTACCGTTCTAATGTAGATTCTGATGCCAGACATTTGATTCTAGTTGGTGGAACTTTCTCGACCACGTTTATCACTGTCTTTGTTATATAACATCGGTTAAGGTGGACTTTCTTCCTGCCTGCAAACATATAAACCACGCACATTTTGTAAGCATTTTATCAATTAAATCAGTACAAGATTTGATCTATTTTATCTGGCGTCATATCTCTAGTTTGGTGCCGCTGAATTGGACATATTTCTTAAGAATCAAAGTAAGAGAATAAGCAGACACTCCCATCATGCTTGTGTACGCCTTGGTTTTATTCCATCACGTCTACCACAGTAATTACATTTAACAGTTTGGTGCTTATTTAATAGATACCATTTTTGCCACACCGCTATGTTAAGGGACATAAACGCAAATATTGACAAAAACGCTCGCAAAGGTACGGAGAAACACATACACACATATACACACACGCAGTCAAATACAAATTTGCGCATACACACACGCACGATACACGATTTTCTAGAGTATACGTGTATCCAATCTCAATTATAAGGCATTGGTCACCAGAAAGTATAGAAATTTAAATTCCAGGCGGCGATCCTGGTTGCGAACTGAACTCCCTAACAACACACCAACACACTAACACACACACCAACACACCAGCACAGACACACACACACACACACACACACACACACACACACACACACACACACACACACACACACACACACACACACACATACACACACATACACACACACACACACACACAGATATATATCTATATAAACATTACAGGCACACATCCATCCATCTATCTACTCTCTCCGTCTCTCTCTCTCTCGCTCTCTCTCTCTCTCTCTCTCTCTCTCTCTCTCTCTCTCTCTCTCTCTATATATATATATATATATATATATATATATATAAATATATATATAAATATAGATATATTACTCATATATGTCTGCGTCTTGTCTGAGTGTACGTGTGTAGTCAATGGTTGACAATAAAAAGTTCGAGTTGAAAGCATTCTTCTATTTAAATGAAATAAAATTCTTAAATACGATTTTATACTTCCTGTTGGAAAAATTCTCATAAAATAACTGCAAATATATTTTGAAGTCATTTCTTTCAGTAATATCATAAATTTAAGTATATGTTTCTTTTAATGTTCCTCATATTTCAAGATTTACTTTCTGTCAGCAGTTTTAGTTTGTTTTGAAAACATTTCTTGAGAAATATCTGAAATATAAACTTTCAAATTCTTGTGAGAATTGGTACTTAAACAACATTTTCTTTTCCTCGCATCTTTCTATCCAACTACCTTAGTTCTCCGTTCATGTACCTGCGCTCTTGAATAGTCAACATTCAACTTGTTCACCAGGAAACAATTGCAGATTTATCACACTTTACTCTCTCGCCGTTGGACGCAGCTTTTCATTTGTCTCATATTGCTAGGCAACACAAACCACCGCACGTTATGGAGATCCTATTGCTTACAAGAGATGATAGTGCTAAAGGAAATACTGTAATTATAGTTGAATAATCCTGGCAAGGTAAATATTTAACATTGTAGAAATATTACACTATCCCTGATATGATAGAAATTATACGAAGCGTCGAGGAAACCTTCTAGAAATTGAAATTAGTAAATAATTTTTCGTTTTATTATATAAAAGAATATAGAATAAATAAAAGGAAGTTATACGAATTATCATTAGAATATGTAAGTAAGTTTCTAACTGATGGTATTGTGTAAACGGCGAGTGGTGTACGGCTTGATAATTATCAATTTGACAACGGCGTCATGCTGGTTGTTGTCTTATTTTGATGCTGTTGAAACACAGGCGAATCCTGACGCATGTGAACGTTAGTTAAATGTGATCCATATAGAACAAGTGTCTTCTTCTCTCGGGTGTTGCATCATATTTTCAGGACGGCAGTGTGTATGGTGAGTGAAGTTTGGCAGTTATTTCATGCAGATCTGTGACCTTATAGAGACCCGCTCTCTTGTGGACTCGTTGTGCGGCTAGTAGAATTCAGAACCTGTCACAGATTGATCTCTTCTATGAAGTTACACACCCTTAGAAGGACCCAAACTAAGAGCAACAAATTGGCGTCATTCTTTTTTAAAATATATCTTTGTTGATTTGTGTCATGACAGAATACAAACTATTGGTACCTTGTCCAGAATTCCCTCATATACCTACACTCACAAAGAAAGAACATAAAATAGTGTATAATATGTAAAATACAAATACATAAACATTAATAATTACCAAAATATACAATAGTTGTATAAAACCACCGCTGCTTACAACTGCAATTTTATTTCGTCAGCTTGCGCTTTTATAAGCCAAATGAACTTCTCTAACAAAGGTTAAATTGAGGGAAGGTTTCCAGATACAGTAGAGATACAGAGTATAATGATGGGATTTGAAATGTCGATCTTTCGTGCGATATCTTGACATGATAATAACGTGAGGACTTGTCAAGCATTCGTGATCATTTACGACATTTAACGCCCTCCTAGGATATAATTTCTGTTCTCCTAGTCCCGAATAGAGATTTGATTCATCTGGCTTAAAGATAACTCTTAAAATAACTTCTTTAAAATGATTACAGGTTTATTGACTCGTCACGAGAAGGAACCCAAAAGAACATAGAAATGAAGAAACGAATTTAAAACAAAAATATAATGTTAAAAATAGAAACAGATATTAAGTTTTACTCCAGGGAAAACGCTGAGATGGGAAGTTCGTGTTTTCAGGCCATTTTAATTATCCTTATCCTATCATAGATATTGTAAAAAATATAAAAAATGAAATGAAATAAAAAAATCTATAAAATGCCATCAGTTGTGTTTAACCTCATCAAACTTAGGCACAAAGGTTATTTAATAAATACAAATACACACATTTACACGAACACACATGAACATAAATGTAAATACATAATACTTATATATTATTTCCTACACAAACTTTAATATTTATTATTCAATGATATATTATGACCTCATTTACTGACCCAACATATTTTCCTTTCCTGATTGGCTAAAAAGGAAAGAAAGAAGAAACGCAGAAACACAAGTAAAATAAATATAATTAAAGCAAATTACTTCACAATAGAAAAAAATACCTCGCAAACCTTGAACTCAATATAAAAGTGAACGGGGAAAAAAAAATCAATGGTGAAAAAAAAAGAAACAGAAACAAACAATGGATGAATACAATCATTTTCAGTTATCTTAACCTCAATATATTGTGGTCAGAATATAATAAAAACTTTCTAGAATGGGTATTTAAACGCCGTATGCGATTGATCATAGAATAGGCGTTAAAGAAGTTTGCCTTTCATGTCATAACGCCATTGGCGAAACTATCAAATTGCATGCT
>OZ024742.1:131614254-131616754 GCA_964016885.1 Eledone cirrhosa
GATTGAAATAGTGAAGTTAAGAACAGTGAAGAGAACATTGACGGTTGAGCGAATGAAGAACGGACAAGATAGATATATGAATAAATGAAATATGAGTTATGTGGAATGGAGGACTTAAAAAAAATGCGACAGGATAAAATAGGCGGTGAACTGTGACAGTGGTTTGAGCAGCGGTCCCCAACCTTTTGCGCACCACACCCCATCTCAACATCTCAAACATTGTTTGCCTCACTTTGATATAAAAACAGCGATAATCAACTACAAAGTGCAAACAAATTGGCAAATGGGGGATGCCAGATGCACAATAACATGTGTGGAGGAGGTGAGACAGGAGTTTCCAGCAATAATTTGTTCCAAATTTGACTTGATGTAAAAGTAATAGGATAGAATCTGAGGTTTGCTCTCATTAACATTATTTTCATATTGCCCCCTCCCCCCAACCCTTTAATATTCAAATTGTTCCCATGTGGGGAGAACGCCTTAAATTGGGAATTACTGGGTTAAAGCATCGGAAAAGACGGTTTGCGGTATCTGTTTATGTTTTTTTACTTTTGAATATAAATGTCATCGGGGTCACCTTTCATTCTTTCGGACTCGAAAAATAAAGTATTCTTAACATTGCTGAACTCATGCTTTTGTTTGAAAAAAATTGCATTATCCAGAAAAAATTATAAGGAAGTAATAATTAAATTATAATAGAAGGGAAAAAAATAACGTTGACTTAGTACATTCGATAGGAATGTTGTATTGTTCTGTTTCTCTGCTCAGAGACTTCAAATTTCACTGAGGTGAAAAATGCTTTGAATATATCAGGTTTTGATAAATAATCAGTCGAGGATTACGTCGAATCTTCTTCCTTTGTCACTCCGCTTCCCCCTCTTTCTCTCTCTATCTATCAATCTAGTTATCTAACTATCTATCTATCTGTGATAACATTTTACACGTTTTTATTGTATGTAAACTTCCCCCTTTGTATTTGTCCCCTTCTTTTGTGCCCCTGTGGCTAATAAAGAAATATATCTATCTAATTACCAATCATTCTCTGATTCTTTCCCTTTCTCTCTCTCCATCTCTCTATCTCTCTATATATTTCTCGGAATCGGCTACATTGCGTCGTGAGAAAGGTCGTCATGGGAAATCAACCTCGCACAGTGTATCTTTACTGTGAAATGAAGACGAGTTGGATGAGAGTGTAGGCAAATCCTATCATAGAAAAAAGAAAGCAACACATTCTACAAAAAAATCTGTTTAAGGATGGCCCGATGATGTGCAGTATAACATGGAACGGAAATATAAGAAAAGTGAAAGAAAGTAGGTGAACGAAGGAGAAAAATATAATAACACTTTGATAAAAGGACAGAAAAGAAAGACAGGGTTTGGAAAATATAGCAAGAAACAAGCAAAAAACAAGATTAGTGCTAAATAAGAAGAAATGATGTAGTGAGAATGAAAGAAGAAAGTAAAAGAAAAGTAACAAACACGAGATGGAATGTAGAAAAAATGTGAATAAGGAGAGATTAGAAGGAGCTGTGTTTCTTGAGAATTTTCTTGAGAAAACCTTGCATGAATGAAGAAGTGAATAAATGTGTGATTAAGGGAAGGAACGAAGGACAGAAGGAAGGAAAAACGAACGCCAAATTTTGAAAGAGGCAAAAAAAGGAAGGTATAAATTATAGTGCTATAGGAGGAAAGAAACAATGAATATATTATAAGAGGTAGAAATAAGGAAGGAAATTATGAATAATTATATGAAAGTAAAATGGGAAGAAAATAATTAATAGATATATGATAGAAGGGTGGGGGTTGGGGTGAAGAATGACTAAAATCACGTAAAGGATAAATTAAAAACGAGAAAAAATGAAAGAAAGGGAGATAAATGATGAAAGAATAGAAATCTACAAGAAAAATATACAGAAATTAGAAAAGAAAATAAGAGACAATAGAGGAAGGAAATACACGAAGAAGACACGGAGAAAACATTTTAAAAAATGAAAGAAAACAAGAACGAAAACAAAAAACATATAAAAACATGTAGAAAGGAAAGCATAGAAATGTCAGAAAGGAAACAAAATAAGAAAATGTAAAATGTAAAACAATTCAAAGAGTCAGAGACGAGAAGGCATGCGTAAAAAAAATATGGACGAAAGAGAACAAAAAGAAATATGGAAGAAAGGTACTAAATACACGCATGCGTAACGAAGCAATGAGACTCACGCATTTACGTAAATAGCTGAAGCGCGCTAACACCCTTATTACCTGTTAACATTTTATATATGCATGCACATACATGCACACTCGACACGCACATTAATGTACACGCACACACACACACACATATATATATATATAGAATAGCAACAACCGAAAAAGAACGGGCGGTCGAAATTCACACTAATTCACATTTCCAGGTACATAGGCACACATACACACACGCACGCGCGTGCACACATACACACACGCACGCACGCACATACACACACATATATATGTATTTGTGTGT
>OZ024742.1:131619254-131636754 GCA_964016885.1 Eledone cirrhosa
TTTGAGTTGTATGTGCGCTTTGTATCTGTATGTGCAGTCTGTGTATATGCAGTTATTAGATGCAACATTTATGGTATGTTTTACATATTTTTAGTTCCATTAATGGATTGTACTTGTAATTTCCTAACTAGTTGTGTTATTTCTGTTCATATGAAGCCCAGCTTCTCAAGATTTGCATTGAGGCAGTTACTAACATATCCCAGTGTCCCAACAATCACAGGCATAAATCTGAAGGTATAATCAGGGTGGAGTATCTGCAGATTTCTCATTAGTTCTGCATAGATATTCTCCTTTTCGCTAATCTTTGATATTATATTGGCATCTGCTGGGCGCTAACTTCCACTACTGTGCATGCCTTCTTATTCCTGTCCCATATCATTATATCAATGTATGTATGTATGTAAAGATCATGTCCACAGTGCTACGCCCAGCCCGAAAGCCCGACTGCGACTCTGGTAGAGCTTCATCAGCAATGTGGAGCAATAGACGGTCCAACAGAATTGTACAGAGAACTTTGCCGACAAATGACAACAGTGATATCCCACGATAGTTTCCGCAGTCATCCCTGTCTCCCTTTCCCTTGTATAAAACAACCATCACAGCATCCTTCCAGTCATCGGGAACATGATTGTTGTTCCAGGCATCCAGAACCAAAGAATGAAGTCAGGAGGTTCAATGCTAAGTCAAAGGTTCACTTGTCACCAATCAGGGATTTGCTTTATGCAGATGACTGTGACCTGGTAGCGCACACTGAGATTGATATGCAGCATCTCATGGATGCATTTTCTAAAGCGTGTATTGCATTGGGACTTACCATAAACCTGAAAAAGACAGTAGCCATGTACCAACCAGCTCCTGGGAAGCCATGTTGTGAGCCCAACATCTTGGTTTATGGTGAACGGCTAAGGGTCGTTGGCAGTTTTGTATATCTTGGAAGCACTCTGAGTATGTCCTGCGATCTTGATGGGGATACAAAAAGCCAGTGGTGCTTTTGGAAAACTGAACAAGCGTCTCTGTTCTCAACGCGGAATTTCGGTAAAGACAAAGCTCAAAGTGTATCATGCGTATGTGCTCGCGGCACATATTTATGCTTGTGAGACGTGGGTGCTCTACCGTAGACAGATGAAGCGACTTGAGAGGTTCCACCAGTACTGCTTACGTCGGATCCTCGGCATAACCTGGCAAATATTTGTCAGTGACGTCGAGGTTCTAGACAGAAGTGGATGTGATAGTGTAGAGTCCTTGATTTTGTACCATCAGCTGCGCTGGACAGGCCATCTTGTAAGGATGAATGACAAGCGAATGCCGAAGCAACTGCTTTATGGCGAGCTCCAAATGGGAAAAAGGAACGCGAGTAAACCCAAGATGCGTTTTAAGGACTGCATCAAGGGGGCGCTCAAGAAAAGTAACGTCCCTTGTGAGCACTGGGAAGCATGCGCTAGCGACCGATCGCATTGGAGGAAAGCAGTGGCTAGTGGCAAGAGTCTGTTTGAGGAAACAAGAATAAGGCACGCGACACTAAAATGAGATGACCGGAAAGGAATCCATGTTGGCCTTCCCGAAGGCACTGACAGACGGCCTGACCTGACATGTGAGACCTGTAATAGGGTTTGTCTGAGCATGGCAGGTCTAAAGAGTCACCTGAGAGTGCACAAGAACAGGGAAGCAGGCACCTGTGGAGCTATAAGTGTTCATCAGACGACGACATGTGATGTTTGTGGAAGGGTATGCAGGTCGCGTAGTGATCTCACACGACACCTTGGGTCACATGGTACCATGGGTCCAGCACTAGGTGTCAATAATTGTCACAAGTGTAGTGTTTGTACCAGAGTTTTATACCATGGATATAAAGTAGTGGCCGTACTCGAAAACGAGTTGGCAGCCACCACCATGTATGTATGTATGTATGTATGTATGTATGTATGTATGTATGTATGTATGTATGTATGTCGGGTCGTTGGCGACTAAACTGGCAACCCCACCAAGGTTTCTTGGTGAGGAGGGTGACTTTGGACATCCTGCAGGACTAAAAACAAAACCTGTCAAAGGGCAAGGGAGCTCTTAAGACTCAATAGCCATCCAAAATCACCGGGAGAGATGACCCCTTAGCCTTTGTCAAGGCAGAATTCTAGGAGAAGGAAAACTCTGATATAACACCTGCAACCCTGATGGTATCCAATGATGTTGACTTGTTCTTCTTTTTGGTAAATATCATCTTGGTTAAGAGAGTGGGACTGGCTTTGTGCAGTGCCTTTGCTCACTATAAAAGCTTCACAGCACAGGCATTGCTTTATATCTGGAGATCTCTCTGCACTTGTCATCACATGGTACCATAGGGGCCCCGCACTATGTGTCAATAATGGTCACAAGTGTAGTCTTTGTACCAAAGTTTTCAAGTCGCTGGCTGGACTAAAAAGTCACATTCGTTCAGCGCATCGGTAGGGGTTCTCCTACATGGATATAAAGTAGTGGCCGTACTCGAAAACGAGTTGGCAGCCACCATGTATGTATGTATGTATATATGGTACGCACAAAAGTGAAACTAATCACTAAACGAAAAATCCGGGCTCCTGGTGTTGCCCTGCCCCAAAGATTGAATGCTGCTCGTCTTAAGGATAAAAATGTGAAGAGGACATTGGAAGAAGAGATGCAGGCTGCAGATCTTGGTGAGGATTGGCCGACCCTTAAAAAGTCGGTTTATGATGTAGGCAGGCGTGTACTGGGATTGGTGCAGAGAAAACATCAGGGCTGGTTTAATGAGAATGATGTACATATAGAAGACTTGTTGGCTGATAAGAGGAGTGCTCTGTCACGCTACTTGACGGCAAAACCACAGGAGAGGAATACGGTGCATGAGGAACTCAGGGATGTAAAATCACGTGTTAGGCGGAGTCTTTCTCAGATGAAGGATCAGTGGTGGAGTGAGAAGGCTGGTGAGATACAAACTGCGTCAGATTCCAATAACACAAAGCTGTTGTACAGTCTCTTGCGTGAGGTTTATGGACCGTCTTCTTCTCTGGTGACACCGCTTCGCAGCAAGGATGGCAAAGAACTTCTTCGTGACTCACAAGGAATTCTACGAAGATGGCGAGAGCACTTTAAAAATCTTCTGAATCAGCCGTCTGTCGTCAGTGAAGATTTCCTCAATCTCATTACAGAAAGTCCTGTGAAAGTAGCTCTCGCAGAACCTCCGACGCTTGTGGAGGTTGCAGTGGCTATTTCGAAGCTGAACAGTGGAAGATCTCCAGGTATGGATGGCATATATACTGAGCTCCTACAATATGGTGGTGAGAGACTCCTGCAACATCTTCACTCTTTGTTTGGCAGGATATGGGCTAATGAATCCGTACCTGAGGACTGGAGAGATGCAGTAATGGTGGTCTTGTACAAGGGAAAGGGTAACAGGAATGATTGTGGAAACTACAGAGGTATATCATTGCTTTCTGTCGTAGGGAAAGTTTTATGTAGGGTGCTTCTGAACCGTCTGCTGACACACATTGCAGATTGTGTTCTTCCTGAAAGTCAATCTGGTTTTCGTGTTGGACGCGGCACTACTGATATGATCTTCTCAGCTAGACAGCTCCAGGAGAAGTGCATGGAACAAGGCTTGGATCTGTATCAGGTTTTTGTCGATCTGACAAAAGCTTTCGATACTGTTAACAGAGATGCATTATGGAAGGTTCTCCAGAAACATGGTTGCCCTGATAAGTTCCTTGCTTTAGTTAGGTCTTTCCATGACGACATGAAGGCTTGGGTTAATGTCGGAGGTAACATGTCGGAGCCTATCTCAGTAAAAAATGGAGTGAAACAGGGGGATATTCCAGCACCGACCCTGTTTGCCATATACTTTGCAATGGTTTTCTGTATTGCATTCAGGAATTGCGAGCATGGTGTTTACATCCGATATCGAACCTCAGGCAACATATTTAACATCAGGCGCTTTGCTGCGAAGACAAAAGTATTTACATCAATCATAAGTGACCTCTTGTATGCAGATGATTGCGATCTTCTAGCGCAGACAGATAGTGATATGCAGCACATTTTGAATGCATTTTCTGGTGCTTGCAATGCCCTAGGATTGACTGTCAGTCTCAAGAAAACCGTCGTCATGTACCAACCTGCCCCTGGTAAGCAGTACACTGAACCAAACATCTATGTGTATGGCAAACGACTTGGAGTGGTTGATCAGTTTGTCTACCTGGGAAGCACTGTCAATCGATACAGCAACCTTGACAGTGAAATCTCACTTAGGATTAGGAAAGCAAGTGATGCTTTCGGAAAGCTAGAAAGGCGACTCTGGGGTCGACGAGACATATGCAGCAGGACAAAGGTAAAGGTGTACAGGGCATGTGTGCTCTCTTGTCTTCTTTATGCCTGCGAGACCTGGGTCACGTATCGACACCACCTTAAGCAATTGGAGCGTTTCCATCAGATGTGTCTCAGACGGATCCATGGCGTTCACTGGAGGGACCACATCAGTGATGTCGAGATTTTGGAAAGCTCTATGTGTGACAGTATAGAAGCTCTTGTGCTGAAGCAACGACTCCGTTGGAGTGGTCACCTTGCCAGGATGAAGGATTCTAGAATACCAAAACAACTCTTTTATGGAGAGTTGGTTAAAGAAAAACGACCGCCACATAAACCAAACAAGAGGTATAAGGATTCCTTGAAAGCCTCTCTGAAAGACGCTAACATCTCTGCTGATACATGGGAAAATATTGCTGCTGATCGTAATAAATGGAGAAAGACTGTATATGAGGGAAAAGTTGCCTTTGAGGCATCACGAATCGCATACGAGAAAGTAAAGCGGGATGTGAGGAAGGGCATTGCTTTTGCACTTCCAGACGGCGAGGGTCCTCCTATGGTGATGACATGCAGCGTCTGTGCGAGACTCTGCCTAAGCGAAGCTGGACTCGAAAGTCATCTTCGCAGTCATAAAGTAAGACCAGTGGTTGACTACCAGGCTGCTGTTGGAGATGCTACTCATCATGCTTGCCAAACATGTGGTAGAGAATGTATATCAGCAGGAGGGCTCAAGCGACATACAACAGTACACGAACTCCAACCACAGCCGACTATTCCCAGTGAATGTTTTGGTTGTCGACTCTGTGCAAGACATTTTAGATCCTTTTAGATCATTTTAGATCATTCGCTGGGCTAAAAAGCCACATTCGATCGCAGCGCTGTTAGTTGCTATCGTGTGTGTGTGTGTGTATAGATATGCTTATGTGTGTGTGTGTATGTGTATATATATATATGTATATGTATATTATTATTGTTGTTGTCGTTATTATATTGTTGTTATTATTTTTATTATTATTATTGTTATTAATGTATGTGTCTGTGTGTGTGTATATGTGTGTATATGTGTGTATGTATGTATATATATATATACATACATACATTATAAAAGCTTCATGGCACAGACATTGCTTTATATCTGGAGATCTCTCTGGAGATCTCTCGTCACATGGCCCAGCACTACGTGTCAATAATTGTCACAAGTGTAGTGTTTGTACCATAGTTTTCAAGTCGCTGGCTGGACTAAAAAGCCACACTCATTTAGCGCATCGGTAGGGGTTCTCCTACATGGATATAAAGTAGTGGCCGTACTCGAAAACGAGTTGGCAGCCACCATATATATATATATATATATATATATATATATATATATATATTTTTTTTTTTTTAATTTTTATTTTTTTTTGTTTATTTATTATTATTATTATTATTTATTTTTTTCTCCTCGTGCAATGGCCATACTCGATAACGAGGGGGCAGCCATCATGTATGATGTATGTATGTATGATGTATGTATGTTCTTCTGGTTTTATAATTTCACCAATTTTTTACCAATAGAGATAGAATCGGTTTCTAACATAGACACAAGACTCTCTCATTGGAATTTACACAACATCAACTAAGTAGATTATGTATGCATGCATGTGAAGATATGGATGTTATTGTATGTGTGGATGTGTATGTTTTGAGTTGTATGTGTGCATGTGTTTATGCTTTGTATCTGTACATGTGTATATGCAGTTATTAGATGCAACATTTTTGGAATGTTATATATCTATGTATGTTAGTCTACTTTTCGGGTAGTGTTTTTGATGGTCAGAGAGTGCAAGGCCTTTCCCCACTTAAAATCCTTCAAAGCACAGGCATTGCTTGTTTAGGATATGTTGCAGGTTTGTGTGACTGGCCGTAGCCTAAAAGTACACCAAACTCTATAATCTGACAAGCGATGTCAGTACTCTTAGCAGAGTTTCCAGCCATCATGTATGTATGTATGTATGTATGCATGTATGTTTTCTCTTTCTCTTAATTTCGAGTATATTTTTTTGACCGGCCACCTTCCTGGTGGCAAGGTTGTAAAAGAAAAGAAATTGTCATCCCTTGAATCGCAAGAATGTTTTGCATATTTTGAAGGTGCCAGCTATCGCAGCCATTTGTAGACTATGAATTAGGGAGCTGCGCTTTTTGTCCGCAAATCCAAGTTCGGTCATACTTTGGTCCAAGCGGGTTGGTATATAACCCGTAGCACCAATAATGATGGGTATGAAGCTAAAGGTGTATCTTGAATACTGGATTTGTAAGCTCCTCATCAATGGTCCGTAGATGTCCTCCTTCTCCTGTATTTTTCTGACAACGTTTACATCAAGTGGGCAGCTGATCTCCACAACAGAACACGTTTTCAATGTGTGGTCCCAAACTACAATATCAGGCCGGTTGTGCTTTAATTTGGTGGCAGTTTTTATTTTCAGGTTCCACCAGTATTCCTTAGTGCCATCTGTCTCAATATATTCTTCCTCGTTTGTTGTTAATTTTGTTTTCCGAAGTGCGTTCCAGATAGTTCTAGCTATCCCATCGTGTCTCATGGGGAGGTAGTAGCGAGATGACATTCTTTCGCAGCTGGCAACGATGTGGCTTACATCCTCGATCTTTGTTTTACATAGCCTACATTTATTGTCAGCTGCTGGCCCTCCTCTTTTGTGCAGCAGATATTTGGTAGGGAGTTCTTGTTCCTGTATTGCATAGAGATATCCCTCAAGGTGTGATGTCATAAACTTGTCGGAACTCCATGCCAGGCTTTTTGAGTGGTTTATCCCCTCTATGGTCTGTGTTTTACGCCTCAAGTATCCATGCACAACTTTCTCTGTAAATTGGTCAATTTTTTTTCTTGTTTGAACATTGAATAGGATCTTCCGATTTCTCTGGGTGAGAGATTTATATCAGGCTTTATTCCATATCTCTCCTCCAGATCAGTCGCTATTCTAATGATATTTCTTTTTTCATGCTCATAAACCTGAGCAAGATGGTCGCCAACCTTTTTCCTCTGTTGAAGGTGTTGCTTCAGTGTTACTATCCGGGTCTCATATGTTGTTAATATTGATTTTAGACCCCGGCCACCTTCCTTGCGTGAGAAGTATAGCCTATCCACATCACCATTGATGTTAAAGTTCCCAGTAACACTGAGAAGTTTACGAGTTCTAACATCCATCTCACTTAGTTCTTGCAATGACCAGTTCAGTAGGCCAAATGTTGGCGTTAGAATTGGCACAGCATAGGTATTGTGGGCAATGTATTTGTTGTATGCTGACAGTTCTGATGATCATATTTTTTTTTACTCTTCTGAGGTATTCAGTTCTGGTTCTCTCCTTATTTATGGGTCCATCATATCTGACATTCTCATCCTGTCCAAGATATCTGTAGTTGTCACCTGACTGCAGAGGTTGTATTGTCAGGCCGTTCATATCTAGATTTCTAGAGGAGGGCACAGCTCTTCCACGTTTTACTGCCAAATATGCACACTTGGACTCACTAAATTTCATTTTGATGTCGGTTGAAAATTGTGTAATGAGGTCCAATTGTTTCTTGATGTCATTGATATTTGGCCCATACAACTTCAGGTCATCAACAAAGAAAAGATGGGAGATACTTCTGGGCCCACTTCTTTGTCCACCTTGTTTCCTGAGTAGGTAAGATAGTGGATTCAGTGAGAGAACGAAGAGTAGTACTGACAAGCTATCACCCTGAAAGATGCCCTTCTGGTAATGTATCCTATCAGTCTTAACCTGCTCCTTCTCACCTCTAAGGATCAAATTGGTGTACCAGTTCTTGGTCAGGCGTTCAACAGCAGCTACTAATGGTTGTGGGACTTTAGCTAACTGTAAAGCCTTAATAATCCACCCATGAGGTACACTATCAAATGCTTTTTGATAGTCCAGCCACACGACAGTCATGTTTCTGCGATTCTTTGTTGTTTTTTCCTGAATCATTTTGTTAGTTAGTAGGTGATCTATGCAACCCCACACCTCCCTCTTTCCACCAGCTTGCTCAGGTGTTATGATGTTGTTGGTAGCACAGTGATCCTGTAAGAACAGGTTAAGGCACCCAGTATATAATTTATGCATGATGTTTTGGCAGGCAATTGGGCGGTAATTTTTAGCAAGGGTGGTTTGGCTATTTTGGGGAATGAGGAGAGTAGTGGCAGTTGATAACCATCTGGGCAGTTCTTGTGTGCCCTTAATGGTTTCTGTAAACAGCCGTATGAGATCTTGCCGATAGAAAGTGAAATTCTTCAACCAGTATCCTGTAATGAGGTCTGGGCCTGGCGATTTCCTATTCGACATTTTCTGTAGAGCTGTTTCCAGTATTGACCCATCTATGTCATATTGTTTTGTCTGGACATGTTGGCAGTAGTCCTGTTCCAGTTGTTTTAGCCAATTAGCTTGTCTGTTGAATCCGTCATCCGTTTCCCATACAGATCTCCAGTAGTTCTCAACCTGTTCTTTTGAAGGGGTGTCGTTTACAGGGATTGAGCTTTTGCCACCGAAGCTGCGATAAACTGATTTAGGATCTCTGGCAAACAATCTATTTAGCACTTGTCGTTTATGGGCTGTTGACTTATATTTTAGTCTTTCTGTTGTAGCTGTGAGTTGTTGTTTCAACTGGTGTAATTTGGAGTTCAAAGTTTTAAATTTGGTATCTCCAAATCGTCTCTCTAACTTTTTCTTTAGGTCTTCCTGGTGTCGTGTGAAGTTTCTCTCTATGTTGCATTTCATAACGACTGCGATGTGTGAGATACTTCGTCTCAGGGACAAAATTTTGGTTTTTAAATTTCGCATCCACGCTGGTTCAGGCTTTCTGTTTGTATCTTGATTGCGTGGTTTTAGATGTGTGTTATATGATAGCAATGTGACAGCTGAAACATATAACAAAACATTGAGCGTTTCAAATGTCGTTTCTACACCTTTAGATCGTATAGCCTTCAGATAATTGCCAGCTATTTCGTTCACCGCTTCCAATTCCAATTTAGTGGGTTCTTTACTGACTCTAGTGTTGTATGGTCTGTCACTCACATTAAGGCTGTGTATCTCTTGAAACATATCGTTCCATATCACTTGTAGGGTGCCCACAAGTTTTTGGTGCTCTCTTTGTTCAGTAGAGTCATGAATTGCAGCCTCGTTGTTGATGTGGTGACAATTACTACTAGAGTCAGCTGACCTTTCTCGCTGTTCTTCAGTGGAAGTGGGATGGATTTCAGCAAAATTGTTGGTGAGCTGTTCACTGTTAGATTTAGCCGGCCATTCTCTTTGTCTGTCAGTGGAGGTGGGGTGGTTGTCTACAAGGGCTGTATTTGTAGTATCACTCGATTCCGTTAGATGTATCAATTTACATCTAATGATACGTTTTGCCTGTTCATTTAGATGCTTTGGAGAAAAGTCTAATTCTGGGTGTTTGGAGTTCCATAAAGTTTTTAGCCTTTGCATAAAACCGAACTTTTGGGGTTCAGATTGTTTGTATGCTTCATATAATTCTTTGTTAAGCTCGTAGCTCCACTGTATACAACGGTTGTAATTGCGATTTGGTCGAAGGAGACTTGTACTTTTTGCCATGATGAGTTCGTCTATTCACTAATATTTTGTATTTATTTTTTTAAATAGTCGATGATCTTCTTTAAAAGTTACGACAAAGTTCTGTCAGAATCAAATTTAAAGTTATTCACAGCTTGGGTAATATTTATTTTCAGTTAGTTTTTAATTCTACAACTGTGTTTTAAACGTTGTTCTTGAATCGTTTGAATCGAGAACAAAAAGAACCATTACTTAGTATATTCCTTTACGAATGTAATATAATATAACAACGCTGTATTTATATGTTAAAGTTTATGTATCATTCATATAAATAGGTGTTCTACAACATATTCACAACATTCACAGTTCAAACACTTATATTTTTGTTTCTGAATCGAAAACGTTACTTTTATATTTCTTTATAAATGTAATATAACAACGTTGCATTTATATGTTAAAGTGTATGTATCGTTCATATATCATAAGTGTATGTATCGTTCATATAAATAGGTGTTTTACAACACACTTACAGTTCAAACACTTATGTAGAATTATTGTATGTAATCTTACCGCGTAATGTAGCTCAACTTTTTCCAATATATGGTATGTTGCCTTCATGTAAGCCGTAATTACACACGTCCAATTATCGGACACTGACCACAACGGTCGCCATTGTATATATGTATGTATGTATGTATGTATGTATGTATGTATGTATGTATGTATGTATGTATGTATGTATGTATGTATGTATGTATGTATGTATGTATGTATGTGAGTATATATGTATGTATATCGGTGTGTATGTATATGCGTAATTCATATTTCACACACCCAAACGCAAATATAGATACTTTCGATAAATTAAGATTTAGCACTTAACTTCTTGTTACTCGTGTAGCTCCAGAAACTTCATAAAATCTACAAAACTTTCGGAAGACGGAAGACGGAAATAAAATAAGTAAACATTATGAAATTAGTCCAGCCCCGTTTTTGGAACACTTCAAAAGGCTTGCTGGGAACATCAAGCGCCCTCCCCTCCGATATGTCATGAAAGTCTGAGGCTGCTTTATATTCATTTCAACAAACCCTCCAGTTAAATAACATCAATGACTTAGACTCAAAGAACAATAATAATAATAATAATAATAATAATGATTTCTTTATTGGCCACAAGGGCTGACATCAAGAAAAACATTACAGACGGCACAGGACGGTACGATGTGGGTTTTGTGCGTGTAAATATTTTTATTATTTATAAAAGAAAAGAAAAAAAAATGACATAAAAAATAATAATAATAATAATAATAATAATAATAATAAAGACCTATCACATGTCTGCCCGTAATGTGGAAACTGTTGACGAGCATTGTGTCTGAGGAAATCTACCATCACCTCCACACAAACAACTTGTTGCCGGACGAACAGAAAGGATGCCGAAAGAAGTCACGTGGTACAAAGGACCAGTTGCTTATTGATAAGATGGTAATGGGGAATTGCAGGAGGAGACACACTGATCTTGCCATGGGATGGATAGACTACAGAAAGGCATTTGACATGGTGCCTCATTCCTGGATCACCAAAAGCCTGGAGATCTTCAGGGTGGCAGATAACATCAGACAGTTGCTGGGCAGGAGTATGGGGTCCTGGGAGACAGAGTTGACATCAACTGGAGTATCCTTGGGAAGCGTGAAGATCAAGAGAGGTATCTTCCAGGGAGATAGCCTGTCCCCTCTGTTGTTTGTCCTTGCCCTGATGCCCTTGACCATTATGCTGCGAAAAGTGAGAGCAGGATACAAGTTGGGAAGGGGAGAGCTTACCATCAATCACCTCCTCTTCATGGACGACCTTAAGCTCTTCGGGAAAAGTGAGAAGGAGTTGGATGTGCTTGTTGACACTGTCCGTATTTTCAGCAGTGATATATGTATGCAGTTTGGTATTGGTAAATGTGGAGTCATTGTGATGAGGAGGGGTAGGTTGAGCAGAAGTAACGGGATCCAGATACCAACAGGTGAGATGATAAAGGAAATTGACTCTGAGGAAGGATACAAGTATTTGGGCGTTCTGGAGGCTGATGGCATAAAGAACAAAAAAATGAAGGAATTGTTAAGAACTGAATACATTCGGAGAGTAAGGAGCGTATTGAAGTCACATCTGAACAGCAGAAATGCCATAAGCGCAGTAAATTCCCGAGCTGTGTCTATTATTAGGTACAGTGCGGGAATTCTGAGATGGAATGTTGCTGAACAAAAAGAAATGGATAGGAAGACTAGGAAGCTATTGACTATCTACAACATGTTCCACAAGAGGAGTGATGTCGATAGACTCTACCTAAGGAGATCTGAGGGTGGAAGAGGTCTTATCAGCATAGAGGACTGTGTTCAGATGGAGAAAAACAACCTATACAAATACGTGACCTATAGTAAGGAGCCAATGCTCAGAGCTGTACTGAAGGAGGGGACAGTAGGTCAGGGGATACCCAAGGAGGAAATAACATCAAGGAGGAAGAGCAGCCTTAAGGGAAAATCCCTTCATAGTACCTTCTTTGAGAAAACTGAATTTAGAGATCCACAGACATGGAACTGGTTGAGAAGAGGAGACCTCAAAAAGGCTACAGAAGGAATGCTAATGGCTGCGCAGGAGCAGGCCCTCAAAACGAAGTGGTTGAAGCACCATATCTACAAGGAGGAGGCTAGCCCACTGTGCAGGATCTGTGGAGAGAGAGAGGAGACTGTGGCTCACATTGTGTCCGAGTGTAAACACCTAGCCCAGACCCACTATAAGGGCTGGAGACACGATGTGATGGGCAGGGTGATCCACTGGCACCTGTGCAAAGTAAACAATCTACCACATTCTGAGAAATGGTATGAGCATAGGCCAGAGGCGGTGATGGAGAACAATCAGGTGAAGGTGCTGTGGGATTTTAGGATACAGACGGACAAAAAACTGGAACACAATAGACCTGACCTGGTGGTTGTGGACAAAGAAAAAAGATCGTGCCTGATTGTGGATGTGGCCTGCCCGTTCGACACGAGAGTGCAAGAGAAGGAGAGGGAGAAAATTGACCGATACCAGGACCTAAAGTGGGAGGTGAAAAGGATTTGGAACTGCCATGAAGTCAAAGTGATCCCGATTGTCATAGGCGCACTGGGGACTATCTCCAAAGGTTTCCAGGGATGGTTAAAGAAAATCGGCCCCTTCACGCTTTTTGGAACGCTTCAAAAGGCATGCTTGCTTGGAACGGCAAGAACCCTCCGATACGTCCTGAATATCTGAGGCTGCAGGTAGTGGCTTGATATTCAATCCAACGGACTTTCCAGTTAACCAACATCAATGACTGAGATTCAAGGAATAACAATAACAATAATAATAATAATACTGATTGTGGATGTAGCCTGCCCTTTCGACACGAGAGTGCAAGAGAAGGAGAGGGAGAAAATTAACCGATACCAGGACCTAAAGTGGGAGGTGAAAAGGATTTGGAACTGCCATGAAGTCAAAGTGATCACGATTGTCATAGGCGCACTGGGGACAATCTCCAAAAGTTTCCAGGGATGGTTAAAGAAAATCGGCCCCTTCACGCTTTTTGGAACGCTTCAAAAGGCATGCTTGCTTGGAACAGCAAGAACCCTCCGATACGTCCTGAATATCTGAGGCTGCAGGTAGTGACTTGATATTCATTCCAACGGACTTTCCAGTTAACCAACATCAATGACTGAGATTCAAGGAATAACAACAATAATAATAATAACAATAATAATAATAATAATAATAAATAATAATAAATAGGATCGTTGCCATAAACACGCTTGTATAGGATCGATGCCATAAACACGCTTGCATAGGATCGATGCCATAAACACGCTTGCCATACCAGTAGTAACCTACAATTACAATGTCATCAACTGGTCAAGCACAGAGATCCGTAGGCTCGATACAAAAACTCGAAAATTCTTAACCATGCACAGAATGCATCACCCTAAGGCAGATATAGATAGAATATATCTCCCTAGGAAAGAAGGAGGACGTGGCTTAATCCAGTTAGACATTGCATTGAAAACTGCAACAATTGGATTATCTACATATCTAAGGGAATCACATGATTGGATGATCAAACTCGTTTTGAAACACGAAAGCATCAAAAGATCATATTCCATTACAAAAGATGCACAAAGATACAGTAATGGACTACAAATTTCAGAAGTCCCATTTACTGCTGAAATGGAAAACACAGAAAAAGCAAAGCAGGTAAAAGTAACTGCAAAGAAAGAAATGCTACAGAAACTGGCTAAGAAATGGCAAGAAAAGCCTCTGTATGGAAAATACCCAGAGCGAGCTAACAATCCTGATGTTGATAAAACTTTAACCCATCAGTGGTTGGCATCCTCTGGACTGAAATTGGAGACTGAAGGACTGGTTATATCAGCACAATATCAGTGTCTGCCAACAAAAAATTACCAAGCCAACATAATAAAAAATGGATGCAGCCCATTATGCCGTGTATGAAAAAAACAACCAGAGACCATTGACCATATAATTTCAATGTGCAGTCCTATAGCTCCATCCGAATACCTAAACAGGCATGACAGAGCTGCACAATACATACATTGGATAATGTGTAAGCATTTTGACCTGCCCCATCAAAAGAATTGGTGGGAGCATCAACCACCTCCCATACTTGAAAAAGATCACATCTCAATCGTGTGGAACTTTAGCATCCAAACAGACCGAAAAATAGATGCAAATAGACCTGATATAATATTGAAGGACTTTAAAAAGAGGGTATGCCTGCTAATTGATATGTCTGTTCCAATAGACAAGAATGTATCTATAAAAACATTTGAAAAATTGAGCAAGTATAAGGACCTGGAGATAGAAATTGGAAAAATGTGGAAATTGAGAACTAAAACAATACCAGTGGTTGTAGGCGCTCTGGGAATGATACCTAAGGGGCCTAATGATTACTTATCACAAATCCCAGGAAACCCGCGTACAGGAGAAAAACAAAAGATAGTACTAATGGGAACTGCCCATATACTAAGGAAGATTCTGTCAATATAAGTACATCACAAGTCTACACACTAAAGATGCATGTGTGAGTATGTATGTTCTTTTTTGAACATGGCGGACCTTGTTGTCTCTTGAGGTCACTGGTTGTGACTTGGTGATAACTCGTATGAACATAAAGAAAGATAAATACAACTGTAATAATAATAATAATATGTTCGACAACAACCAGAAGATGCTGTTTGGACAGCTTGAAGGGAAAGAAAGAGGCAACGACTTGATCCCCGAGGCGGAACAAACTAAAACATTTTGGAGAGGAATATTGGGGCAGGATGTTAAACATAATGACCAGGCAGGTGGATTGAGACAGGACAGAAGGAGAATAGTGAACATGCACACCAACAAACTGATTTGAGTATCACAGTTGAAACTCTTAAGGGGCAGGCCAAAAAACTAACCAACTGGAAATTACCAGGCCCAGATGGTGTGCAGGGGTATTGGATTAAAAATATAACATCCCTCCACCCGAAACTGACAACCATATTCAATGACTGCTTGATGTCAGGTGAGGTACCAGAGTGGTTGACAAAAGGTACCACAGTTCTGATAATGAAAGTCCGAATCAAGGGTAATGATGTTACCAACTATAGACCTATCACATGTCTGTCCGTAATGTGGAAACTGTTGACAAGCATTATGTCTGAGGAAATCTACCATCACCTCCACACAAACAACTTGTTACCGGACGAACAGAAAGGATACCGAAAGAAGTCCCGTGGTACAAAGCACCAGTTACTTATGGATAAGATGGTAATGAGGAATTGCAAGAGGAGACACACTGGTCTTGCCATGGGATGGATAGACTACAAAAAGGCATTTGACATGGTGCCTCATTCTTGGATCACCAAAAGCCTGGAGATATTCAAGGTCGCAGATAACATCAGACAGTTGTTGGGCAAAAGTATGAAGTCCTGGGAAACAGAGTTACATCAGCTGGAGAATTTTTGGAAAGCGTGAAGATCAAGAGAGGTATCTTCCAGGGAGATAGTCTGTCCCCTCTGTTGTTTGTCCTTGACCTGATGCCCCTGACCAGTGTACTGCGAAAAGTGAGAGCAGGATACAGGTTGGGAAAGGGAGGGCTTACCATCAATCACCTCCGCTTCATGGACCATCTTAAGCTATTCGGGAAGAGTTAGAAGGAGTTGGATGTGCTTGTTGTCACTGTCCGTATTTTCAGCAATGATATATGTATGCAATTTGGTATTAGTAAGTGTGGAGTCCTTGTGATGAAGAGGGGTAAATTGAGCAGAAGTAACGGAATCCAGGTACCAACAGGTGAGATGATAAAGGAAATTTACACTGAAGAAGGATACAAGTATTTGGGTGTTCTGGAGGCTGATACCATCAAGAACAAAAAAATGAACGAATTGATAAGAACTGAATACATTCGGAGAATAAGGAGCGTATTAAAGTCACATCTGAACAGTAGGAATACCATAAGTGCAGTAAATTCCCGAGCTGTGTCTATTATTAGGTACAGTGCGGGTATTCTGAGATGGAATGTTACTGAACAAAAAGAAATGGATAGGAAGACTAGGAAGCTATTGACTATCTACAACATGTTCCACAAGAGGAGTGATGTCGATAGACTCTACTTAAGGAGATCTGAAGGTGGAAGAGGTCTTATCAGCATAAAGGACTGTGTTTAGATGTGTTGATAGTAAGGAGCCAATGCTCAGAATTGTACTGAAGGAGAAGACAATAGACAAGGGGATGACCAAGGAGGAAATAACAACGATGAGAAAGAGCAGCCTTCATGAAAAATCCCTTCATAGTAGCTTCTTTGAGAAAACTGAAGATCCACAGATATGGAACTGGTTGAAAAGAGGATATATATATATATATATATATATATATATATATACGTGCAAATGTTTCAGTATGTCCACGGACTACATTACGCATAACGGTGACCCTTCGGACCAGAAGAGCTACTTCAAATCCCGTAGGAACCCCTCACCATGTACTTCTGCAGTAATTTGAGGGTAGACTCTTGCATTTCAGCGTGTTTTAATGATTTATGTAATGTATGTAAATGTGTGTATATATAGTTATGTATGTGTGTTTGATGATGTGTTAATGTATATGCATGTACATGTATAATTTCTACGTGTTGGAGTGTGTTTGTGAGTATGTATATATGTGGATATATTTCTTTATTTATATCCGTTAATTTGGTTTTTGTTTATAACGGTTATTTTCTTGTAATGTTCACGATACGTGCGTCCGTTGGATACTAGGCCCGTGTTAGGTCATTTATATGCTTCTTTCTGTCTCGGTGGTTCGTCTTCAGATTTGATGTGATTTTTGTTGAGTTAACACTGGTCTAAGTATAAGGCAGACTTGGAGTCTGGTCTGGCATGAATCTCACATCACAAGCCGTCTGCATGAGAATCATTTTAAACCGGGATGAGCAATAAATCTCATATATAACACCTCCACTTTGTTCTAATTATAATATATATAAGATCGCTACTCCTACGGTTGATTGGAGTTTTTTTTAGAAAAAAATACAAGAGCTCTTCAAGGGTAGTTAATTTCAAAATTAGCAATACATAAGGAACCTTATTAGG
>OZ024742.1:131639254-131656754 GCA_964016885.1 Eledone cirrhosa
GGAGATATATTAAAAGAGTAAATACGTATAATTTAATACAAACGTAAATACTAACCTCACTTACTCGACCAATTATCGTCAAGGGTTTTTATGGTTATATGGGATCTGGCTAACATAATTATACTACCGAATCCTTTATATTCAGAGTCGTGTAGAAGTTATCAGTCGGACATTAACCTTGTCACGTATATATGTATGTATGTATGTGTGTATGTATGTATGTTATCTCTTTCTCTTAATTTCGAGTATATTTTTTTGACCGGCCACCTTCCTGGTGGCAAGGTTGTAAAAGAAAAGAAATTGTCATCCCTTGAATCGCAAGAATGTTTTGCAAATTTTGAAGGTGCCAGCTATCGCAGCCATTTGTATACTATGAATTAGGGAGCTGCGCTTTTTGTCCGCAAATCCAAGTTCAGTCATACTTTGGTCCAAGCGGGTTGGTATATAACCCGTAGCTCCAATAATGATGGGTATGAAGCTAAAGGTGTATCTTGGTTAGTGGATTTGTAAACTCCTCATCAATGGTCCGTAGATGTCCTCTTTCTCCTGTATTTTTCTGACAACGTTTACATCAAGTGGGCAGCTGATCTCCACAACAGAACACGTTTTCAATGTGTGGTCCCAAACAGCAATATCAGGCCGGTTGTGCTTTAATTTGGTGGCAGTTTTTATGTATGTATGTATGTATGTATGTATGTATGTATGTATGTATGTATGTATGTATGTATGTATGTATGTGTGTATGTATATATCTCTATCTATATATATATATATACAGATATTAATATATATATATATATATATATATATATATATATACATATATAAGTATGTATGTATATTATATTTAATTTGTTGCGATACAACAAGCAAAATATTTTTATAACTTATATAAAGCACTCAACAAATTATTGGATTAATATACAATATATAATATTTAATTATAAAACTAACCTATATTATATTTTATCTAATGAAAGCGCACCATGGTTTGCTCTGGTGGCCCTTGAAATATGTATAATGAAATAAATATGGTTTTATAAATATAGTTTCCATTTGTTAAGATATTGTATATATATATATATATATATATATATATATATACGCCGCCTCTACGGCATTTTAACAGCTTCCTTACACCGAGTTATCCCATTTTCCTATGAATTCTAATACACACGCCTCTCAAAACTCGATGTCCGAGTTAATTTTATTTACACACACACACACATACACACACATGTATATAAATGTACATGTATATATAGATATATATACTGGTATATATATATATATATTAGGGTTGCCCTTATATTTTTACTTTCTAAAAGTTTAGCTCCCCCCCCCCCTATCTTGTTTCAGTAAACAAAAAAACAAATCTATGCAAAACTTTTGAAGTCTTCGTCTGGAAAATCATTTTTTCAGAACAAAATTGTTTATCTTATATTATTTTCTCTTAAATTAAAAACTTGTTCAGACTTATTCTTGGTATTAGAAGGATAAGTGACAATAAATATAATGGGGAAGGCAACTTGCAAACTGTGGATAGAGCACATGTATAGAGCAAACACCTGTTTTTCGCTGTGACAGATGCAACATTTTAACTTTCGGAAAATTACGTTTTGTTAAGGGTCAAACTAATATACATATATCCGTATGTGTTTGATAGCTGAGAGAAATGAGTACTCGGTATTGAGTAATATATATATATATATATATATATATATATATATATATATATATATGTATAGAACTTTCGTATTTCTAAAGAAACACGGGGGGGGGGGGGGCTAAAGCCTTCTGGTGGTGTCCAGCAGAAGTATTTCTTTAGAAATATTAAATTGGTATACATATTGTATAAAGCTATGCTTGAAGCGAAATCTTATTTCTTTCATATATATATCTGTATATATATAAAATTAAGTATGTGTGTGTGTGTGTCTGTGTGTCTGTGTATTACCTATAGGGGCCTACATCTTACGACTGATTTTAATGAAACTTTACAGGCTTAAACATTAGTCATCGAGGAGATTTTTTTCTATATATCAGCGTATCGTTTTCTTTATTCCGGGGTCATTCTGCAGATAAAAATCAATAGGGGGGGGTGGGGGTCACTTTTTTTTAGGTATCGAAAAATAAGATTTTGGGCTCTAGCTCCCACATTTTGCCAACGGTTTCATTCAAATTGTAAAGCAAAATAGAATTTATCACTGCACATCCTGTAAGGGCTTTAGATTTTGCATTTATTGTTCAGGGACGGCGTGTTAGCCGCTTAAATATTTAAAAATACCACTTTTACACTCAAATTTCCGCTTTTTCGGCTCTAGCTCCCACATTAATCAACCTACTTTGTTTAAATTTTACACTACACTAGATCTGATTATCTCACGTCTGAAAGTGGCTTTAAATTTTGGATTTTTTCTTCAAGAACGGTGTGGCAGCCACTTAAATTTTCGAAAATACCACCTTTTTGCTCAAATTTCGGCCTTTTCGGCTCTAGCTCCCACATTTTTCAACCGATTTCATTCAAATTCGAAACTTCGGCCCCACCTCGCACATAAATCAATTTATTTGGTTCAACTTTTATACTACGATAGAATCTATCATTGCACATCTTATAGTTGGTCAGAGGCAAAACGATGGCCACTGACGTCGTCTGAGCTTTTAGTTGTGTATTTGAGAATTCATCGCTTTCCAATCAAGTTGCGTGAGGAAATTTGGCTAAGTGTTAGAGGTCATTACCTCCCTCCCCCAGCATGCCCCTTCGTCGGTCACCCGCGTTTCTCAGTGATAGAGGTTATCACCACCCTCCCTGCATGGCTTGTGTGTTGCCATAGATGAGTCATCTAGAAGCAGTCGCTAAGATCAACACCTTTTCATCAAAGCAGATATTATTTTACCTACCCAGGCAACGCTGGGTACTGCTGTTAGTATATATATATATATATATATATATATATATATATATATATATATATATATATATATATATATATATACATATATAGAGAGAGAGAGAGAGAGAGAGATAAAAGATTGATAAGGATTAAAAACTAAAAATTAAAGATTTAAAATATTTAACTTTTAGTTTTTAATCTTTATTAATTCTTGTTAATTGTACTCAACATTTAATGGGATGAACTTTACTAATACATCAAAACCAATAATACTGTATATACTTTATATAGATTATAAAACTCTTTTGTAAAAAGAATTGTCCCTCTCAATTTTTCAATAATGCCACTTTGACGAAAAGGAAAAAAAAAGAAGAAAAACAGACCCTTAAATATAATAGGATGAAAGGAGAGCAATAAGAGCAATGAGAGCAATGAAAAAAGGAGAGCAATGAGAAAAGGAGATCAAAGAGAGTAAGGATAAAAGGGGAGCAAAGAGAGCAATGGGAAAAGGGGAGAAAAGAGAGCTTGGAATCCGCCGTGTCACCGGTTATTGACCGCACAAACAGTATTTTAAATTGTAGGCTTAATCATAACTTTAAAATTTATGATGCCTCCTTCTACTAGCCCTTTAACTAAATCCCCGACCAGTGTGAATAACTAAAAATCGTTTGGTATACACGATCATCAGCCGACGGTGGTGGGCTTCCCGCTAGCACCCCCGGCGCTTGAGACTGTTAACATTCCTGGAGTGCTCGGAAAAATAAATTTCCCTTTCTTTCGGTAGACGACAATACTCGGAACGGTTGACACGCCATTGGGCCCCGGGTGGGCTGGGAGTCCGCAACGTCGCTGGTTACTGACCGCCAAATATGGGCTTAATCTTAACTTTATATTCTACCCTGAAACTTTATCGTGACTATCAATAATACACTTAACTTTTTCATAAACGCCTCCTTCTGTAAATTCTTTAACTTAAATCACCCAACTTTAAACCTAAATCTTACTTTTCTAATCTCATCTTAAATGACAGCTTTTAATTCTAAACATAATTTTTACATTTCTAATCGTTAATCGCAATTTCTGACCCTACAATTAAAAATATACTGTACAGGCGCCCACTATATATAGCTTTGTTAAAGATATATGTGTTTTCAAAAAAATATATTTCTTAGCACATTTTAGCACTTCTGAACAATTTCAATGTAACATGACCCCATCGCTAGCCTCTGTCCATGGCGAAGTGGTAGTAGTACACTATAAGCTTACGCCCCTTCACCAGAAAGACATAAGAAGAATTGGTAGTCGTCACTTGAGGCGACCGACCGGACTAGAAACTGCTAAATATTTGGCCGCCTTCTTGTCTCTCTGCCTTTTCAGCCCCATGGATTATATTCCTTTGTTAAATTTCAAATACCTGATGATGTCACCGGATTCATACTGAAGCCGGTCATTGAAATGTTCATAGTACAATAAACCTTTAAGGAATTACACCAGTCCAGCCTCCTCAAAAGTGACACAGAGGAGACTGAGGTTAGCTGGACATACTCACCGACATCCAGAGTTGACATTGCACTCAGTGCTCCTGTGAGAGCCCCTACATGAATACACTGGAAATGGAGGACAAAGCTTAACGTATGTTGATGCCCTAAGGACAGACACTGGTCTTCTGGAGACGCAGGACATGGCAGCGATAATGAGGGACAGAGACCGCTGGATAGATCTCGTCCATGGATCTCCGGAATTTTACCATCCCTAGATATATATATATATATATATTTCTAGACACCTTGCTGGGACACGCAAACAACTCTGAGGAGGTGTTGGAGCCCCTGTATCAAATGGAGCCCGACACCAGAAAGGCTAACAGGTTTGCCTTCAGCCTTGATGTGGTCGCTCTTTACACCCGGTCCCGGCACCCCCGGCGTTGATATACTGATGAAACGCGTTCAATCTACCAACATACATTGCTTCGGGCTCACCCCCACTGACATCTACCAGCTCCTATCCGTCGTCGGTGACAACACGTATTTCGGTTTTCTCGACCAAACATACCGGCAAACATTGGGGCTACCCATGGGCTCAAGCCTGTCAGGTGTGCTAGCGATCTCATACATGGACAGCCTCGAGCGCAAGGCACTCAACACCCGCCACCCCAACGCTGTCATCTTTTTCTCAAGGTACGTGGACGACATCCTTATCCTCACATCTTCCCAGGAGATGGCGAGCGGAATTTATGAGACGTTCAACAACACGGACGAGAATATTGACTTCAGTGTTGAACACCCCAACGACGACGGGTCCCTTGACCTCCTCCACTTCCGAATCAACATCACGGAGCAGGGAGGGATCCACACCAACTTCTATCACAAGGCAGCCTGCAGGGATTTGTTCGTCCACTACAAGTCTGCCCTCCCAAACAGTGCTAAAAGAGGGTATATCACGAACGAGATCATGCGAATTAAAAACAGATGTAGCGACCCCGTGAGTGGTGTCACCCACACCAAGTGGTTCCTCGGGGTGCTGGAGACGAACGGATACCCAGCCTCGCTTACAAACAGAGTAAGAGACACCAGACGCAAGAGGTAGAGAAACACCCAAGTCATGTGCTTCCTTAAAAATCCCGCATCTGTGCCAGAAAACCACCAACGCTATCCGCAGGGCTATACGGAGAGAGGGCCTTGACATCCACCTGGCCCACTCGAGCCCCTCCCTACGCAGATGCCTCTCAGGAAACCGGGGAAATCGACTGACGCGTGTTCCCTCAGAAACTATCCGATGCACCAAACGAACTGTTGCTTACGCACATACGTTGTATACAAGTGCAACCATTACTATATCGTTAGCACAATCCGGACGCTACATATCCAGATCAAAGAGCACATCAACACCAGGGCCTCGTCTTTCCGGAAACACATAACGAAATGCGGAAACAAAGACGGAAGGCCCATTGTCACAGTCCTAGCGATATAACGCAACGTTGGTACATTACGAATCAAGGAAGCACTTTGGATCAAACGCCTAGGACCACAAATAAATAACCGATCCGAGAGAAACGAGACAACAGCACACACACACAGTGGCATTCGAACGATTGTTATTGCTTGACCGCACCTATTCCGCACGCACGTGCGCTCTACAGAATATCTCAGTTACACACAAACAGCGAACAACAGAGGCCACGTATCGTTCCTCTCCGACAGATACCTTTCTCCCTCGGAAAACCCCTCAGTTGATAGATGCCAAATCCTAAATATAGGGACAATTAAATCTCTCCCAAGGAAATATCGAGATATCGATAAGGGACGGTGAAAAGTTACAATCGAAAGTTGCACACGTTCGTGAAGTTAGTAACCTTAAGACATGGAAATAATTGTGCATTACTGGTACTTTATTTTATCGACTCCGTAAGGATGAAAGGCAAAGTTAACTTCGGCGGGATTTGAACTCAGACCGGAAAGGGATGTAACTCGATGCTGGAAAGTATGGCGTCTGACCCTCTCCTGCTACTGCCAAACAAAGTAGTAACCTTAAGAAATGGAAATAATACAAGTTGATAGAACACAGAGAAAATCGTATAGAATTTGTAAATAATTTTTTGGGGATAGGTTATTTAGAGATTAACTAAATCCCATTACTGCAGTAGGGCTACCCACCAGGATATGGTCCAAACTTTCACTGTCATCGCTTCCGTATTAACAAGCACGAGAGGTGGCGAGAATGTCTGAACTGAAGGTTGTCAGATCACGAAAGGAGGAAACAAAGTCTGGAACTGAAAGATAGGGTGGGGCAGTAGTTCAGACGTTTTTGCAAATCCTTTTGCTTGTAAAAATACTTGTTCCTGGGCTTATGCCCTATCAACTTGTATTGATTGGCAGTATCGGTAGAGGGTCGGACGCCATGCTTTCCAGCATAGTTACGTCCCTTTACGATCTGAGTTCAAATCCCGCCTAGGTTAACTTTGCCTTTCATCCTTACGGTGTCGATAAAATAAAGTACCAGTAATGCACTGGGTTATTGCTGGCCTTGTGCCTAAAGTAGAAACAATTAATTAAATTAAACAATTATCCGTTTTTTTTAATCAACGTATATCGTTATATATACATGCATATATATATATATGTATATATATATATATTATTAAAAATGTAAGCTATCGCCGTATTTTGACTAAAGAATATTGTCAAAATATGCCGTCAGAATACGATCGTCGAGCTGCTGCTGTTGTGGAGAGACTTTGCACCGGCCACAAAGCCAACGAAATCATTGAATGGTGTAAATACCCTATAACTATGGTCTATGGACTCGCAAAGGCATATGGAGCCTCAATATACAAGGTCAATTTCAGGCCAGAACGCAGGACTCATAAGAAGTGCTCTAGGAGCAACGAGACGCCCGAATTCTACCCCTATGTCCTCGGACTAGCTACGTGATATTTCTGGAAGAGCAGGTTAAACCCTATGGACAGAATGGATAATGGGAAGCCATACCTCTTTTAACAAATTCCACCACCCAACCCACATTGTCTGGAGAGCCCAGACCTGGCCCTTCGCCTACGTGTCATACCACCGGCAGCCCGAATTTTGACCCCTCTTCCTCATCCCCAGACTGTAATCCTATCCACTGTTTGACGCGTCTTGGAGATGGAGGTGAATAGCAGGTCCTACAACACGAAGGACGCTCTCAGGGCAGCCATCACTAGCATGGTCAGAGACGCAATTGCCAAGGCCCGCTCGAGCTTCCGATTCCACCTAGTGAAATTAGTGGCCGCCTATGGTGGCCACCCTTCGTGATTTCTGTATCTCATATATGTACTTAATGTTTGTTACCTTATATATATAAATATATGCTTAATGTTTGTACTTTATATATGTGCATAAAGTTTCATTGATATATATTAATTTGATACATAAAAAACACTGTTTTTATTATCCATTAATGTTTTCCGGAGTTATCTGTGCCACACTATATATATAAACAAGTATTGCACCAAGAAAAATATAGACTTCGGCGAGAATGGAGAGTAAACATTTATTGGCTTTAACATATATATGTATGTATATTAAAAGGCAGAGATTCAATTGATTCAATAGAATATTCGATTGATTTAAATAGAGAATTCTTGGTCAATTCAAATAAAAATATCGACAATGTTTTCTTGTCCTATGTGCGTATATATGTAGAGAATATACATATGTTAAATTAGAGTTAACGAATTCTGTTGTTCACATCAATAATTCCTTTTGCAATATCTATAATTGTTTCTACTTTAGGCACAAGGCCAGCGATTACCCAGTGCATTACTGGTACTTTATTTTATCGACCTCGTAAGGATAAAAGGCAAAGTCAACCTCGGCGGGATTTGAACTCAGATCGTAAAGGGACGTAACTATGCTGGAAAGCATGGCGTCCGACCATCTACCGATACTGCCAATATCTATAATGGCTTATATTTGTAATTGAATACGAGCATGTGTACTATTTTATATTTGAGGTAAGTTAATTCTCGCACATGTTGCAATGGCATAATTTTAGGGAATTGATTTGGTGATTTCGTCACACATTTGTTGGTTGTGTGGGCTATACCTTTACATAATGACAATCCTATTAGTCCTATGTAATATTGTAAACAACCACATCATATTATCACATAGATTATATTTTCATCTTTCCTGATAGGATTGTCTATATTTAAATTTCAACTCTGGTTCTGCAGTTATGAATATACAGTAACACAGGTTGAACACGTGCATTTTTATAACAGCCCGACTGGGGATAGGCTTGTAGATTTTTGTCACGGTAATGATATTGTTTAGTGTTTTAAATTGTCTTTTAATTTGTGGTGTCGTGTTTTCTCTCGCCGACCAATGAGAATAATGCATTGAAGGTGTATTTTGGTCATAATATCCATCTTTCAAAAGAATATTGTCTGATCTTCAATAGTTGTACTATCGGCTTCTAAGATGCAATGGAGGTGTGACACATTTATAATTGATAAAAACTCAACGCACGTGCACATATACCACCTGGACACGCACACACACACACACACACACACACACACACACACATACACACACACACACACACACACACCCATACACACATACATATATATATATATGTATATATACGAGTGTGTGCATATATGTATCGTATATGTGTATATATGTATAGTATATGCAAACACACATGTAATGTATGTATATCTGTATCAATGCATACATATATACAGACATATATACAGACATACATACAAATATGGTGGCTGCCAACTCGTTTTCGAGTACGGCCACTACTTTATATCCATGTAGGAGAACCCCTACCGATGCGCTGAACGAGTGTGGCTTTTTAGTCCAGCCAGCGACTTGAAAACTCTGGTACAAACACTACACTTGTGACAATTATTGACACATAGTGCTGGGCCCATGGTACCATGTGACGACAAGTGCAGAGAGATCTCCAGATATAAAGCAATGCCTGTGCCGTGAAGCTTTTATAGTGAGCAAAGGCACTGCACAAAGCCAGTCCCACTCTCTTAACCAAGATGATATTTACCAAAAAGAAGAACAAATCAACATCATTGGATACCATCACGGTTGCAGGTGTTATATCAGAGTTTTCCTTCCCTTAGAATTCTGCCTTGACAAAGGCTAAGGGGTCATCTCTCCAGGTGATTTTGGATGGCCATTGACTCTTAAGAGCTCCTTTGCCCTTTGACAGGTTTTGTTTTTAGTCCTGCAGGATGTCTAAAGTCACCCTCCTCACCAAGAAACCTTGGTGGGATTGCCAGTTTAGTCGCCAACGATCCGACCATTAGACAGGTTGTATGGGATTCATGTTACCATGTATACATACATACATACATACATACATACATACATACATACATACATACTTACATACCAATAAATGTATATGCATGTGTGTGATTATCTATGTATACATAATGAAGGAAGGAAAAATGACAGTGAATTTGATAAAAACAAAGTTAGAAAAACATTAACAAAAGAGATAAAGAAAGTATCGAGGGAAGGAAGAAAAGCAATTAAGAGTAAATTTAAACTGAAGCCATAACTTGTTAATAAAATTGTTTTGATCGAAAATGACACGAAATTAAAACTGCCTTTTTGTATTTCGATGACCGAAAGATGATTAATGGAATATATTGCTAACTTGACTTTCATCTACTTTAATATATTTAATTTACTCGTGCATCTCACACCAATTTATATTTTAATCGAATTTAGCCACTTTCGTCTCTGTAAACTAAATCGGTGTAACCTAATAATCAATAAACGTGAATATGTAAACACATACAATCTTTCAATTTCTCAAGTGAGATCTTCAGATTTTTAAACATAGTTTTATCTCACTTAGATAACGGCTGTAGTAGGGGCTGTTTAAATATGACAGATTATTGATTGGAATGCAAATTGATGGTCAAATTGTTTGTTTCCGTCATGCAAACCCAAGTATAAAACTCACATTAGGCCATATTAAATCTAGTTTTAAAACTAATGAATAAGGATTCCAGAAAGCTATTCGTTATAGAGCAAGGGCAAAATCAGACAATATTCTATTCTGAATGCTAAATACATTGAAAGGTGTTTTTTTAAACCTTAATCCTATGGTTATATAAAAATGATTCTTGATATTTCCCGTTTCTCTTCTTCCTTAGTTTCTCACACTGATACCTGAATATCTCAGTGAAGGTTAAATAGAAATCTAAATTTTGTATTGAGTATACACATTTCTCCTGGTTTGCACAGTTGTATGTTTTCCTAAAACATATATAAAGGCAAACTATATACACATCTAATTACCTAGATGCATATAAAGGTAGTGTAACCGATCAAGTCATTTCAGTCCACCTAGTTACATAGTTGAGGTGCGACATCACTGATGCTAAGCTGTATCGTCATGTAACTTTCTTCTAGACAATATTGCTTCATAGAGATATGTGACAGCTGGATTTCCACAAAACGCTGCACAGGCTAGTGACCTTGATAGCAACTTTCCAGGTGAAATCTCATAGTCAGTCATTACAAAAAACCTCCACATTCATACACATATGTACATATACATATAAGCATGCATATATACATAATGGCTACATCTCAGTTTCGAGAATTGCCATCCTTTGAAGCTTTTATCATATATGGCTGGTACGAGCACAGCATTTTAGCCCTTCAAGGACTTACATTCATTTTTGCATATGCTGCAGCAAAATAAAAAAGAAAAGTCTCCGATAACGGAACGCCCGTGGACGTCGTTTCGATCAAGTGGTACTTGTGCTTGAAGCTTTTTTGAAATGAAGAATGGCCTTACACGAGACCAATCCCACTCTTTGACAAACGGTGATGAGTCAAAAACAAGTACAGGTGTACATTATTGGCTGCCATCGAGCCGCAGGTGTTACATCTTTCCTTCTTCTAGAATCTTGTCCTAATAAGAACATGGGTCTCTCAGTTCAAGTAGGTTAACTGCGCGCTCGGACACCGAACTGAGTATTTCAGTGCCCCCGCGCATACATACACACACACATACATACATACATATTTACATGATGATTTCCTCATGTCACAAATTCATCATGGCCGTTCCGACAAATCTACTCACTCCCAGGTGATTTACAATCAAGCATCAAAAGACACGACCAAGACACCACTCGAGACTCTGACATCACTGCAACATAGGACACATCGGCACAGGGGATATGGAATGATATCTGCTCCCGCCTATACTATATCTCCAGACGTGATGATCCAACCGAATTAGTGGTATTTTATTGGTGCAAATTCACATGACACCCAAATACCTGCGGCAATATATGTATGTATATCTATATATATAGATACATACATAACATTAGCCCAATGTTGTATGGTGCCAAATCGTCAGAGTCTTGGCCTGCATAACTCTGTAGAGTAATAATTGAAGGTTAATATATGACCTTAATCGGAATGAGACAATGTCGATCGGTTTACCAGCCAATGTATTTATATCTAGATATCATCAACATATTTATAATTCTAGAGACATAACAGGTAAGATACAACACAGCTGGGAAGACGCGTATGAAATGTGAAAATTAGAAACTTATGCTATAAGATTTCATGATAAATTCTGGAATGTACTAAAACTTCCAAACAATCTAATTATTTCAGTTTATTATATTATGGAAACACTTAATTCACACAACACAGGAAATCATCGTCAGTATTCATTAAAATACCCCACGGTTAACAATTATTTTTCAGCCACATATTTAAATGATGATATCAGGATGAATTTCGCTTACTCACACATTAAAACAAACACATTCCACACACACACTAACTCACTCCCCTCCCCCCACACACACGCTCTCAGACAGAGGCTCTCTTTTTAACAGACGCTGGAGAAATGGGTCTTTGTGGGAGGAAATATATTTAGTAGAAATCAGACCCCGATTACAATACGTTTAGTCTGTTGAAGATAGTACATTTACGATGTCCTCTATAATAAAACAAAATTGAATTGATATTCTATATCTTTCAATTATATATAAATTATTATAAAATATATAATTCATCCTTTGGGATATATCTATACTATCTTATTCGTTATTTATTAGATATTTTTTCCTTTGCTTCTGAAAATTCCATTGAAACTTTCTAATTTTTAGAACATAAACATCTTTATCCTATTCTGTATTGGAATTCCATTGAGATTGATAGAAATCGATATATTTTATGAACATTAGTATCAAGGACTATTGAGCAAAGCATTTCTGTTTAAATAGATTCTATTTTTTTTCTTATTGATTCTACGAATTGGTTTTTCATTAACACGAAGCCAGAGACATGTATGTGATAGAAAATGGGAGGTTATGGCCTGCATACCATTCAAAATAGTATTAACGACATTGCTTTAGTATAGTAACTACATTTCTGAATAAAGCAATTCGCTAATGATACTCTTTCCGATAGGCTTAGAAGACACAATTTTCAGATTTTCTTGTTACAATAAATAACAGCAAAGCAAATGCTTCAACCGTTTTGCATCTCATCTTTTCAGGGAAAAGAAAACAAATTCATATTCTGCCACCAGGATAGCAAAGTGAAATATTTAATGCATTTCTATAAATATATGTTTTACCCCCAACTCCCCTGATCGCTCTGAGAGAAACAGTAGCCTAATCTAAAACAAATCTCAATCTACAATCTTAAATCAGGGGAATAGAAAATATATATATGTCTGAGAAATTGACGTAATCATGATCAGAAGACCTTTGATAATAGAGCTATTCAATGATATATATACATATATACATACACACATACATACATACGTACATACATACATTCATACATGATGGCTACAAACTCTGCAATTGCTTGTCAGATTACAGAAAATGGTACACTTTAGGCTACGGCCAGCCACACAAACATGTAACATAGCCTGAATAAGCAATGCATGTGCCTTGAAGGTTTTTTAAGTGTTGAAAGGCTTTGCATTCGACCAATCCCACTATCTGAGCCTCGAAAACACTACCAGAAAAGGAGTACTGGTAAACATCATCGGATGCTTCAGAAGCCGCAGGTTATTTTTCAGTTTCCCTCTTTTAGAAAGGTGTTGTGACAACAACTGGGGACCTTTCATTCCCAGGTAAAAAAAAAAAAGAATAATACGATCTAGATGGCCGTTGACTCTGCCGAGTTCCTCCGCCCTTTGCCGGGTCTTGTATTTTATCCCGCAGGGTGTCCAAATATCACCCTCCTCACCAAGCAAGCTTCGTGGTGTTGCCGGTTTTGTCCCCGAGGATCCGATATGACGCAGATTGTACATGTTACATGTTACCAGTAGCACTCAAGAGTGACCTGACATACTACATAAATATACACACACACACATATATATATATATATATATATATATATATATATATATATATATATGTGTGTATATATATATATATATATTTATATATATGTATAGAAATTTCGTATTTCTAAAGAAATACGGTTTTAGGAAACCGTAGCTATGCAAACACTTGGGGGGGGGGGGGGGGGCTGACGCCCTCTGCTGGTGTCCAGCAGAAGCGAGGGGACAACCGTCTATGCATTTCAGGCTTGACTGGCCTTCGTCAGGACGATCCCTCCCACCGCTTGCGACTGCTGGACTTGAAAACAACCGAGGGTATAATGTCTTCTCGTCTGTGTAAATGAGGAGATTAATCTCATTTGCATATGAAGCTGCTTAAGTTGGCTCCACTTATAATAGAAAAAAAAATAAGATTTCAATTTAAGCATAGCTTTATCTGAAACTAGCTGAGGTACCCTGCTTCGCCAGGGTTAACAAATGTTAAGAGCAGGCTGGCAGAAGAGAAAACGTCTGTATTGAATGCATTGTCTTGTTTACAGTGTGTGTGTGTGTGTGTGTGTGTGTGTGTGTGTGTGTGTGTGTGTACTTGTGTTTTTTTGTGTATATATATATATATATATATATATATATGTGTGAGTGTGAGTGTGTGTGTGTGTGTGTGTGTACTTGTGTTTTTTTGTGTATATATATATATATATATATATATATATGTGTGAGTGTGTGTGTCTGTGTATATATATGTGTGTGTGTGTCTATGTGAGTGTGGGTGCGTGTGCGTGTGCGTTAGTGTGTATTCCACCATTGGAATCGGAGATATAGGCCGCGAAACACGATCATCACTGACAACGAACTCGCAGAGAGAATCCCTTATGGTTGATTCCCAGCCTGCTAGAAATAGCAGTCAAGTTGGTTAGCATACGTGGTATATTTTTCTTCTTGTTTGGTGTTCTAAAATTAGTATCAATAAACTTTCCCGGATATACTCTTATCCCAATGCTCTACATACTTTCCGATTGTCATTTTTTGTCTTTTTCGTGTTATACGCGAAGGAACCAACCAACAAACATCTCTCTTTTACATCTCTTTTATTTGTTCATTCAAAATATTTTTCACCTAATTCTGCCGTACAATATACATCAGCAATCGTTATCTAATGTTTAAAACATATGAATAGCTGCGATTATATGCACCATATCAATCAAAAGCGATATGAGAATTGAATACCATACTAAAGCGCCAGTAATCTTGATAAGAACCTGCAGATAGAAATGTTAATAAATACAACATTTGGCTTGGGTAAACTTTAAGATGTTCTTTCATCAAAACCAGCCATCCAAGTCTTACAGTTCACCCATGGATGTTACCTGAAAAGCCGTGTAGCCGCTTACACCTGGACCACGCAATAAATTTTATGGGCAGTAATTGCTTGGTGATCACGAATGCTTATTCCAAGTATCCATGCATTCATCCTACGTCATCCACGTGCTCCAGAGCCACTTTAGATCTGCTTGAAGAAGACTTTGCGCACTTCGTATTTCCTCACACGCTAGTCACCGATAACGCACCAACTTTTATTTCTGAGGAGTTCCAGAGCTGGTGCAAAGAACGTGGGATCACGCACCTGACAGGGGCACCTTACCACCCAGCTACTAACGGAGCAGCGGAACGTTTGGTGCAGACCTTCAAACAAGCTCTGAGGAAGACTTCTCTTCCGCCGAAGCGAGCACTTCAAGAGTTCTTGATGCAGTACCGGAGAACACCGACATCCAGTGGATTCTCTCCGAGTGAACTTTTGAATCACCGGCTGATACGGACAAGGATTGATTCTCTGCTGCCCTCGCCAGCACACATCGCTCAAGGCAAGCAGTCTAAGGAAGAATATAAGTCTCAGATGACTCCGGACTCGGCAGGTGTCGCTAAGGTTACCAGGCAGTACAAGGCTGGAGATCCTGTGTATGCACTGTACTACGGACCTCGCCGAGACAAAAATCCCAGATGGGTACCAGCAATCATTAAGAAGTCATTGGGTACTCGCTGCTTCAACGTTAAGGTCATACCTCATGGCCCGGTGTGGAGACGACAGCTGCAACCGCGGTACACTACAGATGCAGTAGACACTGTTTTTAAATTTGCAACAGATCACCCGATGGAGATCTCGGAAATCGTGCCACTAACTCCAAGACAGACCAGACCCAAGACCTTAGTTGCCCGTTCCAGAGTATGGACCAGACAATCGAAGATGGTCCAAGAGAACTCGTAAACCACCAGAGAGACTTTGCTGTTGATGCTTCTTTTGTCGCATCAATTTCGGTGGGGAGGTGTTGTATGGACTGGGAATCGAACTCACAACCTCATTGTTGTATGGACTGTTAAATTTCTATTCAATTTACACGTGCTCACACATTTGCATATGAATCACGTGACCTGGGCAGTCAGTCAGCGTTGGTATTAAAAACTCGGTCACAGACTGCTACTTACTTACTTTATGTTATTCTGCTACTGTGAGGAGGGGCGTTTTGGTTGTTTCGCAAATTACACAAATTATTTGATATAACTCGTTGTGTTTTCTCTGCGAGTACCGAAAGGAATACAACACTAGGTTTCTTTTCTCCTTCTCTCCTTCCTCTCCTCTTCCTTAGCTCACCCTAGAGCATCCTACATACAATTGACCATGGTTTTCCCAGATGAAGGCCAGCCACTTTTAGGATTTGACCCTGAGCTTTGTTCATGGTAATCGCGAGAGATTAGACTCTCTGTTGCTCTAGCAACATTTTTTCTTCTGGAAAATCTGATCTTCCAGCCATGCTAGGACTTTTTGGATGGCATATCATAAGTAACAATGACGATAAGCCGTCTGTGCTTTCGTGAAATAAATACGTTTGTTTATATTTTGTTTTTGTGTATGCACAAATATCTGTACACGAATATATATATATATATATATATATATATATATATATATATATATGTATATATATATATATATATATATATATATATATATATATATATATATATATATATATATATATATATATATATATATATATATATATATATGAAAGACGTGAAATAAGAAAATTAAGAAAATCAATTTACTAAAATTTCACTCCAACTAATTAGTTTCTGTAACTAATTAGTTGGAGTGAAATTTTAGTAAGTTGATTTTCATAATTTTCTTATTTTACGTCTTTCATATAATTGTTCTGCATCCCCTTGCATTGAACTACAAAGTTACTAAGACAAAACCTATATATTTGCTGGCATAGGTATGCATCTGTATATATATGTTGGTAGATATACTAATTCTTTATATATATATATATATATATATATATATATATATATATATATATATATATATATATATATATATATAAGTATGCATACGTACATACATATATGTATACAGACGTACATGCACACATATGTATATATATGTACGTATGGATTTACCGCACTTTTATTATAATGCTCGGTGTGTTTGTAAACAAACATCCCGAATTAAGCCGTACAGTGTTTTAATCGGCCGGGCGCACGGAAAACGATAAACGGAAAAAATAAAACGAAATTTCATTTCTCACTCTTAGTACGGCTGTTACTTAAATATAAGTATGTATACGTACATACATATATGTATACAGACGTACAGTAGTATGTATATATATATACATACATTCACACATATATATATATGCACGTATGGATTTACCGAACATTTATTATAATGCTCGGTGTGT
>OZ024742.1:131661754-131671754 GCA_964016885.1 Eledone cirrhosa
TCCATACAAGTTCACTGGCTGTCCGTCCAGCGTCCGACTAAGCTGTGGAACGACATGGACGTTCCTCTCTAAGTGACACGCTGTAAATCCACCGATTTTTCCGGGTTACTCTTTGCTCCTGTCACCCTTTCATATTACTAAGACGTTGCCACCCTTTTTTACTAAGACGTTGCCACCCTTTGCTCCTGTCACCCTTTCATATTACTAAGACGTTGCCACCCACCTAGATTTCGGAGGTGTTCGACACAATCACGCTGACGTCATCCGCATATGCCGAAGCAACCTTGCCATACCCCAGGTCGATCGGGATGCCCAGAAACATCTCAAGCTTCTGCAGTAATAGGACGAGAATCAATACGTACAGATGGTAGGAGAGAGCACATTGCTGACGGATGGAACGCGTGATCTGGAACGTTTTAGTTAGATGGCCTTTGACTTTGACTACCACGCAGATGAGTCTGTGCATTGCAGAGATCCAACCTCTGAAGATGGGTTCTAAACCGGCTACCTTAACGACAGCGCACAAGTATTGATGGCCGACCCTATCGAAAGTTTTAGATTGATTTAAATTAGAGACCCACCAAAGCCAGGTTTACTCCGAAACAACTCTATGATATATCACAAAGGTGGAGGTTGTCTGCGCCTTCCCTGCCAGGCTCTCAACAACAACAGCAAACTTGGTTACTAGCACCAAATTCTTAAACTCTCTATTCAGGAAAGTTATGGGCCTGAAGTTATTTAACACCCCCTTCTAGTTCTAAACATTCCTCATCAGTTTTATTTCGACCCGACTGAATGAGCTGGTTTCAGTGAATGGCTTCGAGGAGATTGAAGAACAATCTGGCAAGGTCATCAGCTTCTGTTATCGGCTTTTCACAGCACTCCAGATCAGTCGCTAATATTCATTGCTAAAAGTTATTGATTCTACACTAACGTCTCTCTTGATAACACACCACCATCTGGTGTTGAGCCCCCACCCCCTCATCAACTTACGCTTAACTAAATGCTGAACAGGTCTCTCAAGGCATTATGCGCCGGGAATGGTGTGTTAAGCTTGCAGTAACCAGGTCCCTACCTACGAATTCTATCTTCGTAAACCATGTAGGTCACGAATTTATGATCTGAATAGACCGTTTGGAATTGTCGATAAGCTATCCTATTCATATCAGCTAACCTAATGTAAAACTTATCTATATTCTAGATGATGACCCTATGTGACTAATCCTGATCAACACTGGTGCATTAGGGAAATCTAATAGGTACCTGTTAGACAGTTGCGATCCCCAATTCTACCTGCTACTCCCACCCAAGATGTGTGAAAGATGCCGTGATAGTCCGTCGCCAACAGTAAATGGCGAGACCTTGCTAGAAAGACTTCCAGACGTCTGTAGAAATCCAGCTGTCCAGCCCCGGTCTGGGTGTAGACGACTACCAGTCAAAAGGCACCTCCTCAGTTATTTCTCACGCGCAAGACAACAAACGTACCATCTGAGCCCAGGAACATCGTCCTTACCTCGAGATCCAGACCTTTCCTAAACAGCACTGCCTCTTCGTTTCCTATTCCAGGCCGACGAAGAGATGTGTAGATTTCAAGGTCATCAAAACAGGGGACTTTTGCGTGTACCATATCTGAGTTCGTTGGGCAAACAATCTTACTTCCAGGATGACCCCAGACCACATGCATATATAAAATCTACTCTTGTAAGAAAGGTTGGGCTGATTACCTTCCCGTTGCTGTTGGATATGGTTCGGCCTCCATATCTGGTTGGGGCTCTTTTGGGAACTCCTTTAAAAGTCTCAAAGTTTCGTTTACATAATGGTCTTCCGCGATGTATGGGAAGTTCTCCATCATGACTTTATATGTTTTCAGGGACATTCGTACTATTTTTAGTGGTTGTGGCAACTTGAAATTTCTATTACTAAATATCTCCCCAGGCTTTGTCCTACGAGGTACATTTCCGCCTGTGTGTGGATGGGTAACGGTTGATCTTTCTTTATGCCTGTACGTTTGTGTTTTACTGTGTGTGTTTTCTTTTTGTTAGTGTTGTTGTTGTTATTAGAGGCGGTAGTGATAATTATATTGAATGTTGTGGTGGCGGTGTTTCTGTTGTAGATATGTCCGTATTTGGTGTGAGTGTGATCTGCGTTATTGTTTGAAGCAGATGTCAGTGCGAAGCAATATTTTCTAAAAAAAAAAATGTTTATCTATCTTTGTGGTTTTCCCTCCTCTTTACAGCGAGATGATCACTGGTAATTTATATGTCGAAGCCAAAAGGATGTAAGCTAATGTTGGCCTGAGCATCATTCTTACGTTTGGTTTAGACAACGTCAACGGATTCATTCTCATCTGATAATTAAAGAAGTTGATATTGGATTGAACGTAGTGAGACTCAGTTTCAACCATTGTAAGGGTTTCGGATTTAGTCACAATTTAGAAGCACGGAAAAGTCTATTAGATCGACCTAAGTGCGATACTTGTATTATATTTTATCGAACTCATAATGATGAAAGGCAAAGCTAACCTCGGCGGGATTTGAACTCAGAAAGTAAAAGGATGTAACTTTATGCTTTGAAGCATATTGTCCGACGCTCTTCCGGTATTGTCAATCCTCCGCCATCTTCATTCATTTTATTCACACCTTTTCTTACACGGATATATCAAGCTGATTATTATTTACAATGCATTGGACTATATTATTCATGTGTTCTTCCCAATCAAACATTAGTGTATTCTATGAGGAGGATTAGAGAGTATATTTTAGCAAGTTGTGATTAGATTGAGGCTCAATTGAAGTGAGTGAAGCTCCAATAGACTTATATTAAGAGCTTGCCAATCATTAAAATCTGAGCTGGAGATACTGTGTGTCTGAGTATATCATCAAATATGCGTTTCCTTTGATAATAATTGTTTCTACCTTAGGCAATTATCCCAAAGTATTACTGGTGCTTTATTTTATCGACCCCGTAAGGATGAAATGCAAAGTTAACCTCGGCTGGATTTGAACTCAGACCATAAAGGGCCGTAACTCTTTGCTGCAAAGCATGGCGTCCTAGCCTCTACCGACACTGCCAATCTACCTTTGATAATAATGTGCAATTCAGGGAAATTTGGTTGCTATATCTAGCAGGTAAGGCTTTACCGTAAATGTTTCTCCTGTTTACCCATAATTCAATAAATTAAAGAACAAGAAATACATTGTTATATGAATTTAACACATACATACCCCCCCAAATTATCGAACTTCTCTTGAATTTCAAAACCAATATACATATAAAGAAAGCCATATAGAGAACCGTACACAATGAAAACTATTATATATTCTTTTCTCGTCATATATTTCTTTTTCATCTCTTTTTCCAGCGCTTCTTATTTGTCCACATTAAAAATGACAAAGAATCATTCGTGTTTATCTCGACAATTATGAACATAATTCGATCTCTTTAAGATTTGATATTTCTTTTGAGCTACCTTTAATTTCGTAGAATCTTTGATATATGTCTTCTCTTTTCCGCGTTTTCCAATATAAATATATATATATATATATACACACACACATATATATATATATATATATATAAATATACATATATATATAAATATATATATATGTGTGTGTGTGTGTATGTATAAATACACCCACACACACACATATATATATATGTATATATGTGTGTGTATAGTGTATAGATATAGATATACGCATATGTATAATATGTTATATTGCACTTTAACATAATAAAGCTCTTTGTCGTTCATCTTTATCTTTATATATATCTATATCTATATCTATATCTATATCTATATATATATATCTCTCTCTCTCTCTATCTCTCTCTCTCTCTCTCTCTCTCTCTATATATATATATATATATATATATATATATATATATATATATATATATATATATATGTGTGTGTGTGTGTGGTGTGTGTGTGAGTGTGTGCATTTGTTAGTATATCTCTCTTTCTCTCTCTTTCTCTCTCTCTCTCTCTCTCTCTCTCTCTCTTCTTATATATATATATATATATATATATATATATATATATATTTATATATATATATATTGTAAAACAAGTATGCGTAATGAGATTTTACAACAATTTATTCGGAAATGTTCCATTACATACAGTATGTTTCGATGTCTTTGACGACTATGCAGTATATTTAAACGACCACAGATGGACTTCTGAACATGATATTTATCCACCCCTGGTTCACTGGAGGACACGGGGTGGAGTGATATGAGGACAGATAAAATTCTATCTAATCTCTCTCAATATCAGATCCACTCTAAGCTTGCACCACGTAAATATCTATGTATAGTATTGTAGTTGTGTTGCCGCACCACCACCTTGCGACCGGCTAACAGTGATATTCCCGGCACTAGCCATCAATGGTGACATTTTATTCACGTATACCAGTATGTAGAGTGGTCAAACCTGGCGTCACTCCCTGTCGCCCAGTCACTTGACTTACCCAAACCATTCATTCACCCCATCCACTCGAAGCGACAGGAGCAAAACAGTGGTTGCAAATAGGGCACATAATTAGGAAACAACTTATTAATATATGTATATATATATATAAATATAAATATATATATATATATATATATATATATATATATATATATATATATATATATATATGTATACATATATATATATATATTTATATATATTCAAGGAGTGTAACGTTAATACAAGGACGATTTGTTGAGCCTTCAATACGCTTATTGATTGGTGACGCACGTTTCGCAATTGATCAGCTCAAGCTTCGATCGCTGTCAATCTGGCCCGATTCTGGAATCAAAAGCTCGTCGGAAATCTTTTGAGCTTTTGGTTCCAGAGTCGGGCCAGATCGATAAAGATCGATTCTTGAGCTGATCAATAGCAAAACGTGTGTCACCAATCAATAAACGTAATGAAGGCTTAACAAATCGTCCTTGTATTATTATTATCATTATATATACATATATATACCCATACACACACACACACACACACACACACATATATATATATATATATATATATATATATATATTAAATTCAAATATATAATTAGACATAGTCATAGATACATATATGAGTTTGGCTACCTTTTCACGGTGTGGCTCAATGAAGAATTAATTAAGCAAATAATTATTAATCAGAGCTATATATACAGACTCGAGGCGTCTCTTGATGAGTTCAATGCCTCGTGGATAGATCCAAGATCGGGTATATCCACAGAAAAGGAACGAAACTACCAGTATCGAGACTATAGAAAGTTTGGTAAAGTTTATATGCATTTTTTCTTCAAACTTCCATTTTATACCTAACTCCGTGATTATTTGTCTAGTCAATTTCTACGGGCTAAAAGAAACGAGTATGTAAATTTTTATCTCGCTATCCCTCGCCTAAGATAGTCTGTATCATTTGTCTACTATTTCTTTATAGTTATATTTTCAACTTATAGCCTCGTTTAAATGATTATTTATGCCGTTAATTTATACGGACTAGGAGAGGAAATACTGTATATATTTTATCTAATAATTCTTCAAACTTGCAATTTTATATATATATATATTTACATAAAAATAAGATGAAATCGAAAATGCTACTGGATTCTTATTTAAAAAATATATATATATATTTATTTGGTTCCTTTACCGGTTTCGCAGTTCTGCTTTTCAAAAGTAGAGTTGAGATGGAGGGTCTGTGGTTTTTCTCACATCTGGTTGGTCTTTGAATGTTACTTGTTTTATATGGAAGAAAGTGGCTCGAAACGCCAGGTTTTTAGAGAAGTAATTTGATTGGTTGTCAATAAGTATAATAAATTTCGCGCCAGTTCCCGTTACAAAGTTCTTCAAACAAAGGGAGGGGCGGGGGATGAGGTTGTGTTTTCATATATGGGTGTTTGAATTTCTTTTTACTTCAAAAAAGGGGGCTCACGAAGGCTTTTTTTAAAATATAAATGTAATTTGATTGGTTATAAATGAAATTATGGTTGTCACGTGAACAGGTTAATTAAATTCCGCGCCCGTATTTGGGAATTTATTTTGTAGCCTTTTAGAGATTTTATGACAAACAAAAGATAATGGTCAAGAGAAATGGGATGGGAAATTTGTTCTGGTTCAGTGAATATAGCAGGTTGTTTTTTCATATATGAGTGAAGTTCTGGTTCATTGAATATGGCTGGCTCGATGGGGTGTCAGAATTCAGATTTTATATTGAAATAAAGAAAGTAAAGATATGTATGTTGATTTGTGTGCTTGTGTGTGTGTGTATAGGAAGATGATTCTATTAGTAGAAATGGGAGAGGGAGTTGTGTGTGTGTGTGTGTGTATGGTTGTTATGTGTGTGTACGTGTGTGTGGGAGTATGTTAAGATGGAGAGAATATATATATTTTGTGTGTGTGTATAAGTGTGTAGGAAAGTGATTCTATTAGTAGAAATGGGGGAGGGAGATGTGTGTGTGTGTGGGGGGGGTTATGTGTGTGTAGGGGTGTTATGTGTGTGAGGGAGTATAGTTAGCATGTTAAGATGAAGAGAATATATATATATTGTGTGTGTGTGTGTGTTTGTGTGTGTAGCAAAATGATTTCGTTAGTAGGAATATTTTTGAATGAACATATTTTCCTTACTTATTTGTAGTTGTTATGTTGTATTGTCAGCGCAAACGTATGTTAATGTTTATTTAGTTCGGGTTTTTTATTTAAAAAATTTTTTTTTTTAATTTTCTCTCTCTCTATATATATATACGATATATTAACAAATGGAAAGTATATTTATAAAACCATATTTATTTCATTATACATATTTCAAGGACACCAAGTTAAATTATGGTGTGCTTTCATCAGATAAAATATAATATAGAGCAGTTTTATAAATAAATGTTGAAATACCCTTAAAGAACGCGACCATTACTGTTGGAAGTTCCGGGAACTTCCAACAGTATCCGGGAACTTCCAACAGTAATGGTCGCATTCTTTAAGGGTCTGTCAATATTTATTTATAAAACTGCTCTATATTATATTTTATCTGATGAAAGCACACCATAATTTAACTTGGTGTCCTTGAAATATGTATAATGAAATAAATATGGTTTTATAAATATAGTTTCCATTTGTTAATATATCGTATTTTACTCCAATATTTTGTTGAGTGCTTTATATCAGCTATAAAAATATTTGCTTGTTGTATCCCAACAATTTAAATAGAACTTCTACATATATATATATATATATTCATTTTGCGAGATTTCTTATCTGTAAACGTGTGTTGTAATAGATATTGTTATACTTTGGGAGGGTCATGTTGCCCATAAAACCACACGCACCTGCTGGATTTCACTTCAATTTATTATAATCAAATATTAAGGCAGTTGAAAGACCAGGTATTCCCGTAAAACTCCTAATTAGTAAATCACTCCAATTTCAAAATCCCCCTGTGCTGATAGGAAATGCATAGTCTGCAAACTACGCCCGCAAACTAACTGCAAATCTAGAACGGTAGTATATAGCATAAGATGTACTGAGGGACAGTGTAGGAGAAAGGATAAGTGAATACTAGTGAGAACTCCAGGATGGGAAAAATTCATCAGTACTACAGCAAAATGCCAAAAGAGAACATAGAGATAAGAATTATATCCACACACAGAAAAGATGCAATGTCCAGACAAATCACAGAGGCAACAAACATAAACGAACTTGAACCAAAATTAAGCAAAAAACATGGGTGGAATAGCAACATCACAACTAGTAATGAAGGACAAAATAAAGACATACAGACTAACACAAAAACCAAACTAACAAAACAAATCATACAGACAGAACAAACAACCAACTAGTGACACTTAAATAAACACATAAACAAATAAACACACACACACATCCGGATGTAACGCATGCGCAAACTAAGTACACAACTCAAAAACAAGATGCTGTAGGACAGAAGAAAGGCGAGACACACCAAATAAAAATCTAGTCTCTGAGGATGTTCCAGAATGTGTGACGTAAGAGCTTTAACTATATAAACAACCGTCCGGTTATCGAACTGAAGGGAAATCCAACAGGTGCGTCTGTTTTTATTGGCAGCATCAGCCTTCCAAAGTATAACAATATATGTGCATCTAATCTCTGCATGAACCCAGCCATCTAGCTGCCTTCCACTGCTTATTGCACATTGAGCACATGCCTTTACGCTTTTGGCTTCTAACAGATTCACCAATCTCTCTTCTCCTAGCCTATATCCATCTCTCCCTTTAATATTGATTTACTCTTGAACTGTGTATATATATATATATATATATATATATATATATATATATATATATGTGTGTGTGTGTGTGTGTGTGTGTGTGTGTGTGTGTGTGTGTGTGTGTGTGTGTGTGTGTGTGTGTGTGTGTGTGTTACAATTGCAGTGCTGGTGAGTCATATTACCCATTTGAAAACGCACAAATAAATGTACTTTTACGAATGTGAATTAAGGTGTCTTTGAGTGATTTGAATGGCTGAATTAGATATTTTAAACACACGTTCGCAGATAAAATCACTTGGCTAAAAAGAGCAACTTCGAAATGCATACATACATACAAACATGCATGCATGTATATTTCTGAGTGGGTGTTTCTGTGAGTGAGTATGAGTGTGTGCGCGCGTGTGCGTGTGTTTGTCTCTTATTTACATCACACAGTGTCACAACGAACCCTCTTCATATCATTGCGAGGAAGCATACTCAATAACGCGCAAGAGATTAGTTATCAGCACAGAACTTATCTCGATTTGCTTGGCGTTAAGCGACTAAGCGTACAAGCCTCCCCACTGGACAAAACGCAGTGAATCGCAAGGTCAAATCAGCAACTACTGCTGGTACTCATTTATTGAGTATACTGGAGTAACGTAAAATGAAGTGTTTCGTGTTTTGCTCAAGAAATGAAACATAAGTAGGAATCGAACCTACAACATTTTTCCCGCTAAGCCACACGCCTTCTCACTTTTTCACTCTCTCACTCTCTCTCTCTCTCTCTCTCTCTCTCTCTCTCTCTCTCTCTCTATATATATATATATATATATATATATATATATATAGAGAGAGAGAGAGAGAGAGAGAGAAAAGATGAAGTTGGAAATAGCACGGGAGATATATTTAAGGGTCTGTTTTTCTTTTTTGATTCGTTAAAGTGACATTATTGAAAAGATAATGTTATTAAAAAAAGAGAATGACAATTCTTTTAAACACATTTTTTATGATGTATATAAAGTATATGAAGAAATTACCGGTTTCAATGTATTAAAATCCATCTTGTCATATGTAGAGTGCAAACAAATTAAACGATGATTGCTTCATTCTATGGCAAGAAGACAGAAATACACTCACCCTTTGTAAGAATATGATTAACAACATTAACAATAATATACAATTCACAATGGAATCTAACTCCAAGGAATTAGCCTTCCTGTATATTTTCATTCTAAAAAACAGATGGGAAAATAGAAACAGACATCTATTACAAACCCACGAACTCCAAACAGTACATCCTATTCACATCAAATCACCCAAAACATACAAAACTTAACATCTCTTTCAATTTAGCCAAACGTATATTCACCATAGTATCAGACGCAGCTACACGGGAACAAAGTCTAAATGAACTCAAAAACATACTTACCTTAAGCGCCTTCCCACTTAACATAATTAATAACGGTTTAGATAAAGCAAAACACGCAAATGTTCATCAGCCCAACAACCCAAAGCCTAGCACCACAAACAATACCTTACCATATGTATCCACGTTCAACCCCAGAAACACGGAAATGTTCGACCTCCTACACAAAAACCTCCCCCATTTTATTTAAAGAGGAAAAAATGAAAAAAATTCTAGAAACACACAAGATCATCAAAAGCAAAAGGCAACCAAAATCACTAAAACACATCCTCACAGGAACAAAGACACACAAACCTATCTCCAACCTTACGGTAACAAAATGCGGTAGAACAAGCTGTGGATCATGC
>OZ024742.1:131676754-131699254 GCA_964016885.1 Eledone cirrhosa
TGTTTGTGTGCATGCGTATGCGGTTGATTGATTTGTATTTTTTGGTTTCTATTTGTGCCTTTGTGTGTGTATATGCCTATATGTGAGGTCGTGTGTATATGCCTATATGTGAGGGTGTATGTTCGGTTGCTATATATACATCCAATTTTGCCGAAAGCCTTTTATAGACCGTTTTAGCGATGGCCATTGCAAGACAGAAGCCGCAAGCCATGTGTATATGAAGCCCCTCCCACTAACCAATCCATACACAGGTACATTCTCTTTATAAATAAATAACTCAATATATATATATATATATATATATATATATATATATATATATATATATATATATATATATATATATACATAGATACACGCGCGCACGCCCACACACATATATATATATATTTATATGTATGTATATATATAATTACACATAAGTACGAAGACGTCCAAAACCACTTCATATACACAATATCGTTTACACAGGAAAAGTCTAGAACGCACTTACATACACTGCATATCAAGGATATTCATGAATCAACTGTAATAAAACGCCATGTGTGTTTGTGTGTATATATACAAGCATACCTATACACATACATACATACATACATACATACATACATACATACATACATACATACATACATACATACATATATGTTACGTACATGCATACATAGATACATATATAGCAATATAAGTATATATGTATACATATGAATGTATATGCACACAATCATATTCACACAAACGCACATACATACAATGACTTTTCTATCTCCTGTTGCAACAAGAAGTTCGCTTTCCAACCACACGGTCTTGATTTCTGTAACATATAGTTATTTCTCCCAAGTCCCATATATACTAAATCCATTCTCAACTTTAAACACTTCTACCTGTCACTGATAAATATAAACTATACGGTTTCTCTTATGAAACTATTATTTTAGCAAAACGCAAAATTCTCAGTGTGTATGATTGTTTATATAATCACAAACGCAGGAGTTTAAGAATAAACTCCAAAAATATCGTATTTTCACGTGCACACCCGTCCACTGAGGACTCACCACCAGGCAGTCAGTCGACTTTATTAACACTTTTCATGGCTTTGGCTTGGCTTCATATGCTTTCACCATACTGGTCAGTTTTTCTCTTGGGTTTGCCATTTGATATGACCAATTCCTTTTCACTTCATATTCCTTTTTACAATGTTTTTAAATCTCAATTTAGGACTTCATTTCTTTCTTTTCCCCGTGCATATTTGGGCGAAAAGGAGACGTCTGTGGAGTCTGTTGTTTGTCCATCGTGACATTTATCCCTACCATCGTAAGTTTCTATCAATGAGGATTTTTATCATAGGAAACAGACCAGCATGACGGAGGATCTCTTCATTCCTTATATTCTCAAACAGAGTAATATTCAAGATATAAAATAAAAAACACATACACATACAAAACACTCACACACATACTCTATATTCAGAAAATATAACAACAGAAAATAACATATGGTGTCTAACAGAATGCTTTTCGTCTCTCTCTCTCTCTCTCTCTCTCTCTCTCTCTCTCTCTCTCTCTCTCTCTCTCTCTCTCTCTATCTATCTATCTATCTATCTTTCTCTTCTTCTCTCTCACTCTCTCTTTCTCTCTCTTCATATATATATATATATATGTTACCCTGTTTAGCTTGCTTCGTTTTTTGGGGGTCCGGTGGATGATAGCTTCATGACCGCCGTTTTCAGTTTGTCTGGCCTCTATAACCTATGTTAATTGCTCTGGTCGTCATTTATTTCCATTGAGCGCTTGCCGCATATCTCCAAAATTGCGTTTTGCTTTGTTTTATACCACAGCCGAAATACGATCTCGCTGAAATTATATTTGTATATATATATATATATATATATATATATATATATATATATATATATATATATATATATATATATATATATATATATATATATGCATATATAATGTATTGTTATACTTTAGGAGGGTCATGCTGCCAATAAAAAACACACGCACCTCTTGTTTTCACTTCAATTTATTATACATTTCCGATTGGTTGGTTGGTTCGATAACCAGATGGTCGTTTATATATTGTCAAAGCTATGTGACCTCCTCAGTAACTAGGTTTTGATTTTGTGTCTCTCCTTTATAAAGTCCAACAACATCACTAGTCGGTAGGGAGGCCAAAGGATGTATATATATATATATATATATATGGTCACAGCATTGGATATTCGAGTTCTGCAAGTACTTGTGAATTTGCACGTAGCATAACTAGGCTGCAGTACCACCGTGGAAACACTTGTAAGCACACGGAATAAATTACCTTTTTACGATGTCTACCTGTTATTATTCATTCTTTATATATATATATATATATATATATATATATATATATAGAGAGAGAGAGAGAGAGAGAGAGAGAGTGGGAGAAAGAGATACTCGATGAATCCAGAGAGTTGTCTGGAAGAAACGACCGGCAGCAGTTATATGCATTAAACAAAAATTGATTTTTTTATATTTTGTATTTCTGCTCTATAATTCATCTGACATTTTACATTGAGCTAATTTTCTTACTGGTAATTAGGTAATACAAAATATTACCCTTTCTTATTTATAATTGTATATAGATTATATATATAAGTATAAGTATAAATATCATTATTATTATTATACGATCTGAGTTCAAATCCCGCCGAGGTTAACTTTGCCTTTCATCCTTACGGGGTCGATAAAACAAAGTACCAGAAATGTACTGGGATAATTGCTGGCCTTGTGCCAAAAGTGGAAACAATTATTATTATTATTATTATTATTATTATTATTATTATTATTATTATTATTATTATTATTATTATTATTATTATTATTATTATATGTATATATATATATATATATATATATATATATATATATATATATATATATATATATATATATATATATATATATATATATGATGGCTGCCCCCTAGTTATCGAGTATGGCAATTGCACGAGAAAAAAACAACATAATAATAATAATAATAATAATAATAATAATAATAATAATAATAATAATAATAAGGGAAGAAGACGCACGAGGTGGTAGAACGTCACGAAATTGCTCCCGTAAGTTTTTTGATTTTTAACATATTTAAATCAATTGTGAAAGAACAATTCTTAGCACAAATGTTGCATAAAGGCACCGAATGAGGTCCCATAAAGTTTCGGATCCATATTATATTGTTGTATCGCTCAAATATTCAATTTTGTATTATATATTTTGTATTCAAAAAAAGAAAATGGTTATAAATGGAACAAAACACCCTCTGTCTACACTATATAGAACAGCGGCAATTTCAATTTCACCAACACCAGAAACTTGATACACTACCTATCCCATCACACTAAATATAACGGCAACTTCACCGGCATCATAATAATAATTACTATTATTATTGTCTCAAATTTAAAAAAATGTCTCAAATTTAAAAAAATGTTTAATTCAAATTTTACGGGAATATGTCAACACAAAATATAATGAAAATATATATTAAACATACGAACACAAACTCATAGATACTATATCAGTAACCACAACACCACCGCTGCCACCACCCCACCACATCCATCATCGCCGCCACCACTCACTCAATGCTACTGACACTATTCCCCTGTTAACTTGAGAGAGAAAAGGGAAGGTGGTGGTAGCACTAGACAAGAGAGAGGCTAGCAAAAGATATAAATAGATTGACTTGGTGACCTTGCCACGGACAAACGTCTACATCAACAATTATGGGACTGCTGGCTCACCCCTTCCTCACCAACAATATAAAAAGCCCCGGCACCACCACCGACATAACCAGCAGCAATAACAGCCAACTACAACAAAAAGTATATTATATTATTGTAATGCACTGGGTGATTGCTGGCCTGGAGTGGAGACAATTATTAATAATTTCATTCTTAAGCCACGCAATGCTCACATTAAGGAACCACTCATGATAATAACAATTTAAAAAAAACAACAAAAAGAAAACCCCGTGACCAAGAAATACCGGGATGGCGGCCGGCGGGGAATAGCCATGTCTCTAGGGGAGAACGACCCCTCTAGTCTTGGTTGACACTCGTTCTAGAAGTGGTAACACGAAAAGATTACCCCTTGGCGGATAAGGATAAAACGCGACAAAATAAAGTAGATGTCTAATGATGAAATCTCATACCGGATCGGCCGTCACCCGGGTAAAAAAGGGCCGCGTCCCTCAGAGAGGAACCAGACTGGGGTCGAAAAATCAGCTAATGGTTCAAACCTTCCCATCACTTCGGAGCTGGAGACCTCCCATAACCGGAATACTCCTACTGTTGGCCCTCCATGCTCACCACCAAGAAATCCAAAGAAAAAGAGAGAAAAATGGTCAAGGGAAGATAATAAAGAAGTCCTTGAGGCTTTCTACACTGCCATGTACTACCCATCAAATACATCGAATACAGAGCAAACATATATCAACTGGAAAAAGAAACATCCCGAAAACAGAGGCTATATTGACAGTAACAAACTAGCCAATATACGAAGAAATATTGTAAGAAAAAAGTTACTAACTGATATAGAAATTGATCAGATCAAGCTAGTAGCACAAAGTCAGCGAAGGGAAAATGAAGCATGTGTCAGTGAAAACGAGGTAAACTGTAACACTTCGAATCCCAGAGTTGGGGCGGAATCACTGGCAACAGAACAAATTAAAGAAAGGAGCGAAAAAGTGGAGGGAGTGCATGCTCAGGATGAAACTCCAAATGAAAATAATGAGATCGTAAATGATAAAGAAATGAATGAAAATGAACTTGCCAACTTGAAGGATGAAATTATGATCGAATGGATGAAAATGAAAGAATCTGACATGGGGGAACGAGACACCCTCCCTAAGATCCAGAACTCCAAACAGAACCAAAAGATAATACACAAGACTAACATAATTCTCAAAAACATTATCATCACAAACAAACTAAGCATTACTGACTTAAATCATCTCTATTATGCATCGGCTAAAGTCACCACTCACTTATGTGGAGTGAAGATGAAAAAACAAAGGAATTCCCACAAGAAATCTACTTGGCAAGATAACATCAATCGCCAAATAAACCTTCTCCGATCTGACATAGAAATTTTAACAAACTATAAAGTAGGTGAACATGTTAAACAAACTAAACTTAGAAAATTGAAAAAAAAGTACAGTATAAGATCAACATGTGACATAGACATGCTGATAGAAACAATCAAGCAAAAAGTGTCGGCCAAAGCTGCTCGTATAAGGCGCTTTGAAAAACGATCTAGATTCTATAAGGACAATAATATGTTCAAAAACAACCAAAGAAACTTCTACAGAAAAATTGGTAAGTCAACAATAACTGCTAAATCAATACCACCCAAGGAGGAAGTGCAAGAATTCTGGGAAAAGATCTGGGCCGAAGAAAAAGTTCATAACATACATGCCCCATGGATAGACAGACAAATGAAAGAAACAGCTCACCTTGAAGAACAAACATGGGAAAATATAACAGTTGAACAGCTGCGCTTGGCTCTAAGAAAAACCAGCAAATGGAAATCCCCAGGAAAAGACAAAATACAAAACTTTTGGATAAATGCCTTCACAGAGTCTCATGAGCTGTTAGCCCAACTTTACAATGAAATAGTTAAGGAGCCAGAAAAGATACCATCATGGCTAGTTAACGGCATTACATTCCTGCTACCGAAGAATGATGAGACAAACAATCCCAAAAATTACAGACCGATAACCTGCTTGACCACAATGTATAAAATTTTAACATCAGTCCTAACTGAATACACATATGACCACCTGATAACAAATGACCTATTTCCCATTGAGCAGAAAGGGTGTAAACGAGGCTCATATGGCTGTAAGGATCAGCTTCTGGTTAACAAAATGATACTGGAAGATTGTCATAATAGACACAAAAATCTATCGATCGCTTGGATAGATTATAAAAAAGCATTTGATAGTTTGCCACACAGTTGGATTGAAAAATGTTTAGAGATTTTCAAAATATCCCCCGTTATCAGGAGGTTTTTGTCATTCAGTATGAGGACATGGAGAACGACACTCCTTTTGAATAGTGAAACAAAATCACTGGAAGCTGGAGAAGTTAACATTAATTGTGGAATTTTTCAGGGTGACTCTTTATCACCGCTTTTATTCTGCATCGCACTTATACCATTAAGTAAAATGCTCAATGAAACAAAACATGGATATAGAGTCTATGACAAAACCATTAATCACCTGTTCTACATGGATGACCTGAAACTATTTGCAAAAAATGATGAACAATTGCAAGGGCTATTATCCACTGTGAAGCAGTTCAGTGATGACATTAAAATGGAGTTTGGACTGGATAAATGCGCCAAAGCAACGTTCACCAGAGGAAAGCTGCTGAAGAGTTCAGACATTAATCTTGATCGGGGGAACGTGATAAGAGAGCTTGATCAAGAACAAACTTACAAATATCTAGGTGTTTGTGAAGGAGACGGAATCAAGCACTCGACAATGAGGGAAAGAATAAGGAAGGAATGTTACCGCAGAGTCAGAGCAATCTTAAGAACGGAATTGAATGCAAGGAATAGGATCGATGCCATAAACACGCTTGCCATACCAGTAGTAACCTACAGTTACAATGTCATCAACTGGTCAAGCACAGAGATCCGTAGGCTCGATACAAAAATCCGAAAATTCTTAACCATGCACAGAATGCATCACCCTAAGGCAGACATAGATAGAATATATCTCCCTAGGAAAGAAGGAGGACGTGGGTTAATCCAGTTAGACATTGCGTTGAAAACTGCAACAATTGGATTATCCACATATCTAAGGGAATCACATGATTGGATGATCAAACTCGTTTTGAAACACGAAAGCACCAAAAGATCATATTCCATTACAAAAGATGCACAAAGATACAGTAATGGACTACAAATTTCAGAAGTCCCATTTACTGCTGAAATGGAAAACACAGAAAAAGCAAAGCAGGTAAAAGTAACTGCAAAGAAAGAACTGCTACAGAAACTGGCTAAGAAATGGCAAGAAAAGCCTCTGTATGGAAAATACCCAGAGCGAGCTAACAATCCTGATGTTGACAAAACTTTAACCCATCAGTGGTTGGCATCCTCTGGACTGAAATCGGAGACTGAAGGACTGATTATATCCGCACAAGATCAGTGTCTGCCAACAAAAAATTACCAAGCCAACATAATAAAAAATGGGTGCAGCCCATTATGCCGTGTATGCAAAAAACAACCAGAGACCATTGACCATATAATTTCAATGTGCAGTCCTATAGCTCCAACCGAATACCTAAACAGGCATGACAGAGCTGCACAATACATACATTGGATAATGTGCAAGCATTTTGACCTGCCCCATCAAAAGAATTGGTGGGAGCATCAACCACCTCCCATACTTGAAAAAGATCACATCTCAATCTTGTGGAACTTTAGCATCCAAACAGACCGAAAAATAGATGCAAATAGACCTGATATAATATTGAAGGACTTTCAAAGGAGGGTATGCCTGCTAATTGATATGTCTGTTCCAATAGACAAGAATGTATCTATAAAAACATTTGAAAAATTGAGCAAGTATAAGGACCTGGAGATAGAAATTGGAAAAATGTGGAAATTGAGAACTAAAACAATACCAGTGGTTGTAGGCGCTCTGGGAATGATACCTAAGGGGTCTAACGACTACTTATCGCAAATCCCAGGAAACCCGCGTATAGGAGAAATACAAAAGATAGTACTAATGGGAACTGCCCATATACTAAGGAAGATCCTGTCAATATAAGTACATCACAAGTCTAAACACTAAGGATGCATGTGTGAATATGTGTGTTCTTTCTTGAACATGGCGGACCTTGTTGTCTCTTGAGGTCACTGGTTGTGACTTGGTGATAACTCGTATAAACATAAAGCAAGATAAATGCAAATAATAATAATAATAATAATAATAATAATAATAATGTTTTCTTTATTAACCACAAGGGTTCACATAAAGTAGACATTAAGGACAGTACAGGACAATACAGGACGGTACAAATGGGCATTTCTGCGTGTAAAAAAACAGAGGTTTAAATAAAATAACAAAGAAAAATTCCCCAATAGGGGGGAGACTTCCAAGGGACATTTGTGGAGAAAGCCCATTAAAAGACCACAGTGGCCCTGACCACCAGGGCAAGTGCCCTCTCCCAGTTTTCCACCTTTAATTTACAGACACATACTCAGAGAAGGCCCATTCATTCGGGCCATACTTGCTTCTCTCACCCATCTTTCAACAAAATGCTGGGAAGAGAGCACTTCCCTCTCTACCCTGATTTTCCTTTTCAAATGAAATTTGAAAAAGTTAATCAGGGCATCACCGAAGAGGTAAGTGCTCGTCTTCAGCCCTTTCAAACGTGTCCACCATACTATCTCTTTCGCCATGGCCACCAGACAGATAAAAACTGCCTGCCCTTCCAGGCTAAAGGAAGGGGGCGGGGCAATCCTCACGATGGACTTAGCTGATAGCTGGATCCGTCCTACACGTGACAGCAGGTGTTCGACATAAACCCACAAGTCAGCAATGCTCGGACACTGGACGAGTGCGTGCAGGACGGTTTCGTCGCCCTGCGCGCATCTCGGACATGCCCGGCTGACGGCACCTCCATGCCTGTAGAGTTTATCCCGAACTGGCAAAGCTCCTCGGTAGCACTGCCAGGCCAGGGATTTCTGGAAGTTGTCCATAGGTCCCGGCCCGAAAGTCCTTCCGAAGAGATTGGCTAGTTGATTTTCGTCGACGCCTAGAGTTTCTCCAAGTACGTCGTCGCTCTTCCCCTCCACTAATCCCCTATAGAACGCCAAGGTGGAGTTTCCACCGATCACATTGCCCGATTGGTCGAGGGCTGTGAGCGCCTGAAGACATTCCAGTCTCCAAGCGCTCCCTCTCGGTCTTCGCTTGACCCAGGACTGCAGCTCCGTCAAGGAGACGAGCTGGGGAAAAACGCGTCTTGCAAACGGCGACCACACCTGATCACCGTCGAGGAAGAGGTGGAGATGTCGTAGCCTGAGCGCGTGCCTGCTCATCATCAGCCACGGCATGCCCAGCCCTCCACGTAGCGGGTGTTGACAGCAGATGGACCGCCTGACCATCGGAGCGCGTCCCTTCCACAAGAAGCGAAAGAGCAAACGCTCCAGCGCAGTCAGGCGGGGCTTAGGACAAGGTACGACGGTCAGGCGGTAGTAGATGACGGATGCGATGTACGCATTCGCCACCTCCGCTCGACCTTTCAGGGATAGCTTCCTCTCGGCCCATTTCTGGGTGAGAGAAGCCACCCTGCTCGTCACCTCGTCCCAGTTTTTGTCCGTCTGGAGGTCTGGACCGAACCAGACCCCTAGCAATTTAACCGGTCCGTCCGTCCAGCGCCCGACGACGCTGTTGGACGGCATGGACCTGCCTCTCCAGGTGCCGAGCTGCATGCCCACTGACTTTTCCTGGTTGATCATTGCTCCTGTCACCGCTTCGTATTCTCTTAGTGTAGTGCCGATCGCCTCGATGTGTTTGGCGTTCGACACCACTACGGTGACATCGTCGGCATATGCTGACACGGATCTTCCGCATCCTAGTTCGCGCGGGACCCCCCTCAACGTCTCCGGTTTGTGCAGTAATGGCTCGAGAGTCAATACGTACAATAGGGACGAGAGGGGACATCCTTGGCGGACCGAGCGCATGATGTTGAACGGTTCCGAAAGCTGACCGTTCACTCTCACTACAGAGCAGATGTCGCTGTGCATGGCAGCGATCCAGCCTCTGAAGACGGGCCCAAAGCCAGCCGCCCTCAGGACTGCCGTTAGGTAACGATGGTCGACCCTATCGAAGGCTTTCGACTGATCTAAATTGATCAAAGGCCCACCCGTGCCAGGTTCCCTAGCTACCCTCTCTACAATGTATCGCATGAGGTGGAGGTTGTCGTGGATGGATCTGTCGGGAATGGCGCATGTCTGTGCCTCTCCCACCAGACCACCAACGACAAGCGCCAACCCCTTTGCTAGCACCTTGGCCAAAATCTTGGACTCTGTGTTTAGCAGAGTTATGAGCCTAAAATTATCTATGTTATCCCCCTTGTTCGGATCTTTTCTCAGCAGCGCCACCGCTCCTCGGCTCACAGAGCTGGGAATTCTCCCGTTCTGTTGCAGTTGCAGTAGACGTCCGACAAGAGGCCTCCGAACAAGTCTGGCGTAAAGTTCATAGGGCAGACCATCCAAACCAGGCGATTTACCCCTTGTGCAGCCAGTCTTTGCCTCCCGTACTTCAGCGGTTGTTATCGGCTTTTCGCAACACTCCGCCTCAGTGGCCGAAAGCCGCGGCAGTCCGTCGAGGTAGACACTAAAGTCCATCACTCGATCCGGCCCGCCACTGCCCCCGAACAGTTGAGCGAAGTGTCGCTGAAAAGCTTCACACATTTGCCCGGGATCGAGTAGCATGCGCCCGTCGTGGTCCACCAAAGACCGGATCGTGGCTTTGTTGCCACGGCGCGCCTCCGCCACTCGGGCCCATTGAACGGCTTTCGTCCCCTCGTGTCTGAGAGCAAGCACCTTAGCTCTGACAACGCAGCCTTCGTGCTTTGCATTGAAGAATTGGTCAAGGGCCAATTTCGCCGCAAGTACGTCGGTCGCGATGCCTTTGCTAAGCGCCTCGTCTAATTTTCTAACTAATTCTCCTTCTGCTCTATTTTTCTCTATTGTTAAAGCCTTACTAAACCTAATGGACTCTATTTCTAATTGCTCTTTTCAGAGCAAACCACCACTTGTTGTTGACGATGGCCCCCGTCAACGCCCGCTTAACTAGTTCGCTAATCCGGTCTCTGTAGGCCTTGCGCGCTGGTAAGGACGCGTTTAGCTTCCAGTAGCCGGGTCCTCGTCTTTGAAGCCTATCTAAGTCAAGCACACAGATCACGAATTTGTGGTCCGCGTAGCTGACTATCTTGAATTGTGGACAGCCTATGCTAGACCTATCTATTTCCCTACAAAATACTCTATCTAGATATGATCTGGATGACCCTATGCGATTTGTCCAAGTCTACATTGGTACATTCGGGAAATCCATTCGGTACCTATTAGACAGTTCAAAACGCCTGAGCAGGTTGGTGAGACTCTTGCACCCTCCTTCCCTATCCACTAATCCCACACAATCCTAGCGTGCATCTAAGATCCCGTTCCAGTCGCCCACTAACACTAAAGAGCGGGACGTTCCAAGAAAGGTCTCCAGACGCCGGAAGAAATCAGGCCGCCCTGCTCCTGTCGGGGCATAGACGGCCACTAACCTGAAAGCTTGCTCTTCTCCGCTGGTCACGTCCAGCACCACCAACTTACCTTCTGGGTCCAGGAAGATGGCCCGTATGGCAAGATCCAAACTTCTCCGAAAAAGCACAGCAACTCCTCCCCCCGATCCCGGACGGCTGGGAGATGCGTACACATCGTAGCCGCCGAAGATCGGTGCGAAGGCCCGTGCTTCGGAGATTCTGGTCTCGCTGATAGCCACTACATCTATGTTTAGTGACCTGAGGTCGTTGAGCAGGTGGCCCTGCTTCCATGACGACCCCAAGCCACGCGCATTTATGCTGCCTATTCTGAGTGAGGTCATGTTGAAAAGGAGTGGAACAGATGGGAAAGACCAATTACCTTACTTCTCGTAGGGGAAGGACGGTTTTTCCATCCTTTTCACTGTTTGTGGCCTCCTCAGGAACGATGTCCTTATAAATCCTTCTGGAGAGTGCTTGTCGGAAGTCTCCGATGTATTTGGGGAATTTTTGTTTTAGTGTCATGTACGTTTTCTGTGTGATGCGAGTGATTTGTATGTGTGGAGGTGGTGTGAATTTTGGGGTTGTTGTGTAGTCTTTTTCTGTGATGCTGGTGTTGTGTTGGATGTAGTGTAATAATTGCTTGTTGTTCAAATTTAATGCTGTGTAGTGTGTATCGTTTTGGTTGTTTTGTTTTGTTTGTGTTTGTTGTGGGTTTGTTTCTGTTTCGCATTTTTGGTGACTTTTGTGGTGTAGGTTATGGTGGTGTTGGGGTTAATGATGGTGATGGTGTTGGTGTTTGGGTTGATGGGGTTGGTGATGCTGGTATGGATGGTGGCATATCTGTCCTAACTTTTTTGTTTGTTAATTTATTTGTTTCCCTCTGTATTTTGTTTTTGGAGGGGGAAGGAAGAGAATTTTTTTCTTTTTTGGTTTATTTTTATTTTTCCTGATACCGTTTCCCACTCCTCGTCGTCACAATCTGTCTCCAGTTGTGATAGGCTGGGGAGTGGAAAATCCTCCACAGGCGTTAGTTTTGGTTGTGGCGTGGTGGATGGTGTAGGCGCTGGTGCTAGTTCTGGCGCGTTGGGTGGTGGTGGTGTTGGTTTTGCTGGTGGTGGTGGTGTTGGTTTTGCTACTGTTGCTGGGGTTGTTGCTGTTATAGTTGCTTCTGTTGTTGCTGCTACAGTTGTTGCTGCCATCTCTGCTACTGGTGGTGTTGATGGTTGTGTCACTGGGGTGGGTAGGAGAGGTGGCCTCAACCTTTTAGCCTGAGGGCAGAAAGCCCTTAGGTGGGTTCCTTCACCACAAACGACACACCTAGGCCTTCTGTCCTCGACAATTACGGAGAGGTGGCTGCCGTCAGTGAGGTCTATTATCTCCGGGATCTCCTCAATGCTTTTTTGGTCCGCTTGGATCAGGAGCTCCATCCCAGATCCGGACCAGTTCTCCTGCTTTTCTTTTGCTATTGCTATTATCTTTGTGTTGGCTTCGATGCCGGCGAGGACGGCCGCTATTAACCAGGGAATTTCGATGGCCGGTGGAACGTGGGTCACCCTGATCTTTACGAGTCTCTGGCCACAATAGGTTGGGACGAGTGTGAAGTCGTCACTTCTTAATGTGGCCATGGAGTGTTCTCTAGCCTCCTCTAGTGTTTCAAAGGACACGTCCACGGTTCCATACTTCTGCCCACGTCTGATGTGGGTTTTTCTTGCCCACACATGTCCCAAAACTTTTTGGATTTGGGACTCGGATGCCCGTTCCACTCCGCGCGATTTTACATTTATTGTTCTATACGACACGGTGCATAGGCGCCGATGCTCAATTTTATTTGGTGGGGGGGGGGGGGTCTGGCCCTGTACCCATCTTTCTTTACCATTTGTTTGGCATTTTCTAAATCCTCCTGAGTTACCGTAAATGCTTCGAACTATTTTGCTACTCTGGCAAAACTCAGGGTGGTTTTTTTAATGTCATTGTTGTTGTTGTTGCTATCGTTATTTTTGTTATTATTAATTTTAGTTTCAGTTGTGTTGGTGGTGACGTCAGTGAAAGTCGGTTTGGGAGAGTCTATTTTGGTTGAAAATATTTCGACATCACGAGTTGATTTATTTTTTCCTTTTGTTTCTGTTGTCGCGGTGGTGGTGGGGGTGGTGGTATTCGCGGTGGTGGTGGTGATGGTGGAGGCTTTAACACCTGCAGTCATTGCTACTGGCGGGAAATGAATGTCTGCCTGAGACAAATTTAAAATATTGCTACTGCTTATTTTTTTTTTAGTGTTGGCAAACGTAGTAACATTTACAATGGTGGTGTCGGTGTGAGATGTTAATTTGTGAGGAAGGCTTTCAGCTGCTTGGTGCAGAGGTGAATTAGCCATTGTTTTTTCAAAGAAATTTTTTGATAATCATAAAAGTTTAAATTTTAGGCACAACGCCCCAATCTTTTTGGGTGTCCTTTTCGGAAAACAATGTATGTGCGCTTATATATAGTTAACAATAAACATTTTCCATAAATGGCAATTTTTAACAAACGGAAATAACAAACCTTTGCGGAGCTCACGATCATACGATTTACTACGTAGGTCGCCAATAATAATAATAATAATAATAATAATAATATAACATCGGATTAAAAATATAACATCCCTCCACCCAAAACTGACAACCATGTTCAATGACTGCTTGATGTCAGGTGAGGTACCAGAGTGGTTGACTACAAAAAGGCATTTGACATGGTGCCTCATTCTTGGATCACCAAAAGCCTAGAGATCTTCAAGGTGACAGATAACATCAGGCAGTTGTTGGGCAAAAGTATGAAGTCCTGGGAAACAGAGTTAACATCAGCTGGAGAATCCTTGGGAGGCGTGAAGAACAAGAGAGGTATCTTCCAGGGAGATAGTCTGTCCCCTCTGTTGTTTGTCCTTGCCCTGATGCACCTCACCATTACACTGCGAAAAATGAGAGCAGGATACAAGTTGAGAAAGGGAGAGCTTACCATCAATCACCTCCTCTTCATGGACGATCTTAAGCTCTTCGGGAAGAGCGAGAAGGAGTTGGATGTGCTTGTTGACACTGTCCGTATTTTCAGCAATGATATATGTATGCAATTTGGTATTAGTACGTGTGGAGTCCTTGTGGTGAAGAGGGGTAAATTGAGCAGAAGCAACGGAATCCAGGTGCCAACAGGTGAGATGATACACGAAATTGACACTGAAGAAGGATACAAGTATTTGGGTGTTCTGGAGGCTGATGACATCAAAAACAAAAAAATGAAGGAATTGATAAGAACAGAATACATTCGGAGAATAAGGAGCGTATTAAAGTCACATCTGAACAGTAGGAATGCCATAAGTGCAGTAAATTCCCGAGCTTTGTCTATTATTAGGTACAGTGCGGGAATTCTGAGATGGAATGTTGCTGAACAAAAAGAAATGGATAGGAAGACTAGGAAATTATTGACTATCTACAACATGTTCCACAAGAGGAGTGATGTCGATAGACTCTACTTAAGGAGATCTGAAGGTGGAAGAGGTATTATCAGCATAGAGGACTGTGTTCATGGAGAAAAACAACCTACACAAATACGTGACTGATAGTAAGGAGCCAATGCTCAGAACTGTACAGAAGGAGAGGACAATAGACCAGGGGATGTCCAGGGAGGAAATAACAACAAGGAGAAAGAGCAGCCTTCAGGAAAAATCCCTTCATAGTATCTTCTTTGAGAAAACTGAATTCTGAGATCCACAGACATCGAACTGGTTGAAAAGAGGAGACCTTAAAAAGGCTACAGAAGGAATGTTAATGGCTGCGCAAGAGCAGGCCGCCAAAAGGAAGTGGTTGAAACACCATATTTAAAAGGAGGAGGCTAGCCCACTGTGCAGGATCTGTGGAGAGAGAGCGGAGACTGTGGCTCACATTGTATCCGAGTGTAAATAGCTAGCCCAGACTCACTATAAGGGCTGGAGACATGATGTGATGGGCAGGGTGATCCACTGGCACCTATGCAAAGTAAACAATTTACCACATTCTGAGAAGTGGTATAAGCATAAGCCAGAGTCGGTGATAGAAAACTATCAGGTGAAGGTGCTGTGGGATTTTAGGATACAGACGGACAAGAAACTGGAACACAATAGACCTGACCTGGTGGTTTTGGACAAAGAAAAAAGATCGTGCCTGATTGTGGATGTGGCCTGCCCATTCGACACGAGAGTGCAAGAGAAGGAGAGGGAGAAAATTAACCGATACCAGGACTTAAAGTGGGAGGTAAAAAGGATTTGGAACCGCCATGAAGTCAAAGTGGTCCCGATTGTCATAGGCGCACTAGGTACTATCTCTAAAAGTTTCCAGGGATGGTTAAAGAAAATTGGCCCCTTCACGCTTTTTGGAACGCTTCAAAAGGCATGCTTGCTGGAAACAGCAAGAACCCTCCGATACGTCCTGAATATCTGAGGCTGCAGGTAGTGGCTTGATATTGATTACAACAAACTTTCCAGTTAACTAACATCAATGACTGAGACTAAAAAAAAAAAAAAAAAATAATAATAATAATAATAATAAATGCGCCAAAGCAACGTTCACCAGAGGGAAGCTGCTGAAAAGTTCAGACATTAAGCTTAATCGAGGGAATGTGATAAGAGAACTTGATCAAGAGGAAACTTACAAATATCTAGGTGTTTGTGAAGGAGACGGAATCAAGGACTCGACAATGAGGGAAAGGATAAGTAAGGAATGTTACCGCAGAGTAAGAGCTATCTTAATAACGGAATTGAATGCAAGGAATAGGATCGATGCCATAAACACGCTTGCCATACCAGTAGTAACCTACAATTACAATGTCATCAACTGGTCAAGCACAGAGATCCGTAGGCTCGATACAAAAATTCGAAAATTCTTAACCATGCACAGAATGCATCACCCTAAGGCAGATACAGATAGAATATATCTCCCCAGGAAAGAAGGAGGACGTGGCTTAATCCAGTTAGACATTGCGTCGAAAACTGCAACAATTGGATTATCTACATATCTAAGGGAATCACATGATTGGATGATCAAACTCGTTTTGAAACACGAAAGCATCAAAAGATCATACTCCATTACAAAAGATGCACAAAGATACAGTAATGGACTACAAATTTCAGAAGTCCCATTTACTGCTGAAATGAAAAACACAGAAAAAGCAAAGCAGGTAAAAGTAACTGCAAAGAAAGAACTGCTACAGAAACTGGCTAAGAAATGGCAAGAAAAGCCTCTGTATGGAAAATACCCAGAACGAGCTAACAATCCTGATGTTGACAACATTTTAACCCATCAGTGGTTGGCATCCTCTGGACTGAAATCGGAGACTGAAGGACTGATTATATCAGCACAAGATTAGTGTATGTCAACAAAAAATTACCAAGCCAACATAATAAAAAATGGATGCAGCCCATTATTCCGTGTATGTAAAAAACAACCAGAGACCATTGACCATATAATTTCAATGTGCAGTCCTATAGCTCCAACCGAATACCTAAACAGGCATGACAGAGCTGCACGATACATACATTGGATAATGTGTAAGCATTTTGACCTGCCCCATCAAAAGAATTGGTGGGAGCATCAACCACCTCCCATACTTGAAAAAGATCACATCTCAATCTTGTGAAACTTTAGCATCCAAACAGACCGAAAAATAGATGCAAATAGACCTGATATAATACTGAAGGACTTTGAAAATGCCTGCTAATTGATATGTCCGTTCCAATAGACAAGAATGTATCTATAAAAACATTTGAAAAATTGATCAAGTATAAGGAACTGGAGATAGAAATTGGAAAAATGTGGAAATTGAGAACTAAAACAATGCCAGTGGTTGTAGGCGCTCTAGGAATGATACTTAAGGGGTCTAATGATTACTTATCGCAAATCCCAGGAAACCCGCGTATAGGAGAAATACAAAAGATAGTACTAATGGGAACTGCCCATATACTAAGGAAGATTCTGTCAATATAAGTACATCACAAGTCTAAACACTAAAGATGCATGTGTGAGTATGTATGTTCTTTCTTGAACATGGCGGACCTTGTTGTCTCTTGAGGTCACTGGTTGTGACTTGGTGATAACTTGTATGAACCTAAAGCAAGATAAATGCAACTGTAATAATAATAATAATAATAATAATAATAATAATAATGATTTCATTTATTAGCCACAAGGGCCGACATGTAGAGGACAATACAAAGACAGGGACAGTGGGGTTTACAATAAGTCGAGTAAAAGTGCACAATGGCAAGACTAATTTAACAATGAAAATATAAAAATATAAAATAAACTATGCATAAATATAACAAAATAAATTCCCGGATAGGAGGTGGACGACCCTGGGGTGACTCGGAACACCACCAATCCTGAACCAAACTGCGCTTCTGGGGCACCCAGGGAGAGCACTCCTCTCCTCAAGTTAGCTAGCCTATAGGCGCATTGTCAGAGTAGACCCATTCACACGAGCCATTCTCGCCACATTCAGCCACCTTTTAGCTAATGTACAGGGGGGCAGCACTTCTCTCTCCACCATCACCTTCCTTTCCAGGTGAAACTCGAAGAAGTTGATGAGGGATTGGCCGAAAAGAAAAGTGTCTGTCTTCAGTCCTTTTAACCAGGTCCACTATATAACCTCTTTAGCAACTGCCACCTGACAGAGGAAAATGTCCTGCTCTTCCTGACCGAAGGAAGGCGGTGGATCGATCTTCACTATGGACTTGGCAGATAGCCGGATTCGACCACACGCGACAGTAGGTGTTCGACATAACTCCACAAGTCAGTAATGCATGGACATTGGACAAATGCGTGCAGAACGGTTTCGTCGTTCTGTGAGCATTTTGGCAGGTCCGTCTGACAGCACTTCTGTGCCTGTAGAGTTTATCCCAAACCGGCAGTGCCCCCCGGTAGCACTGCCAAGCGAGGGATTTCTGGAAATTGTCCATCGTCCCCGGCTCAAAAGTCCTCCGGTACAGACTGGTCATTTCGATTTCGTCGAGGCCCAAAGCTTCTCCGAGTGCGTCATCGCACTTGCCCACCACTAATCCTCTATAGAACTCGAGAGTAGAAGTTCCACTGATCGCATTGCTCACTTGGTAGAAGGCAGTGAGTGCCTAGCAACATTCTAGGTGCCAGTCACCCAGTCTTGGTCTCTTCTTGACACAGGACTGCAGCTCAGTCAAAGAAACGAGCTGCGGAAAGGCCCATCTGATAAACGGCGACCACACCTGTTCACCGTTTAGGCAGAATATCTGGAGATGGCCCAGCCTCAGCGCATATCTGCGCATCATTAGCCACGGCATGCCCAGCCCTCCGCTTAGAGGGTGCTGGCAGCAGATGGACCGCCTCACCAACGGAACTTGTCCTCTCCACAAAAATTTGAAGAGGGGCGGTTCCAACTTGACGAGGCGCGGACGGGGGCAAGGCACAACGGTCAGGCGGTAGTAGATGACGGACGGGATGTACGCATTCGCCACCTCCGCGGGACCTTTCAGCGATAGCTTCCACCCTGCCCATTTTTGGGTGAGACTGGCTACTCTGCTCGTTACCTTGTCCCAATTCTTTTCCACCTGGAGGTCTGGTCCGAACCAAACCCCGAGCAACTTTACCCGTCCGTCCGACCAGCGCCCCACGACGCTGCAGGCGGGCAAAATCCGGGAAGTTGTCATGTCCTCCGGTTTCATTTGGAGAAGAATCATCAAATCCATTCCGGACCAGTCCTCTCTCTCTGTCCTTTTGATATCCAGGAGGGTAGTGTCTGTCCCCTCCTCGATTACGCATCCCAGCAGCCACCATATGTTCATTCCTGGTGGGATGCTGGGAATGCGTACCTTTACTGTCCTTTTACCCATGTAGGACGGATGCATGATAATGCGTTCCGTTCTGCAGGGGGTCACCGTGTGCTTAATAGTGAGGGTCTCGGTTGAGAGCAGTACCGAGATGGTACCGCCTGTTTGCCTCTTGCTTTATACTCTATGTTACTTCCAATGTACTCCCAAGCAGCCTCGACCTCTGCTTCGCTGGCAAGTTCCACTTTTCGTGTCTGCACCTAAATGCATTGAAAGAACACCGTCCTCCTTTGCATGGCCGCTATTGCCTCGTCCGGGATGGTCAGGTTTTCTCAGGACTTCTCCCGTTTAATTAGCCTCCACGCTTGGGCCAACTGTGCGTCTTTATCGCTAATATCAATATCAATATTCAATAAGCGCTTTGTTTTAGCTGCTGTTGCAGCAAATGTGGTGCTTCTGATGCTCTGGTTGTTGGTGTTGTCATTCTTTCTGTTTTTATTGGTGTTGTTGTTGTTTTGTTTGTTGATGCCGTTGCCACCGCCATCCGTGTTTACAGTGAAGCTGTCGGTGTTATTGTCGTTATTGCTCTGAATTGTTGTTGTTGTTGTGGTGGTGATGTCGTGTTCAGATGATACGGCTGCTATCACAGAAGGTTGTGATGGTAGCTTTTTAGTGTTGCCTTCACATTCAGTAGAGTGGATGACAGGCATGACTGTAGCCGTCGTAGTCGTGGTGAAATCTACAGTGGCTGCCTTTAAACTTTTGACCTGAACGTTGTTTACCGTTTCAAGGTCGAAAATTTCCCTAATTTTGTTTTTTGGTGGGGAAGCGAGTTTTTCCGAAGTTTTTAAAAAATAATTCTGAATATTCGGGCTTAAAGCCCGAATATTTAGAGGTATCCCTCTCTTTAAATCAAGATGTGTACCTTAAGTTTCGTTAACGACAAGAAAATACAAAAAATGACACTTTAAAACAGCTTAAAGTTACGAACCTTTTCCCCCGCAGATTTGTACTGTATTCACACATGTGCGGACATAATAATAATAATAATAATAATAACGACAACAACAACAACAACAACAATAATGATATATACATATATATATATATACACGCACACACACAATAGCAATTAACAGCGCTGCGATCGAATGTGGCTTTTTAGTCTAGCCAATGATCTAAAATGTCTTGCACAGAGTTGGCAACCAAAATATTCACTGGGAATAGTCGGCTGTGGTTAGAGTTCATGTACTTTTGCTTGTCGTTTGAGCCCTCCTGCTGATTTACATTCTCTACCACATGTTTGGCAAGTATGACGAGTAGCATCTCCAACTGCAGCCTGGTAGTCAACCACTGGTCTCACTTTATGAATGAGAAGATGACTTTTGAGTTCAGATTTGCTTAGGCAGAGTATCGCACAGATGCTGCATGTCAGCGCCATAGGAGGACCTTCGCCGTCTGGAAATGCAGCAGTAATGCCCTTCCTCACATCCCGCTTTACTTTCTCGTATGCGTTTCGAGATGCCTCAAAGGCATATTTCCCCTCATATACAGTCTTTCTTTATTTATTACGATCAGTAGCAACATTTTCCCATGTATCAGCAGAGATGTTAGCGTCTTTCAAAGAGGCTTTCAAGGAATCCTTATACCTCTTTTTTGGTTTATGTGGAGGTCGTTTTCCTTTAACTAACTCTCCATAAAAGAGTTGTTTTGGTATTCTAGAATCCTTCATCCTGGCAAGGTGACCACTCCAATGGAGTCTTTGCTTAACACAGAGAGCTTTCCAAAATCTCGATATCACTGATCCGTCTAAGACACATCTGATGGAAACGCTCCAATTGCTTAAGGTGGTGTCGATATGTGACCCAGGTCAAGCAGCCATAAAGAAGGGAAGAAAGCACATATATCCTGCACACCTTTACCTTTGTCTTCCTGCATATGTCTGGCCGACTCCAAGAGTCACATTTCTAGCTTTCCTAATTCTGAGTGGGATTTCATTATCAAGGTTACTGTATCGATTGACAATGCTTCCCAGGTAGACAAACTGATCAACCACTCCAAGTCGTTTACCATACACATAGATATTTGGTCCACTATACTGCCTACAAGGGGCAGGTGGTACATGTCGAAGGTTTTCTTGAGACTGACAGTCAATCCTGTGGCAGTGCAAGCATAATAAAATGCATTCAAAAATGCATATCACTCTCTGTGTGCGCTACAAGATCGCAATCACCTGCATATAAGAGGTCTCTTATGATTGATCTAAATACTTTTGTTTTTGCAGCAAAGCGCCTGATATTAAATATGCTGCCTGAGGTTCGATATTGGATATAAACACCATGCTCTCAATTTCTGAATACAATATAGAAAACCATTGCAAAGTATATGCAAACAGGGTGGGTGCTGGAATATACCCCTGCTTCACTCTATTTTTTTTTTACTGAGATAGGCTCTGACATGTTACCTCCGACATTAACCCAAGCCTTCATGTCATGGAAAGACCAAACCAAAGCAATGAACTTATAAAAGCAACCAAGTTTCTAGAGAACCTTCAATAATGCAATTATGTTAACAGTATCGAAAAGGTTTGTCAGATCGACAAAAAGCTGATACAGATCCAAAACTTGTTCCATGCACTTCTCGAGCTGTCTAGCTGAGAAAATCATATCCGTAGTGCAGCATCAGGCACGAAAACCAGATTGTCTTTCAGGAAGAACACAATCTGCAATGTGTCTCAGCAGACGGTCCGGAAGCACCCTACATAAAACTTTCCCTACGACAGAGAGCAATGATATACCTCTGTAATTCCCACAATCATTCCTGTTACCCTTTCCCTTGTACAAGACCACCATTACTGCATCTCTCCAGTCCTCATTAGACCATATCCTGACAAACAGAGAGCGAAGATGTTGCAGAAGTATCTCACTACCATAGTGTAGGAGCTCTGCATGTATGCCATCCATACCTGGAGACCTTCCTCTGTTCAGCTTCGAGATAACTACTGCAACCCCCACAAGCGTCGGAGGTTCTGCGAGAGCTACTTTCACAGGATTTTCTCTAATGAGATTGAGGAAATCTTCATTGACGACAGACGGCTGATTCAAAAGTTCATGAAAGGGCTCTCGCCACCTTCGTAGAATTCCTTGTCGAGACGGCTTGAGCTCTGCAGTCGGGATTCTGACTCTTTTCCTATATATGTATATATATATATATATATACGATATTAAACAAATGGAAACTACAAATGGAAACTACCATAACAACTTTTTAAATGGAAGTTGTAAACTTTTTTAAGGTATGTCAAATTTACTTATAAAACTGTTTATATATTGTATTTTGTCTGAAGAGGGCATACCATATTTTTAATATGATATCCCTGAAATAT
>OZ024742.1:131704254-131706754 GCA_964016885.1 Eledone cirrhosa
AGTATGTTCTTAAGTACACATCGACTGAGTAGCCTCATTTGCATACTGGTGTAAGTGCAAAAAATAAAATTCTAATTCTATTTTTAATATTCGGCAGAGCCAGCCGTACCTCACTCGGTATGCAAATGAGGCTACTCAACCGATGTGTATTTAAGAAAATACTATATATTGTCAACTGTTCAACAGACTGGCAGAGGTATACACTCCTGATGAATGGTTATGACCCATAAACATGGTGATTGTTCGTCAAAGCCAGTGTTGAACAAACAGGTGACGATCGGTCACCGGTACGGCATAGCTTCATATTGGTCCGTTTGTTTACAAACGAATCGCGCATTATTATAAATGTTCGATATAACCCATACGTACATATGTATATATATATATATATTCATATGTATATATATACATATATATATATATATATATATGTGTGCGTGCGCATAATTACATATATATATATATATATATATATATATATATATATATATATATATATATATATATATATATATGTATGTATGTATGGGTGTGTGAGTGTATGTAGTTATTAAAATAGAGGTAAATTTCCATACAAATCGAAAATTATAGGTAAAAAATAAATGTGAATATTTATAGACATTTATTTAAAGAATCTCTTTAGGCCAACAAAACATATTTCTATATTTGTTACATCAGATAAATTTAAATTTTGTCAAATATTTTTAAAGGTTTCGATTGATTACATTTCTTTCAAATAATTAATTTACTTTATAAATTGATTTCTGATATTGTATGAATTATTAAACAAATGGTATTTTCTATTTTTATATACCTATATATATCCTATATATCTCACATGGCTATTTACTATTTGAGGTACATCCTTATATATATCTACCTAGTTGTTTTCGTGTGGGCCAGGATTCAATAGATAGTTCATTCTAGAATTTATTCCATAAAATAATTGTTTCTACTTTTAGCACAAGGCCAGCAATTACCCAGTACATTACTGGCACTTTATTTTACCGGCCCCGTAAGGATGAAATGCAAAGTTAACTCAGACTGTAAAGGGACGTAACTATGCTAGAAAATATGGCGTCCAACCCTCTACCGATACTCCTAATTCGCCGCCCTTTTATTCCATAAAATAATAAATACCTACAACAGTTAGGGACTCTGCCGTGCATGAGTGTGGGGGAGGGTGGATTCTGCTAGATTATTTGCTGAATTGACACAAATGTTCAATATTATGCTAGAATTTGTTGTAGTTATTGTTGGAGCAATAATGATTTCTTATCTAAACACAATGCCTGAACATTTTGGACAGGAGAAGGTCGATTATATCGATTCAAGTTCTTGATTGGAAATTTCCTTTTTTCCAGCTGAATGGATTGCGGCTACATGTAATATTGAATGTTTCGTAAGGATACAACACACACACCACTGGGAATCAAACTCACGTCCTTACAATTGTTAAGCGAATACACTAATCACTAATCTCTGCGTCTTCATATCACATAAGGTCGAATGATTAAATGTATTTTGTTAATTTAAACATGTCGTCATAGTTATCAATTTGAAAGGACGATGTGTTTTAAAATTTACACCACCTGTGTTCTCTGTTCTTTTCTTCACTTTCTTTCTCTCTGCTCGTTCTATCTGTTTACCTGGGCTAAAGTCCAAATTGTCTCTTCCATATCACATTCTGTGCGTACTTTCTCATCTCGGCTAATAACTTGGGCTGTGTTTCCCTCTCTTCTTTTCAATTGCAGTACATTGGTTTGTAATAAATTGCATTTTAGTTTATTTGTAAACAATCTAAAGACAAATTGTTTATCTTATGTCCATTCGTTATTGTCCTATGTGTTTAGGAGTTATTGATATCGACCTTAGTTCACTGATATCACAAGGACCTCTAGAGGGCGTCTGATGGGAGGGGCTGTTCTGTGTTTCGTTCGTTTTTTTCCGTTGTCTTCGCCTACTTTCTTTCAATTAATTATATAAGATCTTAGTCGCTGTGTCATTCTTTCAAATATATCTCACTATATATATATATATGCACACGCACGTGTGTGTGTGTCTGCTTGTGTGCATGTGTACTGGGGACAGATTAACCTTTACAAGTTGGAATGATCCCGGAGAAAAAGTAATGTTAATATTGAACTCTTTCCCATGGCTTAAGTTAAAAGAAAAAGTTTAGAATACTGCAAGTACATCCAAGTTATTGAGATAGAGTTAGACATTGAAACCTGCAATATTTCTACGTCAGTTTAAACCAATATAAGTAGTTCTTGTCAGAGCAACCGTCTCAGACGAGTTTAATATTAATTCAGAAACGATTACCATCACATCATGGCAACATGTATCATGCAGATAATTATACTGAGAGTAACTAGACATGTCAATATAGACCTTAAGACCTTGTATGATAAAGTATTTAATTGTTTTCTAATTTAGATATCCTAAGGTTACATTGAAAGCAATATGGAATATGGATTACATAAAAGTTAGTGAAATA
>OZ024742.1:131711754-131716754 GCA_964016885.1 Eledone cirrhosa
AAACGTTTTTTTTAAAAAACGTTCTTGCTACACGTTCTTTCCTTCTCTTTTTCATTTTCTTTTTGAAATTAGTATGGCGGAGTGCATCCCAAGGCTGTGTCTACTAATGTTACGCTAAATATCCACATGATTTTTTTTTTTTTTCAAATTCCCGCAAAACATTATTTATGATGAATGCCGCATACAGCATAATTGCGGGTGTGTAACTGACCGATGTAGACTAAGGCGCCTAGGAGCAATGAAGAAGACGAAGTGATGCCAGCCGTTCAAGATTACGGCCCCTCTCCCACCACAGTAGTAATTCTGATATATGAAGATATTTTGATTGAGGAAGCAAGAAGTAGGCAACCAGTGACTAGAAATACCGATGACGTGTACAATTCTTGACCACTCATGGAATGACAATAACAGGATCTAAATCAACAAACGAAGTAATTCGAAGTCAAAGGACTAAAGGAAAATCTGCTTCGTAGAATGGAGACATATCTGACGACCGTGTTGATTTCAGAGTCAGGTGTGATCACCATATCGATCGTGCCCCGAGCTGGTCGCTCGAGAAACATTTGTAATATGTCCAATAAATTCCTTTCGTCGTAACACTGATTTTCTTTTTCTGTGATATATATATATCACAGAAAAAGAGAATCAGTGTTGCGACGAAAGGAATTTATTAGACATATTACAAAGGTTGGAAGATCATTGATGAAGGGCTAATTTTATTCATATATAACCGACGTGCAACCACGCAGCACGCCATTTTTCATATATTTATATTTTTGCCTCCGCTGCGACCTGTCTGTTTCTTTCTTACTGATTCCCCTTTCTCTGTATCTCTCACCTTTCATTTTACCCCCTCTGCCGGTCGTTCTCTCTCGGCTGACCTCTTCCTCACACTTTCACTCACTCACTCTCTGCTTCTCCCACTCTCTCACATCCTCCCGTTTGACCTGTGTGAAATCCTTTTCTCGCTCACATCTCGCCCAGGTCGGATGGTCTTTACCTCTCGTCTATGATTTCACCGAACTTATGTTCATAGATATCACGGACTTGTCTCTTCTTTTCCTCTCTTTCCGTTGCTTTACCATCTATGTTTGTTTACATGCTTCGCGCGCTTCACCTTATTTTACGTGTCCCAATAACTTTCTTTAGTTATAGCTCGCACCAACCAGAGGTATATGATCTTTAAAGCGAAGAAATACAAATGAAGGTTGGAAGATCACTGATGAAGAACTAATTTTATTCATATGTAACCCATGTGCAACCACGCAGCACGCCATTTTTCATATATATATATATATATATAGAATGGAAAACGAAAAATCAGTGATGCATCAGAACTATGAATTTAAACAAACGAATTCATATGATTCTAGTTCCTCAGTGAAATAAAAACCCAACCAGGAACTGGGCATATCAGAGAATTGACAAAGTTAAACACCTCAACAACATGTGTACTCGTCTCTACCACACTAATTCGGACTGCCTGAAGAGGTCACAGCAAAAGATGGCTGTCACCGAAATAGATATAGCAGTAATAAACGAAGCCAAATTTTAAATACTTGACTTAGTTATCTTATTTTATTTTATATATATATATATATATATATATATATATATATAGTAGAAATACATACAAAACCAAAATCTATAGACGATTCTATAACGGTTGTATAGACATGAATATATAAACTCGCAGAACAAATATTTATTAATAGCATCGATTGAAAGCTTAAGCAAACAATTTCTGCTTTCACCCTAAAGCGAGATCTTCTGAAACTCAAATAGGTATATATACATATATATGTGTGTGTGTGTACATGTGTGCATATTACCCGAGGGAGATGACGGATTATTGCACCTCAACTATGCGTACTCGCTGCTTTTCCTTTTGAGGAGCAGTTTCGCCCTCCCCAAAAACCTTTTCACGCTGCGTGGTGTGTCTTGTCACTCTCACGCTGATTTGATTGCTGAACTCTTGTGCAATGTTGATTTCGACAGAGCCAGCCTAATCTTTCACTCCAGCTACTCCCTCATCACCGAGGTCCTCCGCGTGACAGCAGAATATGACTGGGAGCAGGATGTGGAGTCAGCTCTGGTCGATTGGATCAATGAGACAACATTCAGTTGGATCAAGTCATCCTTACACCAAAAACTCGTTTTCCGCCACCAGCCTTGTTGCTTCGGTCGTAATGTCGGGCACCACTGACCACAATGCAAAGGAGAGGTAGCAAACTAAATAATGATGCTTTACCGAACCCTTTCCTTTTCGCGTCAGTTTCAGTAATCAGATGTCCTCGCATCCCGTGATGCTGATTTCCTCCGCAAAATCGGGAAGACAAAAGTCTGAGGAAAGGAGGCTGCCGCAGCAAGTGTCTCTGATTTGTTTTCGTGGAAAGGCCTTCTACATTTTGTCCAAGGGGTTCAGATGTAAAATACGACTTAGACTGTGGTGGAGTCTGTAGCTCTGTCCACATATTCTTATCCTTTCCTTACTTATTTCTTTATGTTTCTTTTTCTTCTTTTTCCCCTTTTCCCTCTTATTTATTTCCTTATTGCCTCGAATCTGCATATATTTGGCCATTAAAGCAAATAATTTAATATACAGAACTGATTACGATTTATGAATTCTCAAGACAGGTAGACTCATATAAATGTTGCTTAGCTACGGAATATTTAGTATTACGTCTTTTTGAAATTAACATATTGGTTTAGGCGCAACACACTTAGTATTAACATTCTCATTAAATAGTTTACTTCTTTCAGCAAAAATTTAAAAAAAATACTTACACACACGAGGTAAGTTGCATCACGTAAAACTACACATTATATTGCACTCATGTAATCGACAATGAGATATGCTTGAATATTATATATTACATGCTTACTTGTTGATATCTTTTTAATTTTTTCTTTTTCAAAATGATCTTCGAATCAGCTTTCTATTTCGCTGTAATTACTTTAAAGTTTAAATTGGGCTTCTAAAATAATTTGCATTTTTAGATAGCATTTTATCTAAGTATATGATAATACAACGTAGTTCTGTCTGGATTTGTTTTCAAAGGGGTAGTTGCTCTAAAATTTTATCTATTTTGAACATAAACTATCGTAGTGATTGATTTAAAATTCTTAGAACATGTAGAAATACCAAACACAGAATATAATTGTAACCACAGTCAATTGCTATATATAATATATTTCAAAATGTGGTCAGCAGCTGCTGTGCCAAATCAAACAGGCAATGTTTAAAATATATATGACATCACATGTTAATAGGATGCTGGTACTTATAACTCCACTACTATCATTGGTAATGTTTGCTTACCAGGAACATTAATATATCTAATTTACCTTTTAATACTTGTAATATTCAACATATATCCTTATGAATACTATTTTTATTAGTATGTTAACATAACTTATAATATTTCCGATGTATATATCGAGGTATTGTTTACAACATCGCATACTAATCCAGCAAGTTCTTTTAGTACCTTCTGACATTTTTATGAGCTATTCAGTATTATTGTTCAATTCCAGTTCAGATCAGATTAGGTTCACCTTTGAGATCAAATCGGCTGTATCATAGCTGTAGTATACTTTGATCTAAAAAATATGTTTAGGATGGAGAATCTATTGGCATTTTTAGAAAATATAGCGATCATGCGAAGGTTCTCCCACTGGTTTAGATGAACTGATCGCCTGTGGTAGCCTTTAGGAAAGAATAGAAATGACACCGGTCTACAATGATAACGGTAGCTCCATTTTTCAAAGAAGTCGTTTTATTATCAACGGTAAAACGATGGCAAAAGTGATTTGGAGGGTAAGAAAGGGAGGACAAAGCACATGCATTCATCCCATAAGCCTAATCTTCAATACATATTTAAAGTACATCTTCAAAAGGAAGTTATATTTGAGGAATGAAATGTGTCCGTCTTTGTAAGTTGCAGATGAAAGATTGGGGAGCAGGGAGATTAGCGTACATGATTTCTTCTCGACTTCCAGGGAGAGGCCCTAGTAGGAAGTTAGCGGATGTTTTATATTCCGAAGATATTTATATATAAATATGCATATATATATATATATAAATATATATGTGTGTGTATATCTATATATATATATATATACATATATATATATATATATATATATATATATATATATATATATATATATATATATATATATATATATATATATATATATATATATATATATATATATATATATATATATATATATATATATATATATATATATATATATATTTATTAAAATAACAGACTAAAGTTTAAGCAAAGAATCGCTGCTTCCACGCTTAACGGGATCTTCTGAAAATAAAAAAAATCAATCATTGAACGGAGAAGTAAATATTTTGAAAAACGTTGCAACCGGAGGAAAACAGGACGACGATACTTTGGTTCGTGAAGACGTTCCTTGGCAGTGAACTAAAAAAATAACGAAGATAATACGTCGTCATGTGGAGGTATGAGAATATATACACGCATAGAGAAAACCACGGTTATGGAGTCGTAGACAAATATTATATTTAGGAAACCGAATGATTCTCGGTTTCGAAGTTAAGAATAATTATTTCTACTTCTGGCACAAGGCCATTACTGGTACTTTATTTTATCGACCCCGTAAGGATGAAAGGAAATGTTAACCTCGGCGGGATTTGAACTCAGACCGCAAAGGGACGTAACTATGCTGGAAAGCATGGCGTCCGACTCTCTATCAATACTGCCAATCCACCGTTAATAATTGTTTCTACTTTAGGCACAAGGCCACCAATTATCCAGTGTATTACTGGTACTTTATTTTATCGACCTCGTAAGGATGAAAGGCAAAGTTAACATGCGCGGGACTTGAACTCAGGTAAATAAATTAGTAGAACGAAAATGACAGAGGTTATTAAAATCATAAAAGTATTAAAAATTAAATATATGCATACACACATCTATATACGTACATACATATGCACACGCGAAAACACCCGCCAT
>OZ024742.1:131721754-131734254 GCA_964016885.1 Eledone cirrhosa
GTCTTGCTCAAGGAAACAACACATCTCCCGGTCCGAGAATTGAACTCACAACCTTTCGATTGCAAGCCCAATGCTCTAACCACTAAGCCATGCGCCTTCACTTCTTTCTTTAGTCCGTTATACAGAACCATCTCGCTACCCACTCATCCTATCTCGCCGGCACATATGCCGCACAGCGTCCCAAAATAGCACATATAAAAGATCACAGCACAGAATTCTATCACATACTTCGATCACAAGCTCCGAAAATATATCTCTTCTTATCTGATACACACAACCATACGCACGGATACAGACAGTCATACAAGCTTATGCATCCAGACGCATAAGCATTCCCACATTCACACACAAATAACCTCATAAATTCACCCAAACACCCATAAACAAACCTACAGTTCAATCATACATAAACATACTCACAAGCATAGCCCTAGGGCTACCTCCCTACTCCCCACCATAGACAATGAGCTGGCCAGCCGCAGGTGTGATTCTCGCGAGATGGAATGACTCTTCCAGCGTATCTCCATTACCATCCTTCGGGAAAACGCCTTCTCCATTCTGTCCGCCGGGGTTGTGGGGAGGCCAGCACGTGGGACCCCATTTGCTCACCATACAGAGAGATGGGAAGCACGAGAGAGATGGGGGCGATGACGGTGGGAGTTCGGCTCTTCCGTGTTCACATTGCGTCTGTGTTGTGGATCATGTGATCATTTCATTTTTGCATGTTTAATTTTTACACCAGCAAGATATATTCACCATTATATCACACATTGAAAGCATACGTATTCCAAATATTTATTTCTTCACTATGATTGCACGTTATTTCCCTTTGTAATTAGCCACGTAAAAGTTTCGTTTAGCAAACGTTTCCTTCTAAAGGTATTTTTAAACTTGTACTTGTGTCTAATAGTAAAGGCGTGTAACTGAGTGGTTAGAGAATTGGATTCACAATCTTGATGTTGTGTGTTGGATTCCTGGACCGGGCGATGCGTTATGTCCTTGAGCAAAACACTTTATTTCACGTTGCTCCTTCTACCTGGAGTTGCGACCGATAGATAGTATTAGCAATTGGAAAGACCGACGGAAACATTGTTTCCTCGGTCCGATTTGACGAAAGTCGATCGTTCCTTTATATATATATACATATATATACATATAAATGAACATGCACCTATAAATATATTTGTGTGTATATGTGTTTGTGAGTGTGTATGTGCTTGTTTTCGTGCGAAATGTAAATCCATAAAGAATGAAGGCCATCTACATTGTTATCTAGTGTCAAAAGAGATAACATCTCAAAATGACATCGTTAATTCTGATCATTTGTACATATTCTGACATTCCATATTAATGTAGAAATATCGCCACAGTTTGTCACATCTGTCAGGTGCCACTCAGTATATATATTTCTTATTTGAAGGATGTACACAAATAATCCCCACCTCACGAGTCACGCACACACACACACACACACACACACACATACACACACACATACGCACACAAATACACACACACACACACACACACACATATATATATATATATATATATGTGTGTGTGTGTGTATATTTATATATATATATATATATATATATATATATATATATATATATATATATATATATACATAAATATATATTTATATACATAAATGTATGTGTACGCATGTTTATATGTATGCATACATATGTCTATCTATATTATATGCGTATACACCTACATACACATACATACACACATACATACACATACACACACCCATAAATATATTCATATAACACTTGCGCACATTCGTGCATATATTAAAACATCTAAAATCCATTGAGTTTTTAAACTATAATCCTAACTAAAAATCTACACAAGTATAAAACAAGCTCTTTCTATTTCTTTAGTAGACGGAAAGACAAGTAATTACCTTTGCTCATGTCACAGATTATTCTCCGTCCATCAGAAAACAACTACCTCTTTTATCCACCATACAATGGAGGCTTAATTTATATCACACACATAATATAACATAACTGAAATGAGCACACGAATTTATAGCATAATCTAAAATTATTTGGCAATGTAATTATTTAAAATTTCAATATTTACGAAGAACAGATATATAGTATATTAGAGAATATAATGTTCATATAATGCAGATATCATTAGAGCTTGTAAATTCTAAGCCTTAATAACAAACGGGTTCAAACACACACTTGATTCATCCATTCATAACCACCCCACTCCACCCCATAAATTATTGCTTTTACGCGTTTCACATATTATCTGTTTAAGAAAATAATACTAACTCTGTGTTTCACCGTGTGGAGCTATCTTATAGCTATAACTATATACGACAAACATAAATTATCATGTGTTTTCGCTCAGTAAGTATTTACTAAAATCTTTCATTCCCACTCAATATTGGCAAAATAGGTTTTAGAATTAAAGATTTGTTCTCATGCTACCAATGGAATTGATAATCGAAAAACGCAACACTAAAATAAATTACACCTCAACTCGCAGCATGAAAAACCTCATAACATGAAACTCGAGAAACTATACCGTGTAACCATATAACTGCTGAAATCAAATGCTGGGACACCTAAATATGCGGCGTATCGCACAAAAAGAAATATACCTAGGGAAATATCTCCAATGAACTAAATTCTAGTAAAGAAACCACAGCTATAACATAAGGTTCAAATATATATAAAATGAACAAGGACGTAGCACATCTAAGACTCATCTGGAAACTAAGGGTGGGTTGTAGAGATATAAACATAAAGGGTGAGTAAATATATAGTGTCATCTACATAACAGTTATATCTCCCACAAATCCCATTTGAATTATTAGATACTGGAATGTCCATTATGTAATGAAGAGGGATTTAAACTCAGTATGGCCCTTGCCATTCTGAGTTCAAATCCCGCCGAGGTTAACTTCCCCTTTCAACCTTACGGAATCGATAAAATAAAGTACCAGTAATGTACTGGGTATTTGCTGGCTTTGTGCCAAAAGCAGAAACAATTATGTAATGAAGAGGTAAAGTGACATTAGTATTTGAAGGATTCGACATTTTTAACATGGCAGAAACCTTCTTTCTCCAGGTCTGAATAGGGCCGAGATATTTCAGAGAAGGAGAGAGAGAGAGAGAGAGAGAGAGAGAGAGAGAGAGAGAGAGAGAGAGAGAGAGAGAGAGAGAGAGAGAGAGAGAGAGCGAGCGAGAGGGAGAATATATATATTGGATCATCAAGTATGAAATTTGTAGAAATGTGTCTTCTTTTTTACAGATTTCTACAAATTTCATAGTTTTAACGTACGGCTTTGTTTGACTCAACAAGATGCTTCCATAGTTAGACAGCGAGTTCGCAGTAATTCCTACGCAGGTTATACTTGGAGTAATAATAGTGAAAGAATCAAGAGTAACATGGTTGGCTGTACAATAAGGGGCTTTATAAGATAAGTTAGGGTACATTAAAAAAGTAAAAAAACGAGAAAATGGAAAATTTAAATAAATAAATAAGGATAAGTGAGAGCATGTAAGTACAGAGTGTATTCTTATAAGGATTCTTTGGTGGGTTTAGTGCTAACATGTTATCACTAAACCCAGCAAGGAATCCTTATAAGAACACACTCTGTACTTACATGCTCTCACTTATCCTTATTTATTTCTTTATATTTTCCATTTTCTCGTTTTTTTACTTTTTTAATGTACCCTATCTTATCCTTTACTTTTTACGTTTTCCATATGTAACTTCTCTACCTATTTACCATATATGTTTTATTATTGATGTTATTGTTTTGATTATACACTATTTTTCTATATATGTCTTGCCTCGAGTGAATTATTTTTATATCTACGTACTCTGAGGTGTTGACCAGAGGTAAATAATGTATTGGAGATCGAGTGACCCAACTTCAAGCGATTAGCGAACTCTAGACTCACCTGATCAACGAAACAATTGTCAGTCCTTTAAATAAAGCCCCTTATGGTACAGCCAACCATGTTACTCTTCATTCTTTCACTATATATATATATATATATATATATATATATAACGAAGGAAATGTGGTAAGAAACCAGGTGGACCATAACGCACCAAAGTACTCAATACTTAGGGTAGTAGAGTGGGTAATGGGAACAAGTAAGACCCCGACGGCTGAGCTCAAGCGTTTCGACGGCTAATTCTGGACTGGAATTTACGTGACATATTTGCCATTGCAAATCTAACATGAACTGAGTAATGCCAAAAGATACAACCAACCCCATAAAATAATTCTAACTCTTGCAGAATTAGCCGTCAAAACGGCTTGAGCTCAGCCGTCGGGGTCTTACTTGTTCCTATATATATATATATATATATATATATATATATATATAGGTATATATATATATATATATATATATATATATAGAGAGAGAGAGAGAGAGAGAGCGAGAGAGAGAAAGCAGAATAGAGGAATAGAAGAATCATCACATTAATTGAATGCTACTGTATTGACCTCCAAATTATGAAAGGTAACGTTGATCTCGACGGTATTTGAACACAGAAGGAACAAATACTTTAATCCGACCCTCTAACATGTCTGTCAATTAGCCGCCTTGTATAAGAAGATATAAAAAAAAGATATAAATAGAAAGATATTCTCTGAAGCTCGGTTTTGTAGTTTTATACAACTTAGTGATAACTTTCTACCATAACAATTTCCGTGTTCATTAAAGGGATATTTCTGAAATTCTACGTGACATATTTGCCATTGCAAATCTAACATGAAGTGAGTAATGCCAAAAGATACAACCAACCCGATAAAATAATTCTAACTCTTGCACTATGCTTGAATTTTCACGATTTGTTGGTTCAATACCTTGTATGGTAATTGAACAAATTGTTTCAATTATAGTAAAAGAACGACACCAAAAGGAAATATGGAAATAAGGGAAGAGACAGGAATTAACTTAACTCACTATAATGAAATTTTGAACTAGTATGGACATAATTAGGAATGGACATTCTATCATCTTTAGAATATGACAGGCATAAAACTGAATTATAAATGAAATAGCCACTTGTAATATGCAAACTGGAATGACTGCTACTTGAGCTGGCAACTACAATTAAGATCTGATTTGTTAAGGCGTTTTACATTTCCTCCTAAAATTTGGAATGAGTATAATATTAGAAATTAAATATTAACTATTTTAATTATTTGTGAAGCGTCGTTTTGGGATATTATATTTTTAGTGAAGCTTCTATTAAAACTAATGATTGAATGTGTTGACTCCAGACAATTCCGCTTTCGTTTCTAATTATATTTTGTCTATGTCTACATTATACAATAGGTATCTATATTACTAATGTGGTAAAATAGGATTTGATGGACGTTTCGCTGCTATTTCTTGCAGACCGACTAACAGAATAATTGCTTTCTTCTTGGCTCATGTGTAGAGGCGTATGGGATTCCATAATAGGGCGTACATGTGAAGATGATGAGAAATAATTTCATGGTGACATTTTCCGACGGAATTTCTGACGTCTGTGAAATTATTATTCATTTCAACCGTAAATGAATGCAGCCACAATGTTGGTTCTTCATGAGAATATATCTCTAATGTGGGCCACCGACGTGGGTATTGATTTTCTTAGTTCGACAACAGAGATACACTATTCCAAGGAAGGATAAATGTTGACTTATGATAATCACGAAAATCTCTAGGCTATCTCCACTGCGACATAAGTACTGTTCAGCAAATTTGTAAATATTTCACAGTAGATGTACATTTGCTGTACTGTTACCTGCAGCGTTTATTCATCTAGATTATGATTTATAATGTTCACAGACATGCATACACATACAGTAGAAAACACAGACATAGACAAATATATACATAACTATATGAACAAGGACAGAGAAACACATGTATACATACATACACACATAAATACACATATATATCTCTATATATATTCACATGTATACACACATACATGCATATATATATATATATATATAGGTACATGTATATATATATATATATATATATATATACACACACACACACACATATCAATACAAGTATACGTACATACATGCATATATAAATACACATATTACTCTGTATATATCCACATGTATCTACACTTACATTCATATATATATATAAATATACATATATATATATATATATATATATATATATATATATATATATATTGTGTGTGTGTGCAAGTGTGTGCAAGTGTGTGTGCAAGTGTGTGGGTCTGTATGTGTGTGTTTAAAGGTAAATATATATAATTGAAACCTAAACAAGTTGCTTCACGAAGTTTCATGTATTCACTATAGATGTTGCCTTCTTGACTGCTAGTCTGGGGAAAATCTGGGGAAATTTATGAACAGAGGTTTCTAATTTTATACCCGTGCTATAAGCTTAGAAGGAGTAGTGTAAGTAAAATTGGCGCAAAATCAGTCCATTTGATTATGAAGTACATATGGAACACATCGAGGCGCCTAGAAAATTATATTTTGTTTCAATAAAAGCATGTTAGAATAAAGCTATATTAATATGTATAGTATATTTGCAATTTCCAATATATGATATAAATAAATAATAAAATAATTTGTTACCTGAATTACTAAATGAAACTGTAAAAAATTGCTTACGCCCCAAGTGGGTTTGAACGTTTTCGGTATTATACATTGTACGCGGTGAAATGGCAGAGTTGTTAGAAAACTTTTCTTTTTCATTCCGGATCACTACAATGGGAGTTCAAATTCCGTCCTGATAAAGGTAAAAGTTGGTCCTTCAAGGTAGATAAATAAAAATCCATCCGGTATCGAGAAGTTGATTTTTCTTCTATACCTCTTTCTTACTTTCTCGCTATATTATCCCCTCTTTCTCTGGAAGAATTCCACCGCGTTCAAATCTGGAAAAGTATGGGATGTTTGAGCTTTAAAATGGCATTTACGCCCCAACAATCCACCAAAATTAAGGATCCATATATACAATGGGGGTTTTATAGCGCAACAGTATTAATCTTATCCAACAGTTGCACTCACGCTTCCTAATTTATGAGCCCACAGTTATTTGCGGTGTCTTTATTTCCCTCTCCTTAGTAATTTCATAATAAGGTGCTCTTTACGCACTCTTAGCAAAGTCACTTACCTTCCCGTCGTGGACCGTTTCACGAGATGTTTCAGCTAAACTGTTGATATTAGCACGAAATGATTCAATGGCGCCTGATTTATCATGTTCACAAAATATTCCTGTTTATCTTCCTTCTTCTCCTATAAATGTTCTGCTAATTTTGCTAATCCAAAGTAGAAAACAAATTTTATTCTACTTTTCTATCAAAAATCCATTGTGATATCATCTTCCGTAACTGCATAAAATCCAGCTTCTGCTAAATTTCTTCATAAGATAAATTAAATATACCACGGAACATTAGTACTTAAGTTATGAAAATTTACAATGAAGTTGCTGTCGTCGCAAATACTTGTACCACACAGCATAACATATTTATTAAAACTTATAATTTCGTAGACACTGAGTGAAACATTATGGCGGAGAGGTGGAAGTCGAATAGTTCGACTCAAACCACGACTCTTATTTTCTCAATCCCGTATGGGTAAAAAAAAAGTTGATTGCAGGATGATGAAAGGCAAAATTGAACGTAACCTGATGTCCAGAGCAGGTTAAAATAGCAAGGTGTTCAGTCGAACGCTTAATTCATTCTGCCAATACACCGTCCTTGTAGTCACAAACTAGAAAATACAATGCTTGATAAACTATGCATGAAATAGATAAAGGATGGCTTAGGCGAGAAAACATTTTGTCATAGTTTAGCTTCATTTGAACTGACTCTTAACTAAGTATCAAAAATATCAATAACTATATCTGATATGGAATTTTGGTGTTGGGCATAAAGGGAAGGTGTTATTGAATATCCATCTCCAACGTTGTTGTTAATGTGTTAACTGCAAAAGATGGTGGTAATTAAATTTCATGTGATCACACGAAAATGAATATGATTCTGTTGCGTCTGCTGTTCCTGATAATTAAGTCGATGATGACGACGATTATAACGGTGGTTATAACGATAATGAGGATGGTCATGGTAAATGACATGACGATCATGATGATGACTATGAGGATCATGGTAGAGATGTTGATGATGACAACGATGATATTGACGGTGGTGGTGATAGTGATTAAAGGGGTAGTGGCTATGGTGGTAGTGGCAACGGTGATAATTGCGATTCTGTTGATGATTGAATCGTAAATAACAATTCTAGTTATGACAAATAGTCAAACTCAATAAATCAGAGCAATAAATATCAAGTAGTTATATTTGCAAGATATTTTAACGAGCTTATTTATTATCACTTGTTTGGTTATTATATTTATGATTTTTTAGCAGATCTGAAAGCCTTCGCCAAGATAAGTGTTTTGGTGTAGTTTTTATTTTTATTTTCTATTGTATTTAAACTGTTCTACATTATAATATGCAACACCTAGTACTGCTATTATCTGCATTTTATGTATAATTTGAAGTACTGCAGGTTTGATATTTCAGTTCTGAAAAGAGTAATTGTATGGCCTCTTGTTCAACGCAGTGCCGTATATAGGACTGCCAAATAATTAAAACTGAGGACACGGTGAAAGGACAAGCAGAACTTGTTAGTCATATACGGTACCAGTAATCTTGGCAATGTAGACCGAATTTTCTGCATTATAACCCCTTGTTTACAGCTGCCCTTAAGTGATACTATTCTCTGACATAGGGAACTAGGAATTCTCACATTCTGCTTCAGGATATTAGCGAACAAGCCTTGCATATCTACGTAACAATGGTAGGTAAAACCACGAAAATCGATCGATCTGCACCTCATACAGCCATTCATGGCTGTCCGTATTTCAGCTGCTGTTGTCAAACTATAGTCCACCACTATTTCCATCCTCTCTCTTCGTCTTCCCTCTTTCCCCAAAAGGTTATGCAAACTGCCGCTGGAAAGCCGCGCACGTCTGCTTGGAACATAAGAGCACACACATACACAGATCCTAGTCTGACAAAAAGCGAATTGAGGCTTCGTTGCCATTGCACCTTGAAAAGCTTTCGTTCGCTGGTGTTTCTGAATAAGTGCCTTAGTTATTATAATGTAACTTTCGTATTTCGCATTGAGAAAATGGCCCTGTGCCATTCTGGCTGCTAGCGGATCGGTTGCTTTGCTTCTAGTTTAGTTACTAACTCTCACTCCGTTGTAGTTTATGTATCGCTACTTATTTATTAATTGATATTGATTCTATTGTAAATGTACTCTTGAAGCATACCACCCCTTTCTATATGATGTACGCTACGGGAACTACACGTTAGGTTTCCAGTATCCGGGTACATGTCTACGTGTTCTATCTAGCTCGACTATGTAAATAAATAAATGTGTTGTCTAAATAAGGAGCTGTTAGTAATTGTAGACACGCTGCTCTAGCCCAATCTGCTAAGCTAATGAAATAAAGAAAATAAAAACCTATGTAACATGATCTACATCAGCTGTCACCAACCTTTCGGACTTCACGGACCACTAAATTCATAATTTTAAATCCCGCGGACCACTAATATAAATTTTCTTAAAAAGATAAATACATCAACATTTTTCTGAGGACCACCAAAATTTTCTCTCGGACCACCAGTGGTCCGTGATCCACCGGTTGGTAATTACTGATCTAGATGACACTATGCGATTGCTGTCCTCCAACACTGGCGTTTTCGTGATATCTAGGCTTTTATCAACTACTCATATACTGTCCCTTTTTGCATACAAGATGCCGTCCTGGTCAAATCATAACAGTAAAAAACCCGACGTTCAAAGAAATGCTTCCGGACACCTGAAGAAATAAGGCCGACAAGCCTATGTCGGGGCATAGACGGCCACTAGTTTGAAATCATTACCTTTGATATAATTCAGATCAAGAAACAGCAGGTTACACTTAAGGTCCAGAAAGACCACTGGTATCTCTTGGTACTTTTAGACGAGCCTCCTTTGCCATAGCTATATCTTGCGTCGCTTCTAAAGGATGATACCTTTTCAATTTTCATAAATAATACTAATAATGTTAATGAGAGAATTTGAGTGAGTCTTTACAAGATGTTCTTCTATAATTCATCATTATTACTAAAATTATTCAAGCAATTCTTCACATATTTAAACTTTATTTATTCATGATATTTAAAACTTACCAGTATAAGACGCTCCACATTTGAAATTCGTAGTTCTCAGACACCAATATGAAGCACTAACAGTATGGTGCAAAGTGCTAAACATTCGGCCTAGAAGCTAAAGTATAATCGATTTTACCAGGTGCAGATATTCTGAGAAACATGAACTTATAAAAAGAAAGAGGAGAAAATATCAAACAAATAAATCCGCGACATATGTCTGAATAGGCAAAATTACTAGATTTTGTATGTGTCCCATAATTGGCGACCGTCTTTTAGATATTTTCAGGAAATTGTTGCTTTCTGAAATAGATGCCGTTTACAGAATAAAGCATGCTCAGGAATAAAAAAGTAAACAAACAAAAATAATCTATCAAATTATGATCCAAAGCCACAGACAAATTGACTACATTCTATTAATATAATCCATTGACCTAAAACTTTATACAGAATTGTAGGAGAAAACACACAGTTTCAAAATATCAGCCTTTTCATTATTTTAATTAATAACCTCTAATAGTACATTTATTTTCAAAAATAGACTTTATAGATGCACGCTAGATCAGGTATATCATTTATGCTGTGATAGCGAATCGGAACATAAACAATCTTTTTGAGACTAAAATTTTCCCACCCTCTACATAACCAGCATTAAAAATAAAGTACCAGTAATGCACTGGGTAATTGCTGGCCTTGTACCTAAAGTAGAAACAATTATCATATCTACTTTGCCTTTCATCCTTACGGGGTCGATAAAATAAAGTACCAGTAATACACTGGGTATTTGCTGGCCTTGTGCCTAACGTAGAAACAATTATCATATCTTCTTAAATTACCAACACCAGCAGCGGCAACATTGCCACCGCCTCCACCACCATAACACAAGCAATACCGCCAAAAGCAGCATCCCCACAACTACCACAAACCACCACCACCACCACCACCACCACTACAATCACCACCACCACTACAATCACCACCACCACCACCAACCACAATCAGCAACCACCACCACAATCAGCAATCACCACCAGCACAATCACCAACCACCACCACAACCACCACCACCACCACACAACCGCCACCACTACCATCAAAACCAACACCACCACCACCACCACCACCACCACCACCACCACACTACCACCACCACTACAACAACCACCACAACGACGACCACCACAACTATCACCACCACCATCACGACGACTACCACCACAAACAACAATAACAGAAACAACAACAGCAACAACAACAGCAACAACAACAACAGGAACAACAACAACAACAACAACCCTGTTGTCTGTATTGAAATAACAACATTCAGCAGAAGTTATGCCTTTATATATACAGTATTGGGCGGATAACTTTCCAGATATAAAATTCTCACTGGTATCGATTATTAATCTACTGAGAGCAAATATTACCGCAACGGATTCTCAATTGGTGCACTTTGAAAATTCTAGAACATTTACCGAAAATTTTAAAGAGCAATTATTAACATAATTCTCGCGCAATTTCGCAAATGATTCGACTATTTCAGAATATTATGGCAAATGTCGACCATAAAGAATTACCTTTTCTAAAAAGGCTTCGTATTGTCTTTTAGCTTCTGGATAAAACATTGACATTTTCTGTTAGAATAAGTCACACAAAACTATATCTTGTTATAGTTAAAGATATACTTCCTGCAACTCACAGTCGATCTAAAATAAGCTGGTCCTTTCTGTTAAATCCTTAGTATTTGCACCTTACAGAGAAATTATCTCATATTTTATATCGTATTTTCAGTTAACGGATACTTTTTTATAATTCGTTATGCATTTGTGTTCATGTAGAACAATAAAAAAGAACCATTAGAGAGTATTAATAGTAATTATCGCTTTGAATTTTTTTAATTAGTATTAATAGTAATTATCGCTTTGAATTTTTTTGTATCTCGATTGTTCAATTTCATGTAAACATTAATTCCAGTTGATAGCAGATTGAATATTATGGGTTGAGTAAGAGAGCAAGAGTTGGACAGGCCAAGGGAAACATTCTTTCCTTGGTCCGATTTGATGCATTCAACCTCTCGGTAAGCAAATGATGTCTGGGAACTTGTCAATCATTTCAATACGAAGAGATCAAAGAAATATTGCAATCAAGACATAATATATTCATCATTAGTAGGTAAATGTCCGTCTAATTTCGTACAACTACAGTAAAGTACGCCTACCTGTATTACCAGAGACTGGAAAAATTGCCATTAAATATCACCCTAAAGATTTAGGTTAAAAGAATGAAGTAAAAGT
>OZ024742.1:131739254-131751754 GCA_964016885.1 Eledone cirrhosa
TGACCTGCGTGGTCAACCTTGATAGAACGCATAGACAGGGTCCCGGTTACTGGAAGATGAACTTGTCCTTGCCGGCAAAGAAAGATTACAGGAACCGGATTAGTAGCTTAGTTAAGATGCGGTTGACGGGAGCGATCGTCAACAGCAGGTGGTGGGTATCTCTAAAGAGAGAGATTAGAGTAAGTTCGATAGGTTACAGTAAGGAACTAGCGGCGAATAGAAATAGGAAGGAAAGGGAGTTAACAGATAAACTAGAAGAGGCGATTAGGAGCGGAGACGTGGCCAGAGTGTTAGCGGCGAGAACGGCGTTGAGCCAGTTCTTTGACGCGAAGCACGAAGGCTGCGTTGTCCGAAGTAAAATACGTGCTTTAGGAAACGAGGGGACCAAAGCTGTTAGCTGGGCCCGCGTGACAGAAGCCAAGAGTGGGATCAAATCCACCATTCGGTCTTTGCGAGACCAGGATGGACGGGTGATCCTTGAACCTGAGCAGATGGGCGAGGCCTTTCAAAGGCACTTTGCTCGACTGTTCGGAGAGGGCGGGGGCCGGACGGGGATGTGGACTTCGGTCCATACCTCGACGGTCTACCGCGTCTTTCGAGCGGCGAAGCGGAGTGCTGCGAAAGGCCAATCACAGCCACTGAAATCGGGGAAGCGCTCAGCCAATGCAGCAGACGCAAATCTCCGGGTCTCGATGGTCTACCATACGCACTTTATTTAGCTCTGCCGGTCTTGTTCTCCGAACTCCTCGAGGCTGTCTATTGCAACTGGCAACAGAACGGGAGAATTCCCTGTTCTGTGACCAAGGGCGTGGTCACGCTAGTGAGGAAGGACGAGAGCAAGGGGGACGACTTAAGTAACTTTAGGCCCATAACTCTGCTGAATGCAGAGTTACAGATTTTGGCCAAGGTGTTGGCGAAGAGGTTGGCGAAGAGGTTGGCGCTTGTGGTGGGTGGTTTGGTGGGAGACGCGCAGACATGCGCTATCCCGTCCATGTCCATTCACGACAACCTCCACCTCATGCGATACATCATAGAGAGGGTTGGCAACGAACCCGGCTTTGGTGGGGCCCTGATCAACTTGGATCAATCTAAGGCGTTCGATAGGGTCGACCATGGTTACCTGGATGCGGTGCTAGGGGCTGGATTTCTGCCATGCAGAGTGGCAACATCTACTCTAGGATTAAAGTAAACGGCTACCTCTCGGAGCCGTTTCAAATCACCCGGTCCATCAGACAGGGGTGCCCCCTCTCCTCCCTTCTGTTCGTATTGACTCTCGAGCCACTGCTGCGGAAGTTGGAGTTGCTGCGGGGCATACCCCTGGAACCGGGATTGCACAAAGCGGTCTCGGCCTATGCCGGCGACGTAACAGTAATGGTGGCGGACGCCTCGGAAATCGGGGCGATCGCCACCCTACTGGAGGAATACGAAAGGCTGACGGGGGCTAGGCTGAACCGGGACAAGTCAGTCGGTTTGCAACTCGGAACGTGGAGGGGCAAACCGATGCCGTTAGACGGTGTCGTCGGGCGGTGGACGGAGGGCCCGGTGAAGCTGCTCGGGGTCTGCTTCGGACCGGACCTCCAGCTGGAGAAGAATTGGGGCGAGGTGACGAGCAGGGTGTTTGCGCTGACCCAGAAGTGGGCCAAGTGCAAACTATCACTGAAAGGTCGGGCGGAGGAGACGAACACTTACATAGCGTCCGTCATCTACTACCGCCTGACCGTCGTGCCTTGCCCCAAGGAAAAGATCACCATCATGGAACGCATGCTCTTCCAGTTCCTCTGGAAGAAGCGGCCTCCCATGGTGAGGAGATCCATCTGCTGCCAGCACTGGGTATGCCGCGGCTGTTGATGCGTAGGCACGCATTGAGGCTACGGCATCTACAGGTATTCCTCACCGGTCAGCCGGTGTGGGCCCCGTTTGTGAGGCGAGCCTTCCCACAGCTCGTCTCGCTGACCGAGCTGCAATCCTGGGTGAAGCAAAGACCGAGAAAACTGGGCAACTGGCACACCGAGTGTGCCCAGGCGCTCACGGCTCTCTGGCAAGCGGACCCGACTGTCAGTGGAGAATCCACCTCGACATTCTATAGAGGGCTGGTGGCTAGCAGGAGCGACGACACCCTTGGAGAGTCGCTAGGTATGGAGGAGGACGAACTGGCCAGCCTGTTCGGTAGAACTTTCGGCCCGGGACCCATGGACAACTTCCAGAGGTCCCTAGCCAGGCAGTGTTACCGGGGGGCTCTGCCCGTTCGAGAAAAGCTCTACAGACACGGGCGCCCGGGCAGGGATCCCGCGAAAAAGATCTGTCCCAGATGCGTGCGCGATGAGGAAACCGTTGTGCATGCACTGGTACACTGCCCGGGCGTTGCCGATCTGTTGGGCTACGTCGAACGACTGCTGTCGCGTGTGGCGCCGATTCGATTAACCGCCGAGTCTGTGGTGAACATCAAGCCGCCTCCTCCCTTCAGAAATGAAGCAGAGGCGGTCTTTCTGTGCGTAATAGCCATGATGAAAGAGGTTGTGTGGTGGACGCGCCTGAAAGGTCTGAGGTCGGGTGACTTTCTCTCCGGCCATCACCTGGTTTACATTTTCCGATACCACTTCGGTAGAAGGATCAGGATGGAGAGAGAAGTTCTTGGCCCCAGACAGTTTTATGAAAGGTGGGTGAAAGAAGCGAGAATGGCTCGTGTAAATGGGCCTTCTCTCTACATTGTTCTGTAGGTGAAGAAGTGAAGAGGACAGGGGGAGCGCCTCCTCTCTGGGCTTCCCCCGCGAAAAGAGTTGCACACTTTTCGGGGGTATGTGCAATCCCCAACACGCCCCCTCCCTTTTGAGGACTTTTTATTATTATGTTATTCTCATTGTTATGCCTTTTTCTTTACTCGTATTTATGTAAACTCCCCCCTGTGTATTTCTCCCTTTCTCTTGTGCCCTAGTGGCAAATAAATAGAAATCTATCTATCTATCTATCTATCTATCTATCTATCTATCTATCTATCTGTCTGTCTATATCTCTAACCACCTATCTAATTATCTATCCATTTATCATTCCTGATGATATATTATAACACACACAAATACACACACATACGCACAGAGATATATTTCATATATGTGTGTGTGTGTGAGTGTGTGTATATTTGTGTGTGTGAGTGTGTGTGTGTGTATATATATATATATAATAGTAGAACACTGGAAGGTAATATCCGTAGTAGTACATCACTCTGTCCATGGGACGAGTTTGGTAGAAGTGGTTACATAACACTTAGTTCACCATACCGAGAACAAATGTTTCACTGCTATACTACTTATATATATATATATATTATACATATTGACTACTTATATATATATATTATACATATTGACTACTTATATATATATATATATTATACATATTGACTACTTATATATATATATATATTATACATATTGACTACTTATATATATATATATATATTATACATATTGACTACTTATATATATATATATTATACATATTGACTACTTATATATATATATTATACATATTGACTACTTATATATATATATATATTATACATATTGACTACTTATATATATATATATTATACATATTGACTACTTATATATATATATTATACATATTGACTACTTATATATATATATATATTATAAATATTGACTACTTATATATATATATATATTATACATATTGACTACTTATATATATTATACATATTGACTACTTATATATATATATTATACATATTGACTACTTATATATATATATATATTATACATATTGACTACTTATATATATATATATATTATACATATTGACTACTTATATATATATATATATATATATTATACATATTGACTACTTATATATATATATATATATATATATTATACATATTGACTACTTATATATATATATATTATACATATTGACTACTTATATATATATATTATACATATTGACTACTTATATATATATATATATATATATATTATACATATTGACTACTTTTATATATATATTATTCATATTGAATACTTATATATATATATATATATATTATACATATTGACTACTTATATATATATATATATTATACATATTGACTACTTATATATATATATATATATTATACATATTGACTTCTTATATATATATATTATACATATTGACTACTTATATATATATATATATTATAAATATTGACTACTTATATATATATATATTATACATATTGACTACTTATATATATTATACATATTGACTACTTATATATATATATTATACATATTGACTACTTATATATATATATATATTATACATATTGACTACTTATATATATTATACATATTGACTACTTATATATATATATTATACATATTGACTACTTATATATATATATATATTATACATATTGACTACTTATATATATATATATATTATACATATTGACTACTTATATATATATATATATATATATTATACATATTGACTACTTATATATATATATATATATATATTATACATATTGACTACTTATATATATATATATATATATATATTATACATATTGACTACTTATATATATATATATTATATATATTGACTACTTATATATATATATTATACATATTGACTACTTATATATATATATATATATATATATTATACATATTGACTACTTTTATATATATATTATTCATATTGAATACTTATATATATATATATATATATTATACATATTGACTACTTATATATATATATATATTATACATATTGACTACTTATATATATATATATATATTATACATATTGACTTCTTATATATATATATTATACATATTGACTACTTATATATATATATATATTATACATATTGACTACTTATATATATATATATATATATATTATACATATTGACTACTTATATATATATATATATATATATATTATACATATTGACTACTTATATATATATATATTATACATATTGACTACTTATATATATATATTATACATATTGACTACTTATATATATATATATATATATATATTATACATATTGACTACTTTTATATATATATTATTCATATTGAATACTTATATATATATATATATATATTATACATATTGACTACTTATATATATATATATATTATACATATTGACTACTTATATATATATATATATATTATACATATTGACTTCTTATATATATATATTATACATATTGACTACTATATATATATATATATATTATACATATTGACTACTTATATATATATATATATATATATTATACATATTGACTACTTATATATATATATATATATATATATTATACATATTGACTACTTATATATATATATATATTATACATATTGACTACTTATATATATATATATATATATATTATACATATTGACTACTTATATATATATATATATATATATATTATACATAGTGACTACTTATATATATATATATTATACATATTGACTACTTATATATATATATTATACATATTGACTACTTATATATATATATATATATATATATTATACATATTGACTACTTTTATATATATATTATTCATATTGAATACTTATATATATATATATATATATTATACATATTGACTACTTATATATATATATATATTATACATATTGACTACTTATATATATATATATATATTATACATATTGACTTCTTATATATATATATTATACATATTGACTACTTATATATATATATATATTATAAATATTGACTACTTATATATATATATATTATACATATTGACTACTTATATATATTATACATATTGACTACTTATATATATATATTATACATATTGACTACTTATATATATATATATATTATACATATTGACTACTTATATATATTATACATATTGACTACTTATATATATATATTATACATATTGACTACTTATATATATATATATATTATACATATTGACTACTTATATATATATATATATTATACATATTGACTACTTATATATATATATATATATATATATTATACATATTGACTACTTATATATATATATATATATATATATTATACATATTGACTACTTATATATATATATATTATACATATTGACTACTTATATATATATATATATATATTATACATATTGACTACTTATATATATATATATTATACATATTGACTACTTATATATATATATTATACATATTGACTACTTATATATATATATATATATTATACATATTGACTACTTATATATATATATTATACATATTGACTACTTATATATATATATTATACATATTGACTACTTATATATATATATATTATACATATTGACAACTTATATATATATATAATACATATTGACTACTTATATATATATATATATATTATACATATTGACTACTTATATATATATATATATTATACATATTGACTACTTATATATATATATTATACATATTGACTACTTATATATATATATATATATATATATTATACATATTGACTACTTTTATATATATATTATTCATATTGAATACTTATATATATATATATATATATTATACATATTGACTACTTATATATATATATATATTATACATATTGACTACTTATATATATATATATATATTATACATATTGACTTCTTATATATATATATTATATATATTGACTACTTATATATATATATATTATACATATTGACTACTTATATATATATATTATACATATTGACTACTTATATATATATATATATATTATACATATTGACTACTTATATATATATATTATACATATTGACTACTTATATATATATATATATATTATACATATTGACTACTTATATATATATATTATATATATTGACTACTTATATATATATATATATTATACATATCGACTACTTATATATATGTATTATACATATTAACTACTTATTTATATATATATATTATACATATTGACTACTTATATATATATATATTTATTATACATATTGACTACTTATATATATATATTATACATATTGACTACTTATATATATATATATATTATACATATTGACTACTTATATATATATATATATTATATATATTGACTACTTATATATATATATATATATTATACATATCGACTACTTATATATATGTATTATACATATTGACTACTTATATATATATATATATTATACATATTGACTACTTATATATATATATATATATATTATACATATTGACTACTTATATATATATATATATATATATATATATATATATATATTATACATATTGTCTACTTATATATATATATATATATATATATTATACATATTGACTTCTTATATATATATATATATTATATATATTGACTACTTATATATATATATATATTATACATATTGACTACTTATATATATATATATTATACATATTGACTACTTATATATATATATTATACATATTGACTACTTATATATATATATATATATTATACATATTGACTACTTATATATATATATATATATATTATACATATTGACTACTTATATATATATATTATACATATTGATTACTTATATATATATATTATACATATTGACTACTTATATATATATATATTATACATATTGACTACTTATATATATATATTATACATATTGACTACTTATATATATATATATATTATACATATTGACTACTTATATATATATATATTATACATATTGACTACTTATATATATATATATATATATATATATATATATATATATATATATATATATATATATATTATACATATTGGCTACGTATATATATATACTATATATATTGAATACTTATATATATATATATATATATTATAAGGAGAGACACTGGCCTGTTGGAGATGCAGGATATGGGAGCGATAATGCGGGACAGAGGCTGCTGGAGAGAACTCGTCCATGGATCTCGGGAATTTTACCCGCCTTAAATAGATAGATAGATATTATACATATTGACTACTTTTATATATATATTATACATATTGACTACTTTTATATATATATATATATTATACATATTGACTACTTATATATATATATATATATATTATACATATTGACTACTTTTATATATATATATATTATACATATTGACTACTTTTATATATATATATATTATACATATTGACTACTTATATATATATATATATATATTATACATATTGACTACTTATATATATATATATATATTATACATATTGAATACTGATATATATATATATATATATATATATCATACATATTGACTACTTATATATATATATATTATACATATTGACTACTTATATATATATATATATTATACATATTGACTACTTATATATATATATTATACATATTGACTACTTATATATATATATATTATACATATTGACTACTTTTATATATATATATATATATATATATATATATTATACATATTGACTACTTATATATATATATATATATATATATATATATACTATACATATTGACTACTTATATATATATATATTATACATATTGACTACTTATATATATATATATATCATACATATTGACTACTTATATATATATATATATATATATATATATATATATATTGTACATACTGGCTTCGTATATATTTATATATATATTATATATATTGACTGCTTATATATATATATATATATTATACATATTGACTTATATATATATATTATATATATATATATATATATATATATATTATACATATTGACTACTTATATATATATATATATATATAAATATATATATATATTATACATATTGACTACTTATATATATATATATATATTATACATATTGACTACTTATATATATATATATATATATTATACATATTGACTACTTTTATATATATATATATTATACATATTGACTACTTATATATATTTATATTATACATATTGACTACTTTTATATATATATATTATAGATATTGACTACTTATATATATATATATATATTATACATATTGACTACTTATATATATATATTATACATATTGACTACTTATATATATATATATATATATATTATACATATTGACTACTTATATATATATATATATTATACATATTGACTACTTATATATATATATTATACATATTGACTACTTATATATATATATATTATACATATTGACTACTTTTATATATATATATATATATATATATATATATATATATATTATACATATTGACTACTTATATATATATATATATATATATATATATACTATACATATTGACTACTTATATATATATATATTATACATATTGACTACTTATATATATATATATATCATACATATTGACTACTTATATATATATATATATATATATATATATATATATATATATTGTACATACTGGCTTCTTATATATATATATATATATTATATATATTGACTGCTTATATATATATATATATATTATACATATTGACTTATATATATATATTATATATATATATATATATATATATATATATATATATTATACATATTGACTACTTATATATATATATATATATATTATACATATTGACTACTTATATATATTATACATATTGACTATCCAGCGAATTTCCGACCGATGAGGTTGAATATTTATAAAACAACTTTGTATTTTATCTGATGAAAGCGCACCAAGTTTTGCTTGGTCTCCTTTGAAATATATATAATAAAATAAATATGGTTTAATAAATATAGTTTCCATTTATTTAATATGATGGTATATATAATATATATATATATATAACGAAGGAAATGTGGTAAGGAACCAGGTGGACCATAACGCACCAAAGTACTCGATACTTAGGGTAGTAGAGTGGGTAATAGGGACGAGTAGGACCCCGACGGTAGAGCTCAAGCCATTTCGACGACTAATTCTGGACTCATATATAATATATATATATATATATATATATATATATATATATATATATATATATATATATATGGAATAATATATATATAATTATATATATATATATATATGTAGGAGGTGAGTTTTATTGTAGTACAATAAAGCAATGCAGATATCGGATAAGAAGCACTCTACAGTTTGTAGGACTGGAGTATACATAATATAAGATCAAAAGATGGTTAAAGGAGTTCCATGTATTTTATTATGCGCATTTCAAAAACAAACATCATCATGCAATAATATTTGTGTTTTCATCAGATAAAACAGGAGAACATGATATGAAGGCTAAAAAACACTTGTGGATAGTGCAGTTTTAAATCAACATATGAAAAGTGGTTTTAGATTGATGTGTGATATTGGGAAAAATATTTTATTTAGAGAGGGGGTGGGGAAGGATGAAAAAGGGGAGGAGATGAGAGGGAGAGATGGGTGATAGAGAGAAAGGGATAGTTTTTTATAACTGAGAGAATATATATTGTTTTACATAGAGAGGTTGAAAACCGTTGGAAGATAATGTATAAATTAAAAGAATTTGAAAATTAGCGAAGGGAAAGATATGTACGAGGAAAAAATATTTTATTTAGGGAGGGGGCTGGAAAGGATGAAAAAAGGGGGAGGAGATGAGAGTGAAGGTGGAGAGGGAGAGATTGTTGATAGAGAGAAAGAGATAGTTTTTATAACTGAGAAAAGATATATTGTTTTACATAGAGAGGTTGAGAACCGTTGGAAGATAATGTATAAATTAAAAGAATTTGAAAATTAGCGAAGGGAAAAATATTTGCGAGGAAAGAGAGGGAGTTTATGTATGAAGATAGAGAGAAAAAAATAATAATTGTGGATGAATATTCTAACGTGAAAAAGGTGTATGTTGATAAGTATTGTGGCAATTTTAAAATTAACGAAGAGAAAAAAAATTATTAAGGTTTGTGTGTAGAAGGATTTGAGAAAAATAATGTGAAGTTAAAGTTTGTATATTGAAGGAATTGATAATATATGCGAAGAACGAGTTAATATGTATTAAGAATGAGTTCGTTGATGGGGAGAAAAAAATAATAAATTAAGGATGAAATTGAGATTAAAAAGTTTTATGATAGAGAGAAAAAATAATAATAATTGCGGATGAATATTCTAACGTCAAAAAAACAAATGTATATGTTATGAAGGATTTTACAAGGTGAAGATAGAAAGAGGGTAATGAGTAAACAAATATTATAGAGTGTATAATGCCCTTTAAAGTAAGGTAGGAAGATGGGTATATTTTAAAGAGGTGTATGTATATGTGCCTTTGAGAAAAGATTCTAAATTGATAAAGAATTGAATATTAACTGTATACTTTGTGAAAAGTCCTATGGAATTTATGCAGGCAGATAGAAAACAAATCTGTGCGTCTATTTATTATAGAATCTAGATTAGAGATAATGGTAAATTTTTCATTTAGGCAGAGATTACAGATTTTAGATAGAGAGCTGTTCAAGTATGAGGATGCAGAAGAAACCTTCTTCCAAAAGATGGTATATTTAATGTTTTTGTCTTTCAAGGACCATATGAGTTCTGAGAGAGCCGTGTTGGTTCTTTTAAGTTTGTATTTGAAAGATGAATGGTGATTATAGAGACGAGCTTTAAAAGAGGTGGAAGTGGAGCCAAAATAGGTGAAGGAATTGGTGCTAGTTATAACTTTACATTCATAAATTAAGTTTTTATCAAGACAATGGTTGTTGAGAGGACATTTATTTTTAATGCAGCAGTTGCAATTAGAGAGATTATTAATGAGTGACCTAGTGTTATCTATAGAAGGAATTGGATTGGAGAAGTTGTTTGCGATAGGAATAATAGGAATACTAGTTTCTTGATTTAGAGTTGGATTATGAACATTTAGCGAAGTTGTGTTTGACGTTGTATTTTGGTTTACAGAAGTTAGCCTAGGGTTTACAATGACGTCGGGAGTACTATTACTGTTATTATGAAATTCAATGTTGGAAGGAAGAGATTTAGTATTTAGTATTTTATTGTTGTGTTTAGAGATGATGTTGGAAATATTGGAGGATGTAGAATACGAAAATTTGATGGTGTGTTTGTTAAATATTTTACTATAGATATGTGAAGGAGGGAAGCATTTATTTAAGGCACTAAAAAATAATTTAGGAATATTGTTATTAATAGAGATGGAGAAAGGAGCATTATACCAGTTTATGTTTTTGTATCTAGGTCTTTTATTAAAATTATTGGAATGATCATGATTAATTATTCTACTGTATGTTTTTCTAGAATTTGTTTCTTTACTATATTTGATTTTATCTGGATAGCCAGCTTTAGAAAGTGCGTTATTATAGTAATTGGCGTTAGCATCAAAGATGTTTTTATTAGAAGATATGTTAGATATTCTTTTTCCAATATTACTAACTATAGCATTCTTGATATTGGTAGGATGGTTAGATTTAAAGTTAAGATAATTTAGGTTCTCATTGTTTTTATGGTAAGGGTAATATAGGCCA
>OZ024742.1:131756754-131764254 GCA_964016885.1 Eledone cirrhosa
AATGGTGATGATGATGATGATGATGGTGGTGGTGGTATTAGTTGTGTTGTTTTGGTGGTAGTGGTGGTGGTAGCAGTGGTGATGATGACGATGATGGTGGTGGTGGTACTAGTTGTGTTGTTTTGGTGGTAGTGGTGGTGGTAGCAATGGTGACGACGATGATGATGGTGGTGGTGGTACTAGTTGTGTTGTTTCGGTGGTAGTGGTGGTCGTAGCAGTGGTGATGATGATGATGGTGGTGGTGGTACTAGTTGTGTTGTTTTGGTGGTAGTGGTGGTGGTAGCAATGGTGATGATGATGATGATGGTGGTGGTGGTGGTACTAGTTGTGTTGTCTAGGTCGTAGTGGTGGTGGTAGCAATGGTGATGATGACGATGATGGTGGTGGTGGTGGTACTAGTTGTGTTGTTTTGGTGGTAGTGGTGGTGGTAGCAATGGTGACGACGATGATGATGGTGGTGGTGGTGGTACTAGTTGTGTTGTTTTGGTGGTAGTGGTGGTGGTAGCAATGGTGACGACGATGATGATGGTGGTGGTGGTGGTACTAGTTGTGTTGTTTTGGTGGTAGTGGTGGTGGTAGCAATGGTGATGATGATGATGATGATTACGATGATGATGTTGCTGGCAATAGTGTTGTTGTTGGTGCTGGTAGCGGTGGTGGTGGTGATGGTGATGGTGACGGTGATGATGATGATGATGAATATTATGATGTTGATGCTGATGATAATGATGATGATGATGATGATGTTGGTGGTATTGTAGGTGTTAATAATGGCGGTAATGGTGGTGGGTTTTGAGGCGTTGTTGGGGATAATTGTGATAGTGTTGTTGTTTTGGTTAATGATGATGAGGATGATGATGATGGTGAAGAAGGTGAAGATGATGCTGATGGTGATGATGTCGCTGACGATGATGATGCTGATGATGATGATGACGACAATGATGTTGATGATGGTGAAGATGGTGAAGACGATGATGATGATGATGGTGAAATGATGCTGATGGTGATGATGTCGGTGACGATGATGATGATGGTGATGATGATGAAGTTGGTGATAATGTCGGTGACGATGACGACGACGATGATGATGATGATGATGGTGATGACGGAGATGATACCAACGAGGATATTGTTGATGATAAAAATAATGATGTCGATGATGATGATGATGGAGACACCATGAGGTAGGAGGACGATCAAGATTATTATAATAATGATTATTATCATGATAATTATATCAGATTGTGAATGTGTCTGTTTCAGATAGATGGTATCCATTGGAGATGTCACCGAAGGAGATACGTTATCATTGATAATAGGTATCATTGCTAGATATTATTGAAGCGGCTAGTTATTTGTCAATGGTATAAACTATTATTATTGTCATTATCATAACAATATCAAATTAAGAATTCATTATTATAACAATATTAGGAATTATTTTTATCATATAAAGGTTCGATAGACGATCGGGAACAGTGTTTAATAAAATGTTTGGTACTGCCACTTAAGCTCCATGTCAAATTCCTGCCAGGATCAATTTTGTATTTCATCATTCTTGAAAATATTTATAAACTAACTACCAGTGAATAAAGGTTGAAATGATTAACACTTCCAAAATAATTTGACCTTCTCTGGTATAGTTATACATATCGAGTTCGATTTCATATATATTGTTTATAATAAAATATCTGTTCTATTAATACTCTAAGCGTTTGTTTTCATCTTGGTACTGGAATAGCTTATTCTAAATATTGTCGTTATTTTTCTTCTCTATCTGTCTATTGGTGCTGATTAAATCAGTATCCAGTTGAGAATAGTATATATGTAACATATTACTAACACGTGTACCGTATTGATATGTCTTGCCTACATGTCGTTCTCTTTTATTGTCTACATGGCGTTCTCTTATATTGTCACCATCAGCTCTTTCTCATTTCCTCGTATAATTTATTTTCATTTAAATTTCCTTAGGTTACTATGGCATCTGACAAGCCTGAATGAAAACAAACAAAAAAAAAAAAGAATAGTCCACGTACGTTACATATGTTGGGAGTCTTTTTATGATTGGTGAATCTTTCGTCACAGCTTTTCATCCTCCTTAATTATCCGGTCATTTTCTGCACCGACCTTCATTACGCCATACTGTTCTGTCATCTGCGTATTGTTCGATACTGGTTTTCATCATCTGTTTCGATTAATCCTTATAATTTGTTTTATAAAGAGTGATCTCTTGCATGTTCTGAGTTCATGTAAGATGTGCTATTTATGTGGTGGGCGTGACCTGTCAATCTACGGTGGGGTTTGGAAATATCAGTAACGTTACTGACATAATCCTCCCATTTGTTGTTCATAAATGAACGACGTTTCTGTCGAGGAATTCCTTCCGGTTTTAGACAGTACAAAGTCCTGCCTTTCACAACCATAGATTAAGGTGGTAACAACCACTGTTCCATATACCATGATCTTGGTTTTTAGTTTCATATTTATTTTTCCGAAACACAATGGAAGAGGTTTCCAAAAGTGACATGCATGGCTCCGATACTGTTCTGGGTGTATTTATCGGAGTTACGTTATGTGGAGAGGATGCTTCTGAAGTATGTGATTTGCTACACTTTGCCTAGGATGTATTGGAGATGGTGGTGTTAAAATCTGAAATAAATAAATTTGGAGCAGGTTGTGAAAGTTGTTTGGTTGGTGATTGTCAGGCTGAAGCGATCATACGCATATTGATGTAAATGCCTGATACTTACGTTTCTTCGATTGAATGAGCCGCCGAAACGTTGAAGTTGGCGCATTGCATTTCTTTGATAGGACCCGTGTAAATCAGTCTTTGTGATCGGAGTCTTGCCACATTAGAGAGTCCATCATCGAAGAGGTACTTGCTCCGAAAACTAGAGTTGGTAGGTAGAATTTCTTGAAGTATGATTGCAAGTGATGGGGAGAACAATTTTATATCAAGTACACATCCTTGTTTTAAACATTTAGTGATGCTAAATTGTTATGCAGTGTTGATTTCATATGTCACCTGCCTTACAATGCAATCGTCCATTGCTTGAACAGTGTCACAAAAGGGTGTTTTAACTTTTTTTCGATATCGTCGAAAACATGCAAGAAAGGTTTCCGTTATTCTTTCTCATTTTTCATGGGACATCCTTGCACAGAATTCATGTCAATTGGTTTTTGATGTTCGAGGTTGAATCTTGTTCAAAAGAATGGTGGGTATCTCTTTTAGCATTGAAAAATATTCAGATATTTTCGTTGTTTTCGTCGGAAAAAAATTGTTTCTTTCGTCAAGCCAGTGGTGTTCACAACTTTCCGAAACGATGTTAGTTTTGTTGATCACTCTTCATTGGTGTCCGAACCCCTCAAGTCCTTGTTCATCCTGTTTAAAGAGGGTAGATGCTCTCTTCCGACTTTCAATCAAATTACAGGCTCCAATAATAATGTACAAGATAAATTAGCAATAACAATAACAACATATCAATGAATAGTCAAAGGTAAATAGAATGGACAGAAAGAGAAATATACAGGAAAAGAGTACTTGCAAAGTGGAGGAGGCACATAGGTAAATTGTGGCACCCAACATATACATAAATATTACACCGATATAATAAACATAGTGAAGTCTCGTACTCCTTGCCGCAAGCCTACAGCTACATAGGTAATGTAGGTCTATTTCATGTCGCAATTTTGATCTTTCTTACCGAACTATCATACAATTTATAGGAGGGCAGCATGGTAAATCTATCCTTAGACTTTTCACAAATGTCATTTCAAGAAGTGGCTAAATGTTTGTTTAGAGAAGAAATTATTATCCTCAAATATATTAACCATGACCACCATACCCATTTCTTCAACATAGCCATGACATATCAGCACGTGCTAGCCTTTGTTCAACAAAAACCAACAAAATAGCAATGCACGGAAAAAGGAAGCCTACATGCTGCACGGCTCTATAATCTAACGTTCATCTCGGATACATTATATTGTTGGTAGCTCCATGGCTGCATTGCCACGGGTATTTATGCCGAACAGGCAAAATCACCCTAGATCAACGCGCTACCTACGATCATTGCGAATTATCCATAATCTAAAAACCTGAATCCAGAGGTTGTTAGTGTCCATCTCGACACCCATATTAGCTCCAAGGCCATCATCGTTCATATTCACAAGCTTTATATAGAAAGCTGTGGTTAACTTTTCACGGACAGTATAGGCTATCTAGTGAGGCACAGTACTGTGTCAAGCTATGGGAAAGCGTTTCGCATGGACAGCGACCACAACTGTTCACCATCATCGTTGTCCAGTAATCTCTGCAGATGTGGCGGTCTATACATATGCCTGATTCTGAGTGAAGGCATGCCCTGACGTCCCTGTAGTGGACAGTAGGAGCAGATGGAACAGTGTTAGGATGTCTTGGTCTGATAGCCCGTCATAGCATGGTAGAACATACTTCTCGGCATATAGTTACGGACATTTATGTTCTACGCTCAAATTCTGTCGCGGTTAACCTTGCTTATCCTCATTACGAGGTCACTAAAATAAAACATCAACAACCAACTGGGGTCGATTTAATCGTCGTTTCCATTACTTTAAATATGCAGGTCTTGTGCCCAAAGTAGGAAAATTAATAATATTATATATCAGAAAAGAATTACGAAGAGCAATCACTGACCGATAAAATAACAAACGTTACACAGCACATATTTTACACAACAAAGTGAAAACATACTAAAACAACACCAGAAGCATCAATAGGCAACATAGGAGATATTACGTTCAAACACTATCCAACACTCAGCTAATATAAAGCTGCGTCCCCAGTGTCATGCAAGTGCACCTTGAGAAGAAGTAGAAGCTTGAATTAAGGTATTGAAAACAGAGCAACATTATCATAATTACGATCCGTGTGATCATATTTATATATTACTAGATTGAATAAAATGTAGAAATATGTTATATACGGTAAACATTTATAAAAATATAAAATATATAAATTATTTTATATATATTCTAGTCGTCATAAAAGTATATTCGGTATGATTCCATTTCTTTAGATATGAGTAGTTGTAACATTTAACACTTTTATACATCAGTGCTAATATCTAATGCATTATATCTGTTGATACTGTTGATGATAATGATGATGGTGTTCTTGACATTAATGTTGTTTTTTTCGTTTGTGACTTTGTTGTTAATACAGTTGATGTTGTCTATATATATTTACCCGTGCGATGAAAAATAGTATTGTATCACTATCGATAGTGGAATCAATGCGTGACAATGGATTGAAATCAATAAATAATATATATATTTTTGAGTGTAATTGTAAGTGTATATACATGCATGTATATATTTATGTTTACGTATAAATATATATATATATATATATATATATATATATATATATATATATATATATATATATATATATATATATATATATATATATATATATCCTTACACACATGTGTATATATATGTGTATGAGAATTATATACGAGGTTAAATCAGATAATGTCAATATTGTAATGGAATAGACATAAAAATAAAATTAATGAATGTTATAGAAAAATAGAAGAAAGAAAAAAACAAATATTAGTTAGAAATAAAGTAAAAGCAAAACAATAGAATGAGTATACGACTATAAACAAACACACACGCATGCCTCCTCACACACAAACGTACACACTCGCACATACATATTAGTGTTTCATTTTGTGTAAGTTCACCAGTGCATTAACGGTAACATATTTAAAACATCTCCATCAATATTAATATATAAATTTAATTAAAATTAATATATACTTAAATATATATATGTTTATATATGATAAAATAAAAAAAAGTGTTTCAGTGTGTTAATGTAAAACATAATTATAATTATCAAGGAAAATATTATAATTGCTAATAAAAAAACATCAACCAAACAAACAGTACTATAAAACACATGGAAAAAAAAAACAATAACACAGAAACAACAAACTTATATTTAACAATACGAGAAATCCCAGCAATACTGACTGCAAAACACTAGAACAACCAAAACAACTACAAAAATAACCAACAACAGTGACAACGAGAACAACAATTTAATAATTCACCTATTACCAAACACAATTATGTAAAAAAAAACCAATAAACAATAAACCAAAATAAAAAGGAGAAAAACCAAACCAAAACGTGTGAATCGCTGAAAATCACTTGAAAAATAAGTGTTAATAGCAAGCAATTGAAATGATGTTAATATTGATGATGATGATGGCGGTAATAATAATAATAATAAAAATAATAATAATAATAATAATAATAATAATAATAATAATAATAATAATAATAATAATAATAATAATGCTTTCTTTATTAACCACAAGGGTTTACATAAAGTAGACATTAAGGACTGTACAGGACAATACAGAACGGTACAAATGGGCATTTCTGTGTAAAAAAACAAAAAAACAGAAGATGTAACAAAAAGAGAAACAAGGAAAAATTCCCCAATATGGGGGGGGGGGGGAGACTTCTGAGGGCCATCGTGGAGAAAGCCAATTGAAAAAAAAGCCACCAGAGCAAGTGTCCTCTCCCAGTTTTCCACCGTCAATTTACAGGCATATACTCTGGCCATTTTGCCTCTCTCACCCAATAAAATGATAATGAAAATAATTGTTTCTACTTCAGGCACAAGGCCAGCAAATAACCCAGTACATTACTCGTACTTTATTTTATGGACCCCGTAAGGATGAAAGGCAAAGTTAACCTCGGCGGGATTTGAACTCAAACCGTAAAGGGACGTAACTATGCTAGAAAGTTGAAAATAATGCTAGTTGTAATGACAATTTTAGTAATAGTAATAGTAGTAGTGGCATAGGCATTAGCAACAGCAGCAGCAGCAGCAGTAGCAGTAGTAGTAGTAGTAAACATGATGATGATATTGACGATAATATCAGTAATATCATAATAAAATAATGTGTAGAAATAACGAAATAATGAACGAAAAAATACAAGGTCCTGACTTGAGGAATATATTTTATTTCTATTCTTTTATGAGAAAAATCGATTTGAATATATCGGAAAACAATTCAATTATAATTATTGATGAATACCTGTCCATCGAGGAATGTGAAATTTTATATTCTTCAGCAGGAAACACTATTTAATATTTGTATATTTGTTCGCCTTAAATTTTTACATTTTTTTACCAATCAATTTTTTGCATTTGTTTTGAATACTTTCGTTATTATTTTTTAAATATTGTTTGTCGTTGTTGCTGCTGTTGGTACAGTTGATGTTGTTGCTGCTGTTGCTGATGTTGCTTCTGTTTCTGCTGTTGCTGCTGTTACTACTGTTACTGCTGTTGGTACGGAAGGTGATGTTAAGGATTTTGATTATGATTGTTTACTAATTGTTTTGATGTCATTGGCTTTTGAGAAATTCATATAAACTGAAACAATTGGTGGTACTTCTGAAAATTATATTAAACGATATTTGGAGGTCATT
>OZ024742.1:131771754-131821754 GCA_964016885.1 Eledone cirrhosa
TTTATATATATATAAATACTTATATTTATATACATACATTCACAAACGCATAGAGGTACACACACGCACGCACAAACATACTCACACATACACACACACGCACATATATATATATGTATATTTATGTATATTTATATTTATATATGTCTATTTATGTCTATTTATATATATATATATTTGCATACATTTTTTTAATAATATATGTATATTTTTATATATATGTATATTTATATATGCATATATATTTATATATATATGTATATTTATATATACATGTGTGTATATATATATTTATATAAACATATATATATATATATATATATATATATATATATTTAAGTATATTTATATATATATATATATATATATATATATATATATATATGTATATTTAAGTATATTTATATATATATATATATATATATATATATATATATATATATATATATATATATATATATATATACATATATATACATATGTGTGTACGTGTGTGTTTAAATATCCTTGAAATATCTCAACTCTTCTGCTAATTCTTTACAATCTTAACGTGTTTTTCTACATGTAAACTGCGTTTGAACTTCGTGTCTTCTTTTCCAAACTTGTTTGTCTACAACATATTCGTTTAGCCTTGTTTGTTAATTTGTTTACGGCATTCCTTCAGAATACTATATGGTTTCAATAAATATCTCCTTCCACATTATAGCAAAGGAGTTACAGTATATACACATTTCTATTTATCTTTCACACTAAAGTCAATTTTCAAAGGATATGTAAATATGTATTTGTGTATGTATGTATTTATGTATATATGCATGCATGTATGGATGCGCGTATGTATGTATGTATGTATGTATGTATGTATGTATGTATGTATGTATGTATGTATGTATGTATGTATGTATGTATGCATGTATGTATCTATGTATGTATGTGTGTATGTACGTATGCATGTATGCATGTATGTTATTTTTTAAATATTTTTTACATATTTTCACCAGGAATGAGAGAGCCGGTTTCTAATATAGGAATAAATCATTTTCATTGGAATTTAAACTATATCTAGTAGGTAATTACATTAACTACGTCTGTGTAAATGTGCAGTTGTCACTGAATATGTGGATCTGTATGTTTTGAGTTACGTACACATGGTTTTATATCAATAGGTGTATGTTTGCACACATTATATGCTAAAAGTCTGTAATGGTTTATATATTTTTACAGCTTAATTAACTTTACTTGTAATTTCTAATTAACCCTGCTTCACCTGCTTATGTGAGGCCCAGCTTCTTAAGATATGTGGTGTGCCTGTTAGTAGCCTAACCATGCGCGGCAATAATCACAGTTACAAATCAAGTTTATTCAAGACTGAGTGTCTGCAGATTCATCATGAGTTCGGAATAATGTTTCCGTTCCGCATTATATATATATATAAGTGAGTGTATGTACATAAATAAAAGTAATTATATATATATATATATATATATATATATATATATATATATATATATATATATATATATATATATATATATATATATATATATACACACACACATACATATACATGCACACATATATACATGCAAAACAATATAGACACTATATATATTTCGTTTTTGAATTTGTCTTGCAAGATTTCTTATCTGAAAACGTGTGTTAAGACAGATATTGTTATACTTTGGGAGGGTCATGCTGCCAATAAAAACACACGCACCTGTGATTTTCACTTAAGTATATTACACATTTCCGGTTAGTTGCTTGGTTGGTTGGTTCGATAAGCGGATTTTTGTTTATGAATTGTGAAAGCTATTTCGTCATGCATTCTGTGATCTCAGTAACTAGGTCTTTATTCTGCGTCTCTCCTTTGTTTTTGTGACAGAAAAAAAAGATAGTACAGGACAGAAGAAAGGAGAGATACAAAATAAAAACCCAGTCACTGAGGAGGTCACAGAGTGTGTCACGAAATGTGTCACAATATATAAACAACTATCTGGTTGTCAAACCAACCAACCAATCAACCAACCGGAAATGTATAATAAACTAAAGTGAAAACCAACAAGTAAGTTTGTTTATATTGGGGGCATGACCCTCCCATATATATATATATATATATATATATATATATATATATATACACAAATACAATATAGAATTATTAACTCATATAGGTAACCTGCAATTAAAACAAGCTCAAAGTATAAATAGCGAGCATTATATAGGTGGATTGGCAGTATCGGTAGAGCGTCGGACACCATGCTTTGACGCATAGAGTTACGGCCCTTGCCTTTCTGAGTTCAAATCCCGCCGAGGTTAACTTTGCCTTTCATCCTTACGGGGGTCGATAAAATAAAGTACCAGTAATACACTGGGTAATTGCTGGCCTTGTGCCAAAGGTAGAAACAATTATATAGTAAGATAGTGGATTGGCAGTATCTGTAGAGGGTCGGACGCCATGCTTTCCAGCATAGTTACGTCCCTTTACGATCTGAGTTCAAATCCCGCCGAGGTTGACTTTGCCTTTCATCCTTACGGGGTCGATAAAATAAAGTACCAGTAATGCACTGGATAATTGCTGGCCTTGTGCCTAAAGTAGAAACAATTATATAGTAAGATAGTGGATTGGCAGTATCTGTAGAGGGTCAGACGCCATGCTTTCCAGCATAGTTACGTCCCTTTACGATCTGAGTTCAAATCCCGCCGAGGTTGACTTTGCCTTTCATCCTTACGGGGTCGATAAAATAAAGTACCATAATGCACTGGATAATTGCTGGCCTTGTGCCTAAAGTAGAAACAATTATATAGTAAGATATTTGTATAAATAAACATAGTGTTTACACACATTTATACATATATATACTATTTTAGACACGAAATTTACTGTGTTTATTTATACATATATATTACTATATAATGCTCGGTATATATATATATATATATATATATAGTTGTTTTGCAAACTTTTTCTCCACATGTGCGAACAAGTACGCATGACGTAGGTGGTTTCCACGATGTTTATTACCATATTACACAATCTTCATCTTGTGTCGTTTCGAGCCTTTTTTCTTTTTACGTTTATCTTTATCTCTTTTGAGTATTAAGTATATCGCTTGTATTTCATGTTCCTGGATTCTAAAAATGTATCTCTATCAAGATGGCCATGCGTGACGTTCTGTTGATACGTATGTATCTTATCTAGACAGAATTGTTTTATGGGACAGGTTCTATGTGCAGTGGTAAGTATATGTTGTTGGGGTGATATGATGTAACATTCAAAAACTGTTTGGATCGATATTACGCCTTTGCCTCCATGTTTACATTTTCGGTACATGCGATATATGTCACTATTAATGTGGACACTTCCATTACCGTTTACACATTTTCAGATGTCAACAACAATAGCTCGGATATCATGTAGCATCCACTTAAGTAGTCATAATGTCGTAAAGGTCCAGCAGACATATTTTGGTTCACTCATTTATTGTACGCTGAGAGACTAAAGGCAATAATTTTCTCATCCGAATGTTATATTTCCAAGTTATTCGTACCCTCTAACAATTTTTTTACCGTAGATTCTATTGATTTATTGTATAGGCACAAGGCCAGTAATTTGGGAGGAGGGCAAAGTCGATTAAATCGCACCCCCTCCTCCCCAGTACGTGAATGGTATTTTTAAGGATATATTGTTAATTCCTAAGTATCTTAAGCTTTCCTCGATATATACTGGTGAACAAGTGTGGCAATTGATAAAGATGTTGCTAGAATGGTTTGAAGTTTCTCCTTATTGCCTACCATATATCTGTTTGTCTCAACTAAATATGTCCCTGTGATACTCTATTCTATCAGTAACAATCATGCCCCATATTTAACACCAGAATAGTTGCCTAGTATGAAGATATGTCTTCAATGGCTCTGGTTATAGTATCGGCGACTCTAGCAAATCTATGCCTCTCTAATCTCCAAGTGTTAGGTACGGATGCTTTATTGTAGTATAGCAAGAGTTTAGCCAAGTTCTTCTTAAGCCACTGCATCTATAACATCACAGTTTCTTAATTCGGAGTGGTTCAACAAAACTCCGATTCCGGTTTTCTCATCAAGGTTGGTGTTATTATGTCATAGAAGGTTTGGAGGAATAGTTTCAGAAAGTTTATATACATTTTATACATTATATTCTGTCACACAATTTTTCGCTTTTCTTTCATTAAGTGTGTATCTTTGTTTATAGGACCAGTCTTGTCTCTGTCTATGACATGCAGCATATTATATGTATATTATATGTATATATGTATATTATATAACCATTCAGAGCTTGAGGTTAGGGTTTCATAAGATAGCAGCGGCAGGAGATACAATTATTGTACTACTAGCAGACAGTCAAGCTCTTCCTTGGTGTTTCTCTTCCTGAAGTTTTCTTATCACTGGCTGAACGTTATCATCTTTGATACTGTATGTGTTTGCTTTAAATGGTTGCATCAAATTTCTCTCAACCACACTACGTCTAGGTTACACTTCTTTTGATCAACTCATATTTTGGTCAAAATTAATCTGTCTTTCTGAGACGAAGCCTTAATGACATTTGTTAATCCCCACCCCTCATATCTCTTTACATTGATGATTATTTCCACTGAATTTCTTATTAATCATTTTTCTTTCATCTATTCTCTTCTGATACAGGAGGTTCTATCTGACAGCTCTTTATTCTTATATTAGAGTGATCAATTTGTATTACAGAGATATTTTATACTGTCTCTAATCATCTCTTATATTTTACTTTTCATTTGTGAGGAGTCTAGTTTTGTTTGTGATTGCGTGTGATAAGCATCACCACATGACTGAAAGTTTTTCGCAGATAAAATTTCGATGTTTCCATTTAAAAATAGTTGATAGACCATCTCATGCTGATTTGTCTCTGTTTACATTTTTAATATCACCAAGATAATACGTTACCTTCGTTGCTAGAGTATATAGACAACTGTTGATTTGTTAAAAGGTAGATGCATTCAATTGCCATAAGCACTGAACTCCGATTTCGTTGATATCACGTAGAGCTATTTTACTCAGCTTTCTTTTAATATAAGCTAGTGGTGTCTTTGTGTTAGCGGCAATTTTACATATAAGCGAGTGGTTTCCAGCATAATTTACCTATGGACGTCTTCGGTTTCCCTTTTATCCTGCTGGACACACATATCCATTCGATGTTTTAAAACATTCTATTGTATTTATATAATTACACATTATTATGGTGGATTGTCAGTATCAGTAGAGGGTTGGACGCCATGCTTTTCAGCATAGAATTACGTCCCTTTACGGTCTAAGTTCAAACCCTGCCGAGGTTAACTTTGCTTTCATCCTTAGAGGGTCGATAAAATAAAGTATCAGTTATGCGCTGGGATAATTGCTGGCCTTGTGCCAGAAACAGAAACAATTATCATGGAATTTATAAAGATTGTGAATTATCTTGTGTATTGTAGAGGTATAACAAATATATTGCACATAAACATAATCAACTAACTAAATTCTATGGAAAATGAACGTTCACTAATAAAATCATGAATAATTCCATACATTTCTAATAACAAAAGCAATGGAAGTATAGTGTTTTGCGAAATAAACGCTCCCACTGCATTTGATCACAATAGCAGTAAACAGTTTTTATCTGTCCTACTATCTCTCTATATATGTGCCTATGTGTATGTTTATATATATATATATATATATATATATATATATATATATATATATATATATATATATATATATATATATATATATATATATATATATATATATATATATATATTTATATATATATATATTAGAATTGGCGGTCTGAAATAGCTATATATATGTGAATATATATATACTGTATTTTGCAATACACTGTATGCTTAATTAAAAGCATTTCGAAGACCTTATGCTATTGTTTTAGAGTAGTGACAGTCTCACTTACTTTAAATTTTCAGCAAACAGGGGGAGATAAAGCTGACAGAGCTATGTTTCGTACTGATTGGTACTTATCAAAGCCAAGTACTCCACCTGTTTGCTGAAAATCATGAATGTTTGATTCTTATAGAATTTCTATTAATAATCAGGAACTGATTATACAGAGAGGTTGCCGGTCAAGCAGAAATTGAAAATTAGAATTGGTGCTCTGAAATAGCGATATATATGTGAATGTATATATATATGTTTGATAAGTACCGATCAGTACGAAACGTAGCTCTGTCAGCTTTATCTCCCCTGTTTGTTAAAATTTAAAGTAAGGGAGACGGTCACTACTCTAAAACAATAGGATAAGGTCTTCGAATTGATTTTAATTAAGCATACAGTGTATTGCAAAATACACTATATATACATTCATATATATATAGCTATTTCAGAGCGCCAATTCTAATTTCTAATTTCTGCTTGACCGGCAACCGCTCTGTATAATCAGTTCCTGATTATTACTAGAAATTCTATAAGAATCAAACATTCATGATTTTCAGCAAACAGGTGGAGTACTTGGCTTTGATAAGTACCAATCAGTACGAAACATAGCTCTGTCAGCTTTATCTCCCCCTGTTTGCTGAGAATTTAAAGTAAGTGAGACTGTCACTACTCTAAAACAATAGCATAAGGTTTTCGAATTGCTTTTAATTAAGCATACAGTGTATTGAAAAATACACTATATATACATTCATATATATATAGCTATTTCAGAGCGCTAATTCTAATTTTCAATTTCTGCTTGACCGGCAACCGCTCTGTATAATCAGTTCCTGATTATTACTAGAAATTCTATAAGAATCAAACATTCATGATTTTCAGCAAATAGGTGGAGTACTTGGCTTTGATAAGTACCAATCAGTACGAAACATAGCTCTGTCAGCTTTATCTCCCCCTGTTTGCTGAAGATTTAAAGTAAGTGAGACTGTCACTACTCTAAAACAATAGCATAAGGTTTTCGAATTGCTTTTAATTAAGCATACAGTGTATTGAAAAATACACTATATATACATTCATATATATATAGCTATTTCAGAGCGCCAATTCTAATTTTCAATTTCTGCTTGACCGGCAACCGCTCTGTATAATCAGTTCCTGATTATTACTAGAAATTCTATAAGAATCAAACATTCATGATTTTCAGCAAATAGGTGGAGTACTTGGCTTTGATAAGTACCAATCAGTACGAAACATAGCTCTGTCAGCTTTATCTCCCCCTGTTTGCTGAAGATTTAAAGTAAGTGAGACTGTCACTACTCTAAAACAATAGCATAAGATCTTCGAAATGCTTTTAATTAAGCATACAGTGTATTGCAAAATACACTATATATACATTAATATATATATATATATATATATATATATATATATATATATATAAAATGTGAATATATATATATATACATATACATATTGTTATACATGGGGAGGGTCATATTTGTGTAATATTGTAATATTGCCAGAATTAATAACAGACCACACTCACTGTTTGGTTGGTTTTCGCTTTTCGCAGCTTTGTCTTTGATATCGGTTAATTTAATTTATTCGGTCCTCAAAATGAGGGAGCAGCCATTGGCGTCAGCATAGCTGGTGACGTTGCCAAACTTTTTATGGTATGGTGGGAAAGGAGACTCAAAGATCTCCTTGATGAAAGCTCCATAGACCTCATCATGTACTCTCGTTACGTAGACGATCAATATAGTAATAAGAACATCCCCACAAGAGAGCACTAACAAGTTTGATTTAGAACGTAGCCCAATGGAAAGCATCCAGCAGATAGCTAATTCCATACACCAATGTATAACTGTAACTATCGACTTCCCTTCCAAACACCCTAACAATAGACTACTTGTATTAGACACGGAACTCTGGATTGACACTATAGACGAGAGAGCCCACATTTTCCATTCACACTATGCTAAACCCATGGCCTCCAAATACCTGATACTCAAAAACTCAGCAATGTCCAGTAGTGCTAAGTTTAATATTCTAATCGCAGACTTGGTACGAGTGATGAAGAACGTGTCCCGCATGTGCGACCCAACAGAAATGGAAAGACACATCCAACACTTCATCAACCGCATGCAGTTCTCTGGCTACAACCAAAGAGACAGAATCAGAGTATATGAAGGAGCCACGGAGAAGTATAAGACCCTCATAGAACTGGCCATGAAAGCAATTTGTCCATTATACAGGAGCAAATCATGACATACCTTAGATTAGGCTAGACATAAGATAGGGAAAGCCACCTCATGGTACGACAACCAGAGATACCAGAGTGTTATGTTTGTGGACGCTACCCCTGGAGGGAAACTAGCTAAACAGTGTAGAAAGGCTCTGAGAAAGACCCACTTAAAGATTAAGGTGGTAAAAAGCCAGGAACCACCATCAAATCCCTGATCAGCAAAACCTACCCTTTTAAGAAAACCCACTGTACTAATAGGAAATGTATCATATGTAAAGTAAACCCCCGGATAAACTGTAAAACTAGAAACGTAGTCTATAGCATAAGATGTACAGAGGGAACTTGCAGAAACATGACAACAACATACATAGGCGAGACAGCTCGTAGCATAGGTGAAAGGATAGACCAACACTGTGGGGGGGGGGGACTAAAAGGACGAAAAAACGGTTCAGTAATATACGAACATGCCAGACAACAACACGACGGTAACATAGACAATATAGAAATTAGAATATCTCAACATAGAAATGACCCAGCAGATAGGCAAATCAGAAATCAGAGAGTCCAGTGAAATGGAACTTAGAAGGCCAAGGCTAAACAGAAAAAATGAATGGAATAACAACAACACCCAAACAAACAACACTGATTTAAGAGAAGTATAAATAAATAAATAAATAAATAGATAAATAAATAAATAAATAAATAGATAAATAAATAAATAAATAGATAAATAAATAAATAAATAAATAAATAAATAAATACATACACACGCACAATAACAACAAACACATATAAACACACACTAGTAAAGATAGAATACATTAACCAATACACAGTCACCCAATCACGAACACCCATCAAACAAAACACTATACACACACGGAAACGCATGCGCAAAGAAGACAAACAAAATGAAACAAACAAATAAATATATAAACAGACTAAATAAAGATGGCGTAGAAAATGCAATGCAACGGGAGGAAACAATAGCACCACTGACGATGTTGCAAATGTACAATGAAAGAACTTTGATAGACTATATATATGTGTTTGTGTCTATATTGTATCTGTATTTTTGACCGTTGGTCAGTCAATGGCAACATTGAGGACCGAATAAATTAAATTAACCGATATGAAAGACACAAGCGAAAAGCGAAAACCAACCAAACAGTGAGTGTGTTCTGTTATTAATTCTGGCAATATTACACAAATATGACCCTCCCCAAGTATAACAATATTTGTTTCGACACACGATTTCATATCAAAAACCTCGCAAAACTAATACATATACATATATATATATATATATATATATGCACACACACGTATAATACCTTTAGAAGTATGTGTGTGTGTGTGTATATATATAGGAAAAGAGTCCGGACCCCGACGGCTGAGCGCGGTCCGTTTTGACAGATAGATCTACATGTCGAAACGGCTGGAGCTCAGCCGTCGGGGTCCTGATTCTTTTCCTATTACCCACTCTAGTACCCTAAGTATCGAGTACTCTGGTGCGTTATGGCTCACCTGGTATCTTACCACACCTTTTTTGTTTCATATATATATATATATTGGTTGGTGACGCGCGTTTCGCCAGTGATCAGCTCATGGTTCGATCTGTATCGATCTGGCCCGACTCTGTAAACCACGACTCCTCAGACCCATTGTTAAAATGAATATACATGCCGTATGATAAAGTCAGATGTTCCTCTGGTGGTCAGTAAAGTTTGTTTTCATTGGTGGATTAATTCATAGGGATGTTTTTGCCTGTAGTGTATGAGGGGTTGGGTGTGGTGATAAGTTGGTGGTGCCGATCGTAGGTTGAAGTGGGTGGCGGTGTGGGGGTGCTGGTTGTCTGTAGACAGTTTGGCATGTAGATGTGGCTGATTTTCGTGCGTGGTGTGGATGTGGTGTTGCTGTTTATGATAAGGATGAAATGTTGCTGTGTTTATGGTGGGGTGATATTTGTGGAAGTGGGTTGTTAAGTGGGCTCAATCCATAAGGAGATACATATATACACACGTAGACTGACAAATACCTTATATACATACGCATGTGTATAGTCAGTGGGGTTGGCGGTTGTGCAAACATACTTACACACAGACACGCACACCCTTGATATACATACATATATATATATATATATATATATATATATATATATATATATATATATATATATATATATATATATGTTATAATAAATGTTCGGTAAACCCATACGTACGTACATATATATATGTGTGCATGTATGTATATATATACATAGTACTGTACGTCAGTATACATATATGTATGTACGTATACATCTCTATCTATCTAAGGCGGGTAAAATTCCCGAGATCCATGGACAAGTTCTCTCCAGCGGTCTCTGTCCCTCATTATCGCTGCCATGTCCTGCATCTCCAACAGACCAGTGTCTGTCCTTAGGGCATCAACATACGTTAACCTTGGTCTTCCTCTACTAGTGTGTCCATGTAATTGCTGTAGTGGAGTCTGTGCTGCTGTATGGGTCTGAGACTTGGACACTGACCAAGAAACTCACTCAGATGGTGGATGGGTGCTACACGAGAATGCTGAGGATGGCTCTGAACATTAATCAGTATACGTATACATACTTATATTTAAGTATCAGCCCGGCCGACTAACTCACTCGATATGCAAATTAGGGTGCTCAGCCGTTAATATGCATAAGGAAAGTATATACTTTCAAACGTTACAATCATCTGACAGGAAGGTATACGATGCTGACGATAGCTAATAAGCTTGAAACTAGTACATCGTTCCTTTGTCAGTGTTGAACAAAAGGACAACGATGGTTGCCGAACACTGTACGGCGTAATTCGGGCTGTTTGTTTACAAACAAACCGAGCACTATAATAAATGTTCGGTAAACCCATTCCTACATGTATATATATATATGTGTGCATGTTTGTATATATATACATACTACTGTACGTCATTATACATATATTTATGTACGTATACATACTTACTTATATATATATATATATATATATATATATATATATATACATATATATATATATATATATATATATATATAGGATGTTGTTATTGTATCGAACTAGAAATCTGTCTCCATATTCATTTCCATGGGGATTTCAGCTGTAGAACTAACCATAATTTGTTTAGAGCTAACTACACCTTTGGTTAACTATCGTATTTTATGTCCTAGCGAAAATTCACAAACTCAAACTGAGAAATGCCGCTTGTAATACGTACGAGCGCACACACACACGCCCACACACATGTGTATATATAGAGGGAGATGTGTGTGTGTGTGTATGTGTCTGTCTGTATCAGTGAGTGAGTGACCGTTTAATAGATTGTGGGTGTATGCAAGGGTGATAACCCATAAATTCTAAACTGCGAATTATTCTTCAGAGAGCATGACATCGAAACTATTTCCTCTATGCGTATAGGTGAAGAAAGCAGAGAGAGAATGAGAGAGAGAGAAATAGAGAGCGGGAGAGAAATAGAGAGAGAGAGAGAGAGAGAGAGAGAGAGAGAGAGAGAGAGAGAGAGAGAGAGAGAGAGCATTACTGTGAACATGATATGTGTGGGCATTAACGAATAAAATGTTTAGATTCAATTGATGTCGTATTTAAACAGGTTCGTTGTCCACATTAAAGCAGCTTCAATGTTGATTTTACATAGGGCCTGTGGAATATCTCAAGCAAGACGTCAAATGGCAAATTTGGTAAAGTAAATGAATAGGGACATGAGCTGATTTATTCTAACATCTTCTAATTAACACGCATTTCCATTCAACGACTATTGTCTCTGCCCCATCTGATCAATTAGCTAAACCTTTAAATGTATCCGACATACTAAAGGAAAGTGACCTCCAATCGCTAGAATCTAACACAAAAAAAGAAAAACAACAGATTATTGTACGTTATATCAAAGAAGTTTAATTAAAAATTAAGAACTTAAATTATACGTCTCTAAACAGCTAACATTATGTGGATTGGCAGTATCGGTAGAGGGTCGGACGCCATGCTTTCCAGGATAGTTACGTCCCTTTACGATCTGAGTTCAAATCCCACCGAGGTTGACTTTGCCATTCATCCTTACGGGGTCGATAAAATAAAGTACCAGTAATGCACTGGGTAATTAATGGCCTTGTGCCTAAAGTAGAAACAATTATGTATGGTAAATTGGTAACTGAGATATTAAACTAAGCATTCATTACCTTTATAGTCCCTTTGAACAAGGTGTGAGTAGCAACAACAATAAAAGAATCATTATTGTTGAGATCAAACAAAACACGGGTGTTAATAATAGAAAGAGAATATTCATTGTTATAACATAGTCACACTTATAACAATCCCTTATAAAAATATTAGAAAAACGCTTTCTGATAGAATTATTATTTTTCTGATAGAATAATCATTTCAGCAATTATATGAGAATGTTGCCAATAATGAAGCCACAGAGGTTTGCAGAAGATCCTTCACTCTTTATAATCCTTAATTTCATGGAGTTGATAGGGTTTTTGTAAAGTACAGGGACTAACATGAACCCTTGTTGAGAATAAGGTCATTATCGTTACGGCCCTTTATGGTCTGAGTTCAAATCTCGCCGATGTTATCTTTGCCTTTTATCCTTACGGGGTCGATAAAATAAAGCACCAGAAATACACTGGGATAATTGCTGGCCTTGTGCCAAAAGTGGAAACAATTATTATGTTTACTGAAAGATGTGTATAAATTGGTTCTAAAAGTTTGAGTATAACCTAAGAACAATCTGAATGTTAGAATGGTATTTTCCTTAATTTGTGTAATGCATGCACATTCACGATCTTAGGGTTAACTAATACATTATCCCTGTATACGCCCAAAATTATAAATGGAGCTAATTTATTTACTGCATTTAATATGCATAATCCTATAATATCGCATATGTTCTGAATATGCATCCATACGTACATCAAATAACCGTCGGATCAAAGCAAGGTTTAGGCGGGGAAACGTTCATGAGATTATAAAATTTAGCAAAATTTAATGATTTTTAATATCTCTATTGAGGTCGATTCCGAAACATCTACAGTGGTAAACTGGATATTAAATATTCTATGAAATTAAATTATGACTGCATCATTATTATTCCACTTAGAGAGGTTAATATCTTTTTTAATAATTGTTTCTAGTTGTGGCACAAGGCCAGCAATTATTCCAGTGTATTACTGGTACATTATTTTATCGACCCCGTAAGGATGAAAGGCAAAGTTAACCTCGGCGGGATTTGAACTCAGGCCATAAAGGGCCGTAACTCTTTGCTGCAAAGCATGGCGTCCGACCCTCTACCGATACTGCTAATCCCCCGCCCTTTTGTCTTTTTTATGTCATTTTTAATAATTGTTTCTACTTTAGGCACAAGACCAGCAATCACCAGTTCATTACTGGTACTTTATTTTATCGACCCCGTAAGGATGAAAGGCAAAGTCAACCTCGGCGGGATTTGAACTCAGATCGTAAAGGGACGTAACTATGCTGGAAAGCATGGCGTCCGACCCTCTACCGATACTGCCAATCCACGGCCATATGTCATTTTTAATAATGTTATAATATTAGTTAGTATTATTTGTTAATTCGATCTAAAATTTAGCTGGGATCAACGTATACCTAATTTTAGAAACAATTTTATTTTAATGGTCTTTAATGAGGAGAAAATATTTAGTATGAGGATGTCATTTTTGTCAAGCTTTGCTACGATATCCTAAATGTTTCTATTAACGTCATCATAGGCTATGGATTTATACAGATGTAAATTTTAAGCTATTATATGGAGCAGCTGTGTGTATATGTTATTGTGATGTATAGATAGAAATTATATTAACTGTGGGTCTCTATTAACTGTGGGTTTATAGAAAAGAAAAAAATTGTCAACAATGTATAAACCAGCACCATAAAATAAATAGCAACTGACTGCTTAAGAAAGTAATAGACTTCTGTAAAATTGCATGATGAAACGCATACTTCTAGGATTCTATTACAGGAAGCCATTATTACATTGTTTGTGACTCGTCAGTCTGTGTCTTTCTCATTTCTGTCTTAAATCTATACGTTGTCCAACCATATTTCACTAGTGCAGCGACATCTGATATCTAATGTTTCATAAACATAAAACCGATAAAAAAAAATAAATGCACGAAATAACATTAAAAAGGAAATGAAGTATTAAATATATTTATAACAATGTGAAAAGTACGATCGAAGTTATTTTGCACACATTTTATTAAACAACAATGTTAACAACGCAATTGACACAACAACAACAATACTACTACTAGTACTACTACTACCACTACTACTAAACTACTACTACTACTACTACTACTACTACTACTACTACTACTACTAATAATAATAATAATAATAATAATAATAATAATAATGTTTTCTTTATTAACCACAATGGTTCACATAAAGTAGACATTAAGGACAGTACAGGACAATACAGGACGGTACAAATGGGCATTTCTGCGTGTAAAAAAACAGGTTGAAATAAAATAACAAAGAAAAATTCCCCAATAGGGGGGAGACTTCCAAGGGACATTTGTGGAGAAAGCCCATTAAAAGACCACAGTGGCCCTGACCACCAGGGCAAGTGCCCTCTCCCAGTTTTCCACCTTTAATTTACAGACACATACTCAGAGAAGGCCCATTCATTCGGGCCATACTTGCTTCTCTCACCCATCTTTCAACAAAATGCTGGGAAGAGAGCACTTCCCTCTCTACCCTGATTTTCCTTTTCAAATGAAATTTGAAAAAGTTAATCAGGGCATCACCGAAGAGGTAAGTGCTCGTCTTCAGCCCTTTCAAACGTGTCCACCATACTATCTCTTTCGCCATGGCCACCAGACAGATAAAAACTGCCTGCCCTTCCAGGCTAAAGGAAGGGGGCGGGGCAATCCTCACGATGGACTCAGCTGATAGCCGGATCCGTCCTACACGTGACAGCAGGTGTTCGACATAAACCCACAAGTCAGCAATGCTCGGACACTGGACGAGTGCGTGCAGGACGGTTTCGTCGCCCTGCGCGCATCTCGGACATGCCCGGCTGACGGCACCTCCATGCCTGTAGAGTTTATCCCGAACTGGCAAAGCTCCTCGGTAGCACTGCCAGGCCAGGGATTTCTGGAAGTTGTCCATAGGCCCCGGCCCAAAAGTCCTTCCGAAGAGATTGGCTAGTTGATTTTCGTCGACGCCTAGAGTTTCTCCAAGTACGTCGTCGCTCTTCCCCTCCACCAATCCCCTATAGAACGCCAAGGTGGAGTTTCCACCGATCACATTGCCCGATTGGTCGAGGGCTGTGAGCGCCTGAAGACATTCCAGTCTCCAAACGCTCCCTCTCGGTCTTCGCTTGACCCAGGACTGCAGCTCCGTCAAGGAGACGAGCTGGGGAAAAACGCGTCTTGCAAACGGCGACCACACCTGATCACCGTCGAGGAAGAGGTGGAGATGTCGTAGCCTGAGCGCGTGTCTGCGCATCATCAGCCACAGCATGCCCAGCCCGCCACGTAGCGGCTGTTGACAGCAGATGGACCGCCTGACCATCGGAGCGCGTCCCTTCCACAAGAAGCGAAAGAGCAAACGCTCCAGCGCAGTCAGACGGGGCTTAGGACAAGGTACGACGGTCAGGCGGTAGTAGATGACGGATGCGATGTACGCATTCGCCACCTCCGCTCGACCTTTCAGGGATAGCTTCCTCTCGGCCCATTTCTGGGTGAGAGAAGCCACCCTGCTCGTCACCTCGTCCCAGTTTTTGTCCGTCTGGAGGTCTGGACCGAACCAGACCCCTAGCAATTTAACCGGTCCGTCCGTCCAGCGCCCGACGACGCTGTTGGACGGCATGGACCTGCCTCTCCAGGTGCCGAGCTGCAGGCCCACTGACTTTTCCTGGTTGATCATTGCTCCTGTCACCGCTTCGTATTCTCTTAGTGTAGTGCGATCGCCTCGATGTGTTTGGGGTTCGACACCACTACGGTGACATCGTCGGCATATGCTGACACGGATCTTCCGCATCCTAGTTCGCGCAGGACTCCCCTCAACGTCTCCAGTTTGTGCAGTAATGGCTCGAGAGTCAATACGTACAATAGGGACGAGAGGGGACATCCTTGGCGGACCGAGCGCATGATGTTGAACGGTTCCGAAAGGTGACCGTTCACTCTCACTACAGAGCAGATGTCGCTGTGCATGGCAGCGATCCAGCCTCTGAAGACGGGCCCAAAGCCAGCCGCCCTCAGGACTGCCGTTAGGTAACGATGGTCGACCCTATCGAAGGCTTTCGACTGATCTAAATTGATCAAAGACCCACCCGTGCCAGGTTCCCTAGCTACCCTCTCTACGATGTATCGCATGAGGTGGAGGTTGTCGTGGATGGATCTGTCGGGAATGGCGCATGTCTCTGCCTCTCCCACCAGACCACCAACGACAAGCGCCAACCTCTTTGCTAGCACCTTGGCCAAAATCTTGAACTCTGTGTTTAGCAGAGTTATGGGCCTAAAATTATCTATGTTATCCCCCTTGTTCGGATCCTTTCTCAGCAGCGCCACCGCTCCTCGGCTCACAGAGCTGGGAACTCTCCCGTTCTGTTGCCAGTTGCAGTAGACGTCCGCCAAGAGGCCTCCGAACAAGTTTGGCATTTGTACGTAAAGTTCATAGGCCAGACCATCCAAACCAGGCGATTTACCCCTTGTGCAACTAGTCATTGCATCCCGTACTTCAGCGGTTGTTATCGGCTTTTCGCAACACTCCGCCTCAGTGGCCGAAAGCCGCGGCAGTCCGTCGAGGTAGACACAAAAGTCCATCCCTCGATCCGGCCCGCCACTGCCCCCGAACAGTTGAGCGAAGTGTCGCTGAAAAGCTTCACACATTTGCCTGGGATCGAGTAGCATGCGCCCGTCGTGGTCCACCAAAGACCGGATCGTGGCTTTGTTTCCACGACGCACCTCCGCCACTCGGGCCCATTGAACGGCTTTCGTCCCCTCGTGTCTGAGAGCACGCACCCTAGCTCTGACAACGCAGCCTTCGTGCTTTGCATTGAAGAATTGGTCAAGGGCCAATTTCGCCGCAAGCACGTCGGTCGCGATGCCTTTGCTAAGCGCCTCGTCTAATTTTCTAACTAGTTCTCCCTCTGCTCTATTTTTCTCTATTGCTAAATCCTTACTAAACCTAATGGATTCTATTCTAATCGCTCTTTTCAGAGCAAACCACCACTTGTTGTTGATGGTGGCCCCCGTCAACGCCCGCTTAACTAGTTCGCTAATCCGGTCTCTAGGCCTTGCGCGCTGGTAAGGGCGCGTTTAGCTTCCAGTAGCCGGGTCCTCGTCTATGAAGCCTATCTAAGTCAAGCACACAGATCACGAATTTGTGGTCCGTGTAGCTGACTATCTTGAATTGTGGACAGCCTATGCTAGACCTATCTATTTCCCTACAAAATACTCTATCTAGATATGATCTGGATGACCCTATGCGATTTGTCCAAGTCCACATTGGCACATTCGGGAAATACAATCGGTACCTGTCAGACAGTTCAAAACGCCTGAGCAGGTTGGTGAGGCTCTTGCACCCTCCACCCCTATCCACTAATCCCACACAGTCCCAGCGTGCATCTAAGATCCCGTTAGAGTCGCCCACTAACACTATAGAGCGGGACGTTCCAAGAAAGGTCTCCAGACGCCGTAAGAAATCAGGCTGCCCTGCTCCTGTCGGGGCATAGACGGCCACTAGCCTGAAAGCTTGCCCGTCTCCGCTGGTCACGTCCAGCACGACCAGCTTACCCTCTGTGTCCAGGAAGATGGCCCGTATGGCGAGATCCAAACCTCTCCGAAAAAGCACAGCAAATCCTCCCCCCGATCCCGGACGGCTGGGAGATGCGTACACATCGTAGCCGCCGAAGATCGGTGCGAAGGACCGTGCTTCGGAGATTCTGGTCTCGCTGATGGCCACTACATCTATGTTTAGTGACCAGAGGCCCTGCTTCCATGACGACCCCAAGACACGCGCATTTATGCTGCCTATTCTGAGTTAGGTCATGTTGAAATGGAGTGGAAAAGATGGGAAAGACCACTTACCTTACTTCTCGTAGAGGAAGGATGGTCTGTCCATCCTTTTCATCGCATGTAGCCTCCTCCGGAAGGATTTCCTTATGTACGTTTTCTGTGTGATGCGAGTTATTTGTATGTGTGGAGGTGGTGTGAACTTTCGGGTTGTTGTGTAGTCTTTATCTGTGATGCTGGTGTTGTGTTGGATGTAGTGTAATAATTGGTTGTTGTTCAAATTTAATTGTTTCTACTTTTTGGCACAAGGCCAGCAATTACCCAGTGCATTACTGGTACTTTATTTTATCGACCCCGTAAGGATGAAAGGCAAAGTTAACCTCGGCGGGATTTGAACTCAGAATGGCAAAGACCGTAACTCTATGCGTCAAAGCATGGCGTCCGACCCTCTACCGATACTGCCAATCCATCGCCCTTGTTGTTCAAATTTAATGCTGTGTAGTGTGTATCGTTTTGGTTGTTTTGTTTTGTTTGCGTTTGTTGTGGGTTTGTTTCTGTACGCTTTTTGGTGACTTTTGTGGTGTTGGTGATGGTGGCGTTGGGGTTAATGATGGTGATGCTGTTGGTGTTTGTGGTGATGGGGTTGGTGATGCTGGTGTGGATGGTGGCATTTCTGTTCTAACTTTTTTGTTTGATAATTTAGTTGTTTCCCTCTGTATTTTGTTTTTGGAGGGCGAAGGAAGATAATTTTTTCTTTTTTGGTTTCTTTTTTTCTTTTTTCCTGATACCGTTTCCCACTCCTCGTCGTCACAATCTGTCTCCAGTTGCGATAAGCCGGGGAGTGAAAAATCCTCCACACGCGTTGGTTTTGGTTGTGGCGTGGTGGATGGTGTAGGCGCTTGTGCTAGTTCTGGCGCATTGGGTGGTGTTGGTGTTGGTTTTGATACTGTTGCTGCGGTTGTTGCTGTTACAGTTGCTTCTGTTGTTGCTGCTACAGTTGTATCTGCCATCTCCGCTGCTGGTGGTGTTGATGGTTGAGTCACTGGGGTGGGTAAGAGAGGTGGCCTCAACCTTTTAGCCTGAGGGCAGAAAGCCCTTAGGTGGGTTCCTTCAGCACAAACGACACACCTAGGCCTTCTGCCCGCTACGATTATGGTGAGGTGGCTGCCGACAATGAGGTCTATTACCTCTGAGATCTCCTCAATGCTTTTATGGTCCGCTTGGATCAGGAGCTCCATCCCAGGTCCGGACCAGTTCTCCTGCTTTTCTTTCGCTATTATCTTGGTGTTGGCCTCGATGCCGGCGAGGACGGCAGCCATTAGCCAGGGAATTTCGATGGCCGGTGGAACGTGGGTCACCTTGATCTTCACAAGTCTCTGGCCACAATAGCTTGGGACGAGTGTAAAGTCGTCACTTCTTAATGGGGCCATGGAGTGTTCTCTGGCCTCCTGTGGTGTTTCAAAGAACACGTCCACGGTTCCATATTTCTGCCCACGTCTGATGTGGGTTTTTTTTGCCCACACATGTCCCAAAGCTTTTTGGATTTGGGACTCGGGTGCCCGTTCCACTCGGCGCGATTTTATGTTAATTGTCCGATAAGACACGGTGCATAGGCAACGATGCTCCATTTTATTAGGTGTGTGTGTGGGGGGGGGGGGGGAAGACAGACTCTATTCTCATCTTTCTTTACTATTATTTTGTCTTCTAATTCCTCCTGAGTTACCTGGATCGCTTCGCACGTTTTTGCTACTCTGGCAAAACTCAGGGCAGTTTTCTTAATTTCATTGTTGCTGTTGTTGTTATCGTTATTTTTGTTATAGTTAATTTTAGTTTCAGTTGTGGTGGTGGTGGCGTCAGTTGTGTTCGGTGTGGAAGAGTTCATTTTGGTTGAATTCATTTAGAGATCACGAGTTAATTTATTTTATTCTTTTGTTTCTGTCGTCGCGTTGGCGGTGGGGTGGTGGGGGTTGTCGCTGTGGTGGTTGTGGTGGGGGTGGCGGCTTTAACACCTGCAGTCATTGGTAATGGCGGGAAATGAATGTCTGGCTGAGACAAACTTAAAATATTGCTACTGCTTATATTTTGAGTGTTGGCAAACGTAGTAATATTTACAATGGTGATGTCGGTGTGAGGTGTTAGTTTGTGAGGAAGGAGTGACTCTGAGTCTTCCATGATTTTTTAAAGAAATGTGTGTTGTTTGCTAATTATAAAAAGTTTGAATTTCGGGCTCAAGACCCCGATATTTTTGAGTGTTCTTTTCCGAAATCAATGTATGTGCACTTATATACAGTTGACAATAAAAAATTTCCATAAATGGAAATTTTAAACAACTGAAAATAACAAACCTTTGTGGAGCTCACGATGATACGATTTACTACGTAGGTCGCCAATAATAATAATAATATTAATAATAATAAAAACACATAAACACTAAAAATAGACTGGAAATAAAGTACAAAACTAAGAGGAAAAAGATAAATATTATCATAGAGGAACTGAAGCAACGCATTGTAGCAAAGAGCGTAAAGATTAGGCGATACGAGAGCAGAGTCAGTCAGTATAGACAGAACCGCATGTTTGACAACAACCAGTAGATGTTGTTTGGACATCTTGAAGGGAAAGAAAGAGGCAACGACTTGATCCCTGAGGCGGAACAAACAAAGACATTCTGGAGAGGAATATGGGAGCAGGATGTTGAAAATAATGATCAGGCAGTGTGGATTGAGACAGTACAAAAGGAGATTAGTGAACAGGCACACCAACAAATTGATTTAAGTATCACAGTTAAAATACTTAAGGGGCAGGCCAGCAAACTAACCAATTGGAAATCACCAGGCCCAGATGGTATGCAGGGGTATTGGATTAAAAATATAACATCCCTCTCCTCCCGAAACTGATAAGCATGTTCAATGACTGCTTGATGTGAGGAGAGGTACCAGAGTGGTTGACAAAAGGTACCACAGTTCTGGTAATGAAAGACCGAACCAAGGGTAATGATGTTACCAACTATAGACCTATCACATGTCTGTCCGTAATGTGGAAACTGTTAACAAGCATTGTGTCTGAGGAAATCTACCATCACCTCCACATAAACAACTTGTTACCGGACGAACAGAAAGGATGCCGAAAGAAGTCCCGTGGTATAAATGACCAGTTACTTGTTAATAAAATGGTAATGAAGAATTGCAGGACGAGACGCGCTGGTCTTGCCATGGGATGGATAGACTACAAAAAGGCATTCGACATGGTACCTCATTCTTGGATAACCAAAAGCCTAGAGATCTTCAAGGTGGCAGATAACATCAGACAGTTGTTGAGCAAAAGTATGAAGTCCTGGTAAACAGAATTAACATCGGGCTGAGAAACCTTGGGAGGCGTGAGGATCAAGAGAGATATCTTCCAGGGAGATAGTTTGTCCCCTCTATTGTTTGTCCTTGCTCTGATCCCCCTGACCATTATACTGCGAAAAGTGAGAGCAGGATACAATTTGGGAAAGGGAGAGCTTACCATCAATCACTTCCTCTTCATGGACGATCTTAAGCTCTTCGGAAAGAGTGAGGAGGAGTTGGATGTGCTTGTTGACACTGTCCGTATTTTCAGCAATGATATATGTATGCAATTCGGTATTAGTAAGTGTAGAGTCCTAGTGATAAAGAGGGGTAAATTGAGCAGAAGCAACGGAATCCAGGTACCAACAGGTGAGATGATAAAGGCAATTGATACTGAAGAAGGATACAAATATTTAGGTATTCTGGAGGCTGATGACATCAAGATAAAAAAAAATGAAGGAATTGATAAGATCTGAATACATACGGAGAATAAGGAGCGTTTTAAAATCACATCTGAACAGTAGGAATGCCATAAGTGCAGTAAATTCCCGAGCTGTGTCTATTATTAGGTCCAGTGCGGGAATTCTGAGATGGAATGTTGCTGAACAAAAAGAAATGGATAGGAAGACTCGGAAGCTATTGACTATCTACAACATTTTCCACAAGAGGAGTGGTGTCGATAGACTCTACTTAAGGAGATCTGAAGGTGGAAGAGGTCTTATCAGCATAGAGGACTGTGTTCAGATGGAGAAAAACAACCTACACAAATACGTGACTGATACTAGGGAGACAATGCTCAAAATGTTACTGAAGGAGAGGAAAATAGACCAGGGGATGTCCAAGGAGGAAATAACAACAAAGAGAAAGAGCAACCTTCATGAAACGTCCCTTAATAGTACCTTGTTTGAGAAAACTGAATTCAGAGATCCACAGACATGGAACTGGTTGAAAAGAGGAGACTTTAAAAAGGCTACAGAAGGAATGCTAGTGGCTGCGCAAGAGTAGGCCCTCAAAACGAAGTGGGTGAAACACCATATTTACAAGTAGGAGGCTAGCCCACTTGGTAGGATATGTGGAGAGAGCGAGAGGAGACTGTGGCTCACATTGTATCCGAGTATAAACACCTAGCCCAGACTCACTATAAAGGCTGGAGACATGATGTGATGGGCAGGGTGATCCACTGGCACCTATGCAAAGTAAACAATTTACCACATTCTGAGAAGTGGTATGAGCATAAGCCTGAATCAGTGATAGAAAACGATCAGGTGAAGGTTCTATAGGATTTTAGGATACAGACGGACAAGAAACTGGAACACAATAGACCTGACCTGGTGGTTTTGGACAAGGAATAAAGATCGTGCCTGATTGTAGATGTATCCTGCCCATTTGACACGAGAGTGCAAGAAAAGGAGTGGAAGAAAATTAACCGATACCAGGACTTAAAGTGGGAGGTAAAAAGGATTTGGAACTGCCATGATGTCAGAGTCGTCCCGATTGTCATAGGCGCACTAGGTACTATCTCAAAGAATTTCCAAGGATGGTTAAATAAAATTAGTCCAGCCCCACTTATTGGAACACTTCAAAAGGAATGCTTACTGGGAACAGCAAGAAACCTCCGATACGTCCTGAATATCTGAGGCTGCAGGTAGTAGCTTGATATTCATTTCAACAAACTTTCCAGTTAAATAACATCAGTAACTGAGACTCAAAGAACAATAATAATAATAATAATTGTTTGTACTTTTGGCACAAAGCCAGCATTTCACCAGTACATTACTGCTACTTTATTTTATCGAGCCCGTATGAAAGGCAGAGTTAACCTCGGTGGGATTTGAATTCGGATCGTAAAGGGACGTAACTATGCTGGAAAGAATGTCCGACCCACAACCGATACTGCCAATTCCCCGCCCTTAATAATAATAATAATAATTATTATTATTATTATTTCTACTTATGGCACAAGGCCAGATATTATCCCAGTGTATTACTGGTACTTTATTTTATCGACCCCGTAAGAATGAAAGGCAAAGTTAACCTCGGCGGGATTTGAACTCAGACCATAAAAGGCCGTAACTCTATGCGTCAAAGCATGGCTTCCGACCCTCTACCGATACTACCAATCCACCGCCTTCAACAGCAACAATAATAATAATAATAACAATAATAATAACAACAACAACCATAATAATAATAATAACAATAACAACAATCTCTAATTACCAGACAAAACGCATTATCAATAACTATATTTATCGAACAAAGAAACTATAATGATAAAGCAATAATTACTAAATTATATTTGAAGTCTTTTTACAAGTGGAAATGGATCAAATATCAGGCTTGGAGACATAACACAATATCACACTCTGAAATATGAAAACATTAGTCATTAGTGTAACAGCCAGACATCTTATACACGCGGCTGCAATAGCATGCCGGTCTGAAAATATTAAAGCCATTGCGGTTGAGACAAAACAAAACAGCAAGATCAACAACAACCACAAAAGTAACAATAACATGAAAGTAACCGTCGTTTTTTGAATCCACAATTTCTCTCTTTTGTTGTAGTTGTTAAATGACGTTAAACTAATAATTTATTTATTATTGGCCACAAGGGCTGAACATAGAGGACAATACACCGACAGGGGAGTGTGAAGTTTTACATATATTCGAGTAAAAACAATTAACAAAATATATTAATAACAGCATTCTCCAAAAAGGGGGCATACTACCCAGGGATGACGTTAGGAATCCAAATTACATTAGAATAGTGATTTCTACTATAGGCATAAGCCCTTGGGGGAAGAGGAAAGTCGATTAAATCGACCCCAGTACGTAACTGGTGCTGTATTTTATCGAACCCGTAAGGATGAAAGGAAAAGTTAATCTCGGCGGGATTTGAACTCAAACCGTAAAGGGATGTAACTCTATGCTGCAAAGCATGGTCTTCGACGCGCTACCGATGCTGCCAATCCACCACCCTTAGAATGAGAATAATTGTTTCTAGTTTAGGCACAAGGCCAGCAATTGCTCAGTGTATTACTGGTACTTTATTTTATCGACCCCGTAAGGATGAAAGGCAAATTTAACCTCGGCGGGATTTGAACTCAGAATGGCAAGGGCCGTAACTCAATGCGTCAAAGCATGGCGTCCGACCCTCTACCGATACTGACAATCCACCGCCCTGCAAGAATAATAATAATAATAATGATTTATTTATTATTGGCCACAAGGGCCGAACATAGAGGACAATACAAAGACGGGGACAGTGGGGATTTACATGCAATCGAGCAAAAAAAATTCACAAAACAAATAAACAAAAAAAATACCAACAACAGAATCCCCCAATATGGGGCTACCACCCAGGGATGACGTTAAAATAATTGCTTCTACTTTTTGCACAAGGCCAGCAATTACCCCAGTGCATTACTGGTACTTTATTTTATCGACCCCGAAAGGATGAAAGGCAAAGTTAACTTAAGCGGGATTTGAACTCAGAATGGCAAGGGCCGTAACTCTATGCATCAAAGCACGGCGTCCAACCCTCTACCGATACTGCCAATTCATCGCCCGATACGTTAAAGTAATGATTTCTACTATAGTCACAAGGCCAGTAATTTGGGGGCAAGGGAAAGTGGTATTTTATCGATCCCGTAAGGATGAAAGGCAAAGTTAACCTTGGCGGGATTTGAACGCGGACCGTAAAAGACCGTAACTCTATGCCACAACGCATGTTATCCGACACTCTACCGATACACCGCCCTAAATGTGGTTAAATTATTGCGACATATAAATCACATGTAAAAAATTAACTATCATAAATATGTAAATAAATAAAACATGTCAAACAATTATAATATTAAAATATTAATTACAACAACAAAACGAAAGCAAAAATAGTCTGGCATTGTTCTTGTGTTGTGAGATGAAACTGCAGGATTTTTTATGAAATGGACGAAGAAATAAATGGATTAATATAGAGAAATAAACCATTATTTACAAGCTTGCTTTGCAGCATAAAGTTACGACTCTTTATGATGTGAGTTCATCCCACCGAGGTTAACTTTGCCTTTCATCATACGGGTCGAGAAAATAAAGTACCAGCAGTACACTGGGGTAATTGCTGGCCTTGTGCCAAAAGTAGAAACAATTATTTACAAGCATGGAAAATCGGAAAAACAGCATATCACTTGACGAAGGATGTATGATGGAATGTTTGGGTGGAATGCGTATCAGTGGCTGTTCATTGCGGTAATGCTTTTGCCGCCCGTCTTTCTTTCTTTCTTTCTTCCTTTCTTTTTATTGTCCAATTTCTTTTAATATTTTCATTATTGTATTGTTGCGTTCTTTAATACATTGTTTTGATATCTTTAAAAAGAAAATAAACCCTGAGAGGTTTGAAATGAATGTAGGGCATACACATACACGAGGTTTGAAATGAATGTAGAGTATACATGAGCGTAACTAAATTGAACAAAACTTTATGTACTCAATTGTAATATTTTCTGCCTGTTGGCGATTATCAAAGAGAGACAAAACTGATACTACTCCCAGAAGGAATCTTAGTTAAATCCCCTTTAGTAGTATTGCATTACTGAAATTCCACATTATTCATCTGATGTTGATCTATACACCTATATTAGACTAGATAATATTGTTCTTCACTGAATCCCTTTTTGGGGGAGTAAATGCCTGGTTCTTATAATGCTGGATGTTTTAGATAGTCAAGCAAATTAGTTTGGTAAAACTTTTAAATTATCCACAGGTAGGTGGATAATTTTGCTCAGAACAAATGCCATCCTGTTCGATGAAAATCAGTTTACTAATTTGAAACAATGCACTAGTTCAAAAAGATGCACTAATAAATAATTGATTAATTTTCTTTTAACTTCAGGTCACCCTTGCCTCACCCTTTACACTCATTTGCAATAGATTATAAAAATTGTAATTATTTTATATTAGATAAAATGTATTTGGATACACAGAAGGAAGAGGTCATTTACGCTATCGCTTGATATGCTAGAGATAGCAGCGGGGAATTTCCATTGCATAACGCATTCCAATCCTAAATAAAGGACTGACACATTAGTTAATGGTTAATGTCCTGTTATATTTATTATGCCTAAATACACACACACACACACACACACACACACACACACACACAAGAAACTAGCAAAAATTAACACTTTACGTCATGAAAATGTTTTATCAGCCTTTAGCTCAAATGTGGAGCTAAGTAACAACAAAAGCAACAACATCCTCAGTAGCAACAACGACAAGAATATCGAACAGCACAGTAGTTTCATTATGAGAACAGTTATGAGATATTACCAGTAGCAAGACATTTTCAAAGTTAATTAAGATAATTATAAGGATCTCTAAATAAGTAATACACCTTCTCATCGAATGATCATCATATATTATAACCCAATTGCTCTCATATATACCCAGCATAGAAACTAATTTACAGTCTATCTTTCTTGGAAAACAAGCTCAAGTCAGTGGCGTAGACAGAGAATTACGGTTTGAGTTAGCCATAAGCGAAATGCGTTCATTCGCAAATTAAAGCTAGTTTATTTCATATATATCTATGGGGTTCTACATAAACATCATATTTCCAATTCCCCTCCAAATATAAGAATTCTGTGTAAACAAGGCAGATTAATTCATCATGGAAATTGTAGCAAACAAATTGAGAAGTTATCTCCTTTCATAATCGGACAAGGATACGGTTTCATTTCCCAGTTCAAATACTTTATTTTCCAGAAGAATGATCACAATTTGTTAAATATGCCATTGTTGTCACATTTTCTGCCATAAGAGGGAAGGTGTTTGTCACTGGTCAGAATGAATGTAAATTATGCTGAAATTCCGACTGTGAACATCTAATTACTAACACTGTTGTTAGAAATCTTGAATATGATAACTACAAAATTATAGAGTGTGATTAGAAAAATAAAACTGATCCAGTGCATCGGTTGTGTCTCTGTATATTAATATTCTAACCCATAAATCTTTGATTTTAAAACATGGAGGCTGCAACGCCTTCGAAGACAAGAGGATCCCAATCGGAGCTCCACCACCTGATTTTCTCTGTGAATCTCTACTACATATGTGGCTCGTATAAGCAGGTTCAGAAGCAATTTCATGCATTTTGTTGGGACGGAAAACCTGCCTTTAAGGCCAATATATAAAACTGGATGAATAGGACCGTGGGAAACCTCAATACTATGTCTGGGGACAGTCCTACAAACGCTGGAGACGCCAGATAGATTACACAGGAAGTTATTACACAGGAAGTTATTGAACGGTGCTCAAAACAATCGTAGCGCAGGAGAAGCCAATGCTTGAGTCTCTCCCCAGAAACTTGCAGAAGGATTGTTCAATAAGATCATATAAAGAACCCCTTCAGAATACAAACTAAAACAAAGGCTTACTAGAATTGATAAGACCGAGAGAAATCTCTGGAGAATGATTGAAAACAGCCAAAATTATTTTGAATCTGCTGTGGAACTCTGATGAATCCCACCTTCACTTGGAATGGAAGATCATTTCTAATACCAATGTGTTCTAGGAGATAGAAAAACACACAGAAATGTTTGTGAAACGCATCCACTCGACTAAACCTACCACCTGGGCTGCTACATCTGAGAGAGGGTTGATTGGCCCAATCTTCTCCGACGAAAAAGCGTCACGGCTACAGCCGCAAAAGAAGGGAGGTCCCGGAAGACTTTAAATAGCAGCTAAAACCATGTACTCAAATCTAATGAATATGGTTTGGTGCACGCGCTCACACATCCATTGCAAAATAACTGTGATCAGTGTGAAGATTAAGAATGGACCCCTCACAGCCGTGATTTCTATTTTCCAGATTTCTTCTCTTTGGCGCAATCTTAAGGAAAGGGTATATTTCAACAAACTAAGGGAAAACCCAAGGGAAGAGATTAAAGACTACCTAGATCTATTTGTAAATTTGTTAAGCTAAACTCCCCATGCGCCTCAAACGATGCATGGATTAAAATGGGCGTCACTTGGAACATGTACTGTATCTCTAGGGAAAAACATCATAAGATACTGAATAGTTGATTTGATTTTAGCAATGATTTGAACTAATTATATTCGAAGATTCATCACTTTTTGTTGAACAATAAATAATTTAGAAAACAATAATAATTGTTTCTACTTTAGACACAAGGCCAGCAATTACCCAGTACATTATACAAAAATAATAATGGAGCCAGTTTTGTTTTTAGTCAGTATAACATCTATGGAATCGCTTGATTTTCTAAAATATAACAGCAAGATCTTAAAAGAAAGAATAATCCGTGTGATAATACAGGCGTAGAAACCCGTAATTGTAGTCTGAAAGGCATTTGATCAAGGTAGAGCCAAGCTTAAGCAACACAATTGAACAATAACAATAGCTTCGAGTCAGGTATACCACCATGCTAGAAATAGTAGCAAAATCGGCCTGGCATAACAACTAATCTTTACAAAAAGACAAAGTATGAAATATTATCTTATGTTTCCCGCATATAGTAAATAACCTAGTCCCTGGTGGAATATCTGTTGTCATATATCTCCTGGATTAAGACTAAGGTGCTAAGAAACAACAATAACAATAAAGATTAACAATAACAAAGGCGTGTAATTCCAGATTCTAAGGCGGTGAATTGGTAGAATCATTAGAGTGTCATATTGAATGTAATTTTTTCGGTTGTCTGCGTTCTGAGTTCTAATCCTGTGGAGATCAACTTCATTTTCTGAGTTTTCACTTCATAAAAAAAGTGGTAGTGATATAATGGTGTCGATTCTTCTTTATCTGTCTTTAGTTACTCTCTCTATCTTCACTTGCGACATATGTTCCGAGTCCGTGCTCTGAGCTCTAATCCCACATAAATATAACAGTATTGCTAATAGAAATGAAGCTTTCGTAATTTTGGCGCCGATGTATAATCTAGCAGTCAAGTTGTAGTGACGATTCTTCTTTCTTTTCCTTTTACGTATTCTTTCTTTCTTTGTTGTCTTTTGTTCGTTTTTCTCTCACTTGCGCCGTTTGCAGGGTCATCGGAGACAATTTATTACGGTTATTTCTCTATAAAGGCTTAAGTGAATGACAAGCAAACTCTTTACGTAGACAACATTCCTATGCTATTAGAACTGCTTCAGCAAATTACAGTAAGGTCAAATATGTAGCAAAATTTATAAAAAGAAAATCAAATAAATGTGCTAACAGTTTGCTAACAGAATTGGAGGCCTAATAAAAACAATGTCATCTTAAATCCACGCTAGAAATGAATTATATATCTAATAACTACTTATCTGGAGATATACAATCCCCAATTAATTGAGACTGCGTGAATGTGTATATTAATATGTGTATATCAATATGTAGACATTGAGCATATAGACATGTAAAATAAATGCTATTTCGCTTATTTCGAAAGAGGATCATCAGCTTTAAACGATTCTGTAGTATTCTTGGGAGATTCATTATTGATGAACCACAAAGCTCGCATCTAATCTCCACTTAATGCCTATGAAGTGTATTACCAATACTTAATTGAAGTACTAAAGAGTATACGAAAAATACTACGGTTATTCTTCCAATTGATTCCATTAGAATTTTCTAGGAATGTGCCAAGGCAGAATTGGTTAAAGAGTGGATGAAATGTATTATAGTATTACTATTCAGATTCTGACTAAGAATCCCGCAAAGCTTGACTTTAGGTTTTCAAGAACAATAGAATAGAGTATCTTCTCAAGTAATGGATTCCATATAATCGACTGTTGCTCCACCTTCTGGCTATGTTAAATATTATGATGATATCTTGTTTTGTTTTTCACAATCTAGTTCTTATTTTTCAGCTTAAACACATAGAGTACATGTAACGTTATAGGGTTCGTAGTGAATACGAAACTTCATGCTCTCTCTCTCTCGTTGCGTATGACCTCCTGTTTCTCTGTTTCTTTCTATCTATATTACTACCCCCACACACGCACGCACACACTCACACATAATATATGTATGTATATACATACATATATAAATATATATATATATATATATTATATATATATATATATATATATTATATATATATATATATATATATATATATATATATTATATATATATATATATATATATATATTATATTATATACATATATATATATATATATATATATATATATATATATATATAGTTAATTTTTTTCCCATTGAATATGTCTTTGTTTTTGCAGACATTTTTTTGATAATATATTAATATATGTCGAAATATTAAATGTAGCTGGAGGCAGGACGCGGAATGTAGAAATTGTTGCTAGTCTGAATAATAAATAATATATAATTCGCTTACTCACCTCACGTAAGTGTGGTGAAATCCCCCGGAATCGATATAATATTTTAATCATTCTGCCCCTGGGGTTAATAAACTAAATAAATTATATATACACATTATCGCCAATTGTCTGTACACTTGATATTAGCGAAGAAAATAACCAAAAAATAAAAGAGACAGAAGATAAACTCGAAAATTTTATTACCTTGTGTTTTGTTAAAAGCGTACACGTAAAGTCATCTATCTACTCTAATGCGTCATGTCAAAGATTGCCGTCAGTTTCAGGTAATATATGTTACAAATCAAATTATCCAAATCAGTTTTCTGGTAAACTTTCCGAAGGCTTTATACATTATCACTATCAAGTAATTATCACGTCAATGAAACCGCAAAATAGTGCTAATATGTACCAAGCGGGGGGACGCAGAATAGCAGAGAAAATGAAATGAATTTGTTCGAACAAAATGTATTATATTCTAGGTTCAAATCCCAATGTGGTTAACTCTACTTCACATCATTCTGGCTTCGATAAGTTTTGTTATATATAAGTCTTTGTGTCAGTAAAGTTGGACATCCACCTGCATGAAATATATGTCTTTGGTTGTTTTACAAATTTAATCTATTTACTATTAAATTTCAGTTTTCTGTATTTCTGGCTACGTGTAACGCGAATTTCGCAGAAACAGTTCTTGAGCTGCAAACATTATTTAACTAATTTTCTATTAAAATCAATCATTTTGCCTAAAATAATGTCAAAATATTTCATTGACTGGATCTCCCAAAACCTAACAGTACTTATTTGGTTTATGAGTACGAAGTTATTTCCAGTCATTCATGAAAAAGAGACAACAGAAAATAATGTAGACGTACAGAAAGCAAAATAAAATAAAAGAAACAAAAATATATCGGAATACAAATGAAAATAGAAACGTACAAAGTCACACACACACACACAGACACACACACACACACACAACAACCTACAAAGTCGCACACATACCTCCCCCCACACATATATATATATATATATATATATATATATATATATATATATATATATATATATACATAGAAAAACACATGCATCTTGTCACGAACGTATGCGTCCACAGAAATGTTATATTAAAAAAATGTGACAACATATATTCACACATACACAACAAAGCGTTGCATAGACGTATTTACATGTGAGAGCCATTATGAAGCACCAAAGACAGGCATATACCCTGATAAATAGATAATTGTTTCTACATTTGGCACAAGGCCAGCAATTACCCACAACATTACTGGTACTTTATTCTATCGACCCTGTAAGGATGAAAGGCAAAGTTAACCTCGACGGGATTTGAACTCAGACAATAAAGGTACGTAACTATGCTGGAAAGCATGGCGTTCGACCCTCTACCGATACTGCCAATTCATCGCCCTAATAAATAGATAATGCGTGTGCACGTTCAAACTTATAAGCGATGAGCAATAACTTATTATTTACTTTAGTAAATTATGTTCTAAGATACACTAACCTTTATTCTAAGGTACACTAACCTTTCTTCTAAGGTACACTAACCTTTCTTCGCTGTAAGTAACGACAGTTCTGTAATAGTGTTCCATTAGATAGTTGCAGGAACAGACCTTCATCGATTTCGACGTTGATTGTTCAAGCAAGCTGTTCGCTTAACGGAATAGCCTGCAAATGAAATTCAAGTGTAAGTGGATGAGCATTTCTCAGACACATGTAACCTGCACATAATTCTAAAAGATTCCCAGTGATACAGTGTTTGACAAGGCAGGTCTTTTGTATTACAAGTACAGTCCATATTGCTTCTAAACAATTTCCATCTATCCGATTTCCTTCACAAGTCACTTTCTGAATATGCTACTCAGTGAGATCGAATCTGGAACCTATTGATTGCATTTAATATAGTTTCTGGAGTCAGAGGGAAAACGGCAATGACTTTGGCTTCTACTAGAAGCAATCAGAAACACGGAAGACCAAAAAGCTCCTGAGGGTGAACATTCCAAAATGATCTTAAGGCCGCAAAATCACCTGGATTTGATGCGTTAAAGGATGCTTGTTGCCCTCTATGCTACCCGACGCAGGGTATAATACGAAGATACAACAATCGATTATAAGTACTGAGACTAATACTACAGAACCAACAACAACATCGAACCTCTGACGAGCTGCAGAGGCGGGAACGTCTACGTGGACATTCCTACTGTTAGAAATGTCAGCAGAAGTAACATGCCTAATAATAACGGCCTTCTCTTCAAAAAATTAATATTGCCTAGGTATTCTGTTTCAACAAAAATTGGATTTATAACGACTAGAATGCATTTGATCATCAGTTTTCCTGTTTAAGGCAGGTCTGGGGCTAACAATCCAAGAAAACTGCAGACGACATAGCAAGGGAATGAGTAACCAGCCAAGCATCCTATCAAATACATCTCAAATAAAAATGGCGAATACATCATACAGTCTACTCCTAGAGGCACATCGCCTGGGAAAAGTTGTGTTAATTATTGCTCCCATGTCGTTTAGAAAAGGCTAAACCGCAAAAAAAAAATATATAAAAAGAAAAAATCACTTTTAACGAAATAAATTTGTATATCAGCTGCTTCTCCATCAAAAACTAGATAATAAAAAAATAATTGTCGTTCTTTTACCTTCTTCAACTTTATATATAACGTCGATAAAACAGGCGGAATCGATTCGGTAAATCAAGCCCCTTACATAGCCCCTTACATAGGAATATATATCGTTGTGTACATATATAAAATGTTATTTCTCATCGCAAAGTCTACTACAAATTTTGCTCCTACTCTTCACCTTTGAAATTCGAGTCCTTTTTCCTATGTTAGAATTCATTATTGTTAATGCTTTATTTATTGGAAATGCTTTGTGACATTTAGTTACGAAAATTTTCGTTGTGAGTTCAATCTCGCCAAAGTCAACATCCTTTTTCATCCTTCCGGGGTTGATAAAATAATTGTTTCTACTTTTGGCACAAGGCCACCAATTATCCCAGTGTATTACTGGTACTTTATTTTATCGACCCCGTAAGGCGGGATTTGAACTCAGGCAATAAAGGACCGTAACTCTTTGCTGCAAAGCATGGCGTCCGACCCTCTACCGATACTGCCAATCCACCGCCCTTGGGGGTCGATAAAATAATGAACTCTTCCCGTACCTAGGGCAATATTATCCACTTCCCCCTCCCCAAATGTTAACCTTCAGTAAGATGGAACGAATTGCCTTAAAACATTTCCGAGGTCACCGTTACTTTTTCACACATCATGTGTCGGTTATGTATCAACCAGTCAATGCATTCGACTGTAAACTCTTGGGCATATTTGGACCTTCTATCATTGTAGGATATTACTAATATTTAGAATGGCATGAAAGTCACTGAATCTCATTTCCGCATTTTTCCAGTCAATGCGAGGTCAAAGAAATCAATATGTCAAAGCAATGGCACCTTCATAGTTACAATTATTGAAGGCCTCAGCGAGCGAATGAATGAATGAATACAGCGGCAATACAAACACACATTCACATAGAGTACACAGTCTTGCTCGTACACACAAATGCACACATACTAATCTATGCATTTGGCATACATACTTCTTACGTATAGAGAACACGATTTAATACAACTATAAGAGTTATGAGGCGAATATCGGGAATTGAAACTACTGATATACGTTATTCAAGCAGTAAATCAAAATGTTTAGCGGTTCGGCGAATGAGGATTATGAAAATTTTACGTAAAGTAAATACTTTGCTATTGGCCCTTATCCTAACAATTCATGAGCCAGCTATAATAGCGTCATTGAAATACTACACATGTTCAGAAATACACTAATACACAGTCACGTTTGCGCAGACATGACATCGAGGGAAACGCATAAAGACATCCATAAGAGCGCACACACACCGACATTGTACAAACACATATAAACAACATAAACACAACGCACTATGTACACACTTATTCTTATCCCATTTGAAAGCTTGTTTCTATAAATTGTAAATAATTTATTTTGTAACAGGCAATGTTGAAAGATTTTCATCCGGTGTAAGTTTCGTATAGGAAATAGCTCTTAAAATCATCTTCCCATTTCCATTATAATTATCCTCTTAAATGGTCCTAATTGAAAACCAGTCGCAGATATATACGAAGCTTACGGCGAATACACAGAAATTACGATTTATGTTTGTGTTTTTCTGCCTTTCAAATAAAGTGAAAATTATGTTCAGTAACTTTCAAAAGGGACTTTGCTTTACAGGATTCAGAGTGAATGGACATATATATTCGAAATACTATTATCTGCAATTTAACACTATTACGTACGTACCTATGTAAGTATGTATTTATGTATGCAGGTATGTATGGGGGATGTATGTATGTAAGTATCAAAGACGTTTCTGTATATATATATATATATATATATATATATATATATATATATATGTAAGTATGGGGGATGTCTGTATGTACATATGTACATATGTATGTATTGTATTTATGTATATATAAATGTGTCCATGCTCCGGTTTAATTTTTCAAATTGCATCTGAAGAGGGAGCTGGACACCAAACACAAAAAATATTCCATAGGAATAAAACAATCAATTAGATAGACCTGTATCTCTATATATGCGTATGTACATATATGTATCTATATACGTACGCATTTATGAGTATATTCATTTTTGCATTCGTGTATGCCATAGTGAGTGTTAATTCTTATATATTTATCGTGTATTTGTACATTCTTATATATTTATCATGTATTTATCATCTATATGTGAAGGCCAGAATCTACATTATGGTATGCTTTACATACGTTTAGAGTTTGTAAAATGACATACCTGTTATCTTAATTTTAAATGTATGTAACTATGTATGCTTATAGGTATGTGTGTTCACGATTTCTCTTAATTGTCAGTTTAGTTTTGATCGGCCACTTTCACGGTGGCAAATTTGTAAAGAAAAGTAAATATGTATGTATGTATGTATGTACGTACGTACGTACGTATGTATGTATGTATGTATGTATGTATGTATGTATGTATGTATGTATGTATGTATGCATATATGTATAGTACTATTTGGATAGCCGTTGATTCTGCTGAGTCCCTGCGCCCTTTTCGTGTAGTGTTTTCGATGATCAGAGATTGGGATTAGTCGAGTGCAAGGCATTTCGTCACTTAAAAAACCTTCAAAGCACAGGCATTGCTTGTTCAGGATATGTTACAGGTTCGTGTCACTGACCGTAGCCTAAAAGGGCACCAAACTCAATAATCTGACAAGCGATTGCAATACTCTTAGCAGAGATTGCAGCCATCATGTATGTATGTATGTATGTATGTATGTATGTATGTATGTATGTATGTATGTATGTATGTATGTATGTATGTATGTATGGGGCTACTCTTGAGTGCTACTGGTAACATGTAATCTGGTACATCCTGTCGCGTGGTCGAGTTGTCGGTGACGAAACCGGCAACCCCACCAAGTTTACTTGGTAGGGAGGGTCATTTTGGACACCCTGCAGGACAAAAAACAAAACCTGACAAAGGGCGGAAGAACTCATAAGAGTCAACGGCCATCCAAAAGTGTGTAAATATGTATAGACACATTTACATATGCATGTATAGGTATATGCGCATCTGTATGTATATGCGCTGAGACATAGAAATAGTCGGGCTGGATACCCGATCGCGCGGTTAAACCACTGGGAATGAAGGACCCCTAGCCTTTGTCAGGGCATTCTTCTAGGAGAAGGCAGCTCAGGAAACTGGGATAACTCCGATATAAAACCTGCGGCTCAGTAGTAACCGATGATGTTGATCTTTTCTTCTTCTCGGGTTATAGCTACTGTCGCTCAGAAAGTGTGATTGGCTCAGTGCACAGTCTTTTCTCACTTTAAAAATATCTTCACGCACAACATAGTACGATAGAATTAATTAATAATTATTAATAATGGTACATTCGTGCAATAGCCATATTCAATAACAAGGGGGCAGCCATCATGTATGCATGTATGTATGTTTGTTTGTACGTGTGTATGTATGTTCTTCTGGTTTTATAATTCCACAAAGTTTTACCAATAGAGAGAGAGTCGGTTTCTAACATAGTCACAAGACTCTCTCATTGGAATTTACGCAACATCAACTAGGTAGATATGTATGTATGCATGCATGTGTAGATATGGATGTTATTGTATGTGTGAATGTGGATCTTTTGAGTTGTATGTGTGCATGTGTATATGCTTTGTATCTGTACATGTGTACATGCAGTTATTAGATGCAAACTTTTTGGAATGTTTTACATATTTTTACTGTTCCATTAATGGATTGTACTTGTAGTTTCCTAACTAGTTGTGTTCTTTCTGTTCCTGTGAAGCCTAGCTTCTCAAGATTTGTATTGAGGCAGTTACTAACATATCCCAGTGCCCCGATAATCACAGGCATAAATCTGAAGGTGTTATCAGGGTGGAGTATCTGCAGATTTCTCATCAGCTCTGCATAAATATTCTCCTTTTCACTATGTATGTATGTATGTATGTATGTATGTATGTATGTATGTATGTATGTATGTATGTATGTATGTATCTCAGGTCTGTCAGGTCACCAGTTGGTGCTACTGGTAACATGTATCCCAGTACAATTGTCCCATGGTCGCTCGTTGGCGAGCAAACTGGCAACCCCACCAAGGTTTTTGGTGAGGAGGGTGACTTTGGAGATCCTGCAGGACTGAAAACAAAACCTGTCAAAGGGCAAAGGGGCTCTTGAGAGTCAATGGTCATCCAAAATCACCGGGAAAGATGACCCCTTAGCCTTTGTCAAGGCAGAATTCTAGCAGAAGGAAAACTCTGATATAACACTTGCAACTCTGATGGTATCTAATGATGTTGACTTGTTCTTCTTTTTGGTAAATATCATCTTGGTAAAGGGAGTGGGACTGGCTTTGTGCAGTGCCTTTCCTCACTATAAAAGGTTCACGGCACAGGCATTGCTTTATATCTGGAGATCTCTCTGCACTTGTCGTCACATGGTACCATGGGCCCAGCACTATGTGTCAATAATTGTCACAAGTGTAGTGTTTGTACCAGAGTTTTCAAGTCGCTGGCTGGACTAAAAAGTCACACTCGTTCAACGCATCGGTATGGGTTCTCCTACATCGATATATAGTGGTGGCCGTACTCGAAAACGAGTTGGCAGCCACCATGTATGTAAGTATGTACGTGAGTATGTATGTACGTATAAATGTATGTATGCATGTGTGCATTATGTATATATGTGTGTATGCTATCTTGATATTTTAAAAAACATAAACTAATTCTACCTGCAAAGAAAATCCTTTCTATCAGAGAAAAAATATGAAAAATTCCCCATCATTAAGATAAATATAAGAGTGAAAATATACATGTGTTTACATACAACATTGAATATAAATTCATGTGTGTAAGCGTGTATACCTAAGACAAGTGCTATGGGGCACATAGTAGAAGAGAGGTACACAAATTGGTTACAAAAGGCCTCTCCACACTGATACTATGTGTTGTGTTTTGACAACGAAACGTATTTATATTCGAAAATACACACGCAAACACGCACACATATACACACATTTATATATATATATATATACATGCTCTGCATGAAAGGTTTTAATGCTCATTAGCAAACACTAGTGTATGGGGAGATGGTCGATTACTCTGTTGAATATGTTGCGTCAATGATGAAAAGTGGTCGTGTTAATATGTTTTCAAAAGGCTTTAAGGGATGTAAAACATATGCAATCGAATTAAAAGCGGAAATTACTGGAAGCTGGGAGCATTTTGACTATGATGCACGTTATGCAAATAGCTATGTCGTCCCAGTTGCTCCCACATCCACGCATCCATACTCCAATTTGCGTTCTGTTTTTTTTATACTTTTTTTAATATATTTTAAACTTATAACTAACATCAAAATCATATTTCATCATCTCTAATTTAATATAGCTATTGTACACTCTTGAGGAAAATGTAAATAAAATATTACTGCTTCATTCTCATGTGTTTCGAACATCCTATATGATTTCTCTACTTCTACTCTTATTAAGCAGGAACAAACGACATCGGTAATACAATGATCATTCTATTCATTGTTGTTATACCTTTATTTATATATTTCTGTCATATTTTAATTTTTTATGTTTTAATTTTTATATTTCAAAATTTTGCTAAAAATTTAATTAATTTTCCTTCCCTAAATCCCTCTATTTCTCTCTCTCTCTCTCTCTCTCTCTCTCTCTCTCTCTCTCTCTCTCTCTCTCTCTCCCTCTCTCTCTCTCTCTCTCTCTCGTTTTCTTTCTTTCTATCTATCTATTCTATTTGTCTATCTAAATTTTTTCCATTCACTCGCTGAAACATTTCCCCTGTTGATTTATCTCCCTTCATCTCACGTTCACAGTAGCAATATTTGTTCAATTATCACAGTCTAATTGCTTTTCTCACCCTAGCGATACTACTACCCATGCTATTAAATATGTTTCTTTCTTCACACATTTGTTGTATCATTTTTTCCGTTAGATTTCCAAACATAAACATATATCACGCGTAAGCAAATCAATAAAATAATTATATGTATTCTTCCTCGGACCTAAAGTGTATATATATAACAAGTATATACACTCAAACAACTCATACAGAGCTGACGAAATTCAATTCAAATACAGTGACAGTTTCGAAAAGAAAATTGAGGATATAGATCTGAAAACACGTAAATGTATGTATGTGTATATATGTATGTATGTTTATATTATACACACGCACACAGACAGATACTAACACTTATATATATATTTATCGTTTTCGGTGCACCCGGCCGATTAACCCACTCGATATGCAAATTGGGCTACTCAGCCGTTAATGTGCATAAGGTAAGTATATACGTTCAACAATCTGGCAGGAAGGTATACGTTGCTGACGATAGCTAATAAGCTTGAAACTAGTACAACCTTCCTTTGTCAGTGTTGAACAAACGAGCAACGTTGGTTGCTGGACACTACGGCTTAATACGGGATGTTTGTTTACAAACACACCGAGCATTATAATAAATGTTCGGTGAATCCATACGTACATATATATATGTGTGCATGTATGTATATATATACATACTACTGTACGTCTGTATACATATATGTATGTACGTGTACATACTTATATTTAAGTAACTGCCGTACTAAGAGTGGGAAATGAAATTTCGTTTCATTTTTTCCGTTTATATATATATATATAAGTAAAACTAACGGAGCAAAGGACTCGCGTATAATCCTGTAATTAAATGAGCTCAAAGGAAATAGTTATCCTGGGCATTTTAAAATACAATATATAGAGAAGAAAGACACAGGAGAGTGTGTTTTTCTTTACAGGAATTTCGAACCACCAGCGTGAGAAGAATATAAGCTACTAGAGGCATTGGTGAAGCATTAAAATTACAAGTATACATTGAAATTAAAAACCATCCTCACCTAAACCACACATGTACACACTCACCAGGTTCGAAATTCCTGTAATGAAAAACACACTCCCCTGTGTCCTTCCCCTCTATATATTGTGTATATATATATATATATATATATATATATATATATATTTTTATATATATATGAAAAGAGTCAAGACCTAGACGGCAGAGCTCAAGCCGTTCGACGGCTATTTCTGGACCAGAAATACCCTTCGAAACGGTTCGAGCTCTGCCGTCGGGGTCTTGACTATTTTCCTATTACCCAATCTACTATCCGAAGTATCGATTACACTGGTGCGTTATGGCCCACCTGGTTCCTTACTACACTTCCTTCGTTATATATATATAACAAAGAATGTGTGGTGGAGTATAACGCATCAAAGTACTCGATACTTTGGGTAGTAGAGTGGGTGATAGGGAAAGAGTCAGACCCGACGGCTAAGCTCCAGCGTTTTCGGCAGCTAGATCCGTGTTTCGAACATCCTATATGATTTATCTACTCCTACTCTGATTAAGCGTGAAAAAACGACATCGGTATTACAAAGATCATTCTATTCATTATTGTTATACCTTTCGGATCTACCTGTCGAAACGGCCGGAGCTCAGCCGTCGGGGTCCTGACTCTTTTCCTATATATATATATATAAATGAAAGTAGATGATCGACCGCGAGCACTGCGGTTTCAGGTAGTTACTTCTACTAGATATTTCAGGAAGATATCTAGAATTTAAGGAGGATAAACGCATGGAGTGGACGTACAAAGGATGAGCGAGAGGAGAGGGAGAAAGACTGAAAATTAAATGGAGGGGCGACAAATTGCAAGAAGAAGAGAAAAAGACAAATACATAAACATACGACATGACAAAAAGCACAGTGGAGTGGGTGTATAACATAGGGTCACATTAGCGGAACATATTTGGAGGGCACAGGGCTATTGATGTTATGGGGACTAACCCAGGTACTGATGCACGTCGGTCTGAAGAGGCCAAACTATATAGCTACGTATAAATATATATATATATATATAACAAATAATATATATATATATATATATAATATATATATATATATATATATATATATATATATATATATATATATAATATATATATATATATATATATATATATATATATATATATATATATATATATATATATATATATATATATATATATATATATATTATTTGTTTGTTAAAATAATCAAATTAAATTAATTCAACAGACTAATAGGTTGTTACCAACAAACCAGAAGTTTGACAAGTCGACTTACATATGGCTAATAGCTCTAGGAAATACTTGAACGACACCAACACATTTTAACTTTTGAAAGTACGTTTATAATTACTAATTTTCATTATGTTTTTATAGCTGTCTCCGCGACCTAGTTGGAGGGATCATAGACGGTGGTGATACGGGTCTGAAGTTCGATCCTGATCTGGAGTAGGATTCCCGGTAAATCTTTTCATTTTTTTTCTTCTGTGGGTTTTAAAATAAAAAAACAGAAAAAGATTACATGTAACTCTCGAGCAGGATTGAAACCAGGACCAGACTCTCCACCATCTCTTGTACCTACCGCGATTCCACTGAGACAGCTACGAAAGTCTAATGAAAATTCATACTTAAAAACCTATTTTCAAGATTTTCAATACAAAATGAAGTAGTGTCGTTCATGTCTTTCCTAATGTTATTGCTCCTGCTTAAGGTCGAACTCTAAATCATTTGGGTATTCCATAAACTACATCCTCGTTTTGTTTCTCATCTAAATATAGTCTAGATTCTAGACTATATTTTAACCTGTAATCCATGTTTCATTTCTGTTGCGCCATAATTCTCCCCCTCCCTCTCTCTCTTTCTCTCTATGATGTTTGAACCTGCTATGATGTAGACTTACTTTATTCATATATGTATTTGCATGTCAGATTCAAATTTAGAATGATTGGCATTATATATATATACACACATATATATATATATATACACATATATAAATGTGTGTGTGTGTTTGATAAATATATGTGTGTATGTATATGTGTAACACACTAAGCTTTAGATTTACTAGCACGTACAACCACTGATTCCAGCTATTTGCACTATCATATATTTTGGTTTCTACTAATTCCCTGGAGAATTGGTGGACCAAAAGCTTAGCTTAATTGTTTTATTTATTAAAAAAAAACATTCTTTCTCTTAGACTTCAGGTATTTTTTGAAAGCAAAGCATTAGCCCCTAAAATACTACAGTGTGCCCTGCAATGCTACCGTGGGCCCTCTGGAGCCCATTTGCCATTGGGCAACCTGGCCAGTCCGCCACTGATTGTAAATACATGTAAACACATGTATCGCCCGCTTTCACACACTGACACACGCATGTACGGAAAGAGGAAAGAAAAGTTGAAGGGAACAAGAAAGAAGGAAGAAGAAGCAATGTTGAGGGATGTGAAAAATAAGGTGGTAGATGCTGGAACAGCAGTACCGTTGGTAGGGGTTGAAAGTGCCTAAGTCCATCTCACCTGCCGAGTACCTTCGAATTCTGTCTTTCGCTTGTATTTTATTTTCAAAATATATTATTTTATAGCTTCTCCTCATAAAATATATATATTTTTTCATTATGCCTTAAAGAGAGGGAACAATATAGAGAAAAGGATAGAGCGTGTGAGAGAGTAGATTGAAAGAGAGCCAGAGAGAGAGAGAGAGAGAGAGAGAGAGAGAGAGAGAGAGAGAGAGAGAGAGAGAGAGAGAGAGAGAGAGAGAGAGAGAGAGATAGCTGGTCATGTTGTGAATGAAATTATAACAGGTGACTGCAAAGAATCGAATACAACATTACTGTATCTATGTGTGTAGCGAATATTTCCTGCTAAATAGGAAGGGTCTCTATGTGCATGCGTGTGCATGTGTGTGCGTGCGGGTATATATGCGTGTGTAAGTGTGGGGGTGTCTGCGACCTGTGTATATAGGTCACAGAGACCCGCCAAACACACACATAGATATATGTGTGTGTGTGTCTTTGTATGTGTAAACACACAAACACGCACATTTAAATATATGGGCCTTCCAAATTCATTTTACATTATATACGGCTCACGCGTGGTCTCGTATATATATGTATATATATATATATATGTGTGTGTGTGCATGTAAAAGGTAAACAGAAATAACAACACAATCGGTACAGTATATGGACGGTATATATTAGGTTAACGCTTGATATAGCAGGAAGAGGGGCTTAACGTTTCGGACGCTAGTCCTTCATCAGAAGAAAGAATGAGAAATAAAATAGATTAGGGACGGGCGGGATAGAATTGGAAAAAAATGTCTTTAGATAAAAATGATAGGTCCATTCATGTTGACATCTCTTGCAAAACAGTTGGTGCTGGCGTTTTGTGTATGATTATGCATAAAACTAACAATAGGAGTATATATTAAAGCATATACCTTATATTCATGTATAATAAACACAACAATATGTTGCCCTGTATATGTTTATATATATATATATATATATATATATATATATATATATATATATATATATATATAGATATATAGATATATATATGTATATATATGCGTGTTGGTGTGTGTGTGAGCTTATGAACATAGCTCTACTTACATAATTACCATTTTGCTACCGAAATGGTTTACGATTGGCCGTCGGGAATTATGCCGTATATTACATACAAACACAGGCATGCACACATACAGAGGCCTATGTATATATATATATAAACTAATGTAGATCTCTCAAAAATGATAAAATTATCGTATGCACTGATTATATTTTTCTCGTGCATTACATCTAATACCTCTATATCGTGGCCTGTGGTGTATGCTAATGGTAAATACAACCAATTAAAACAATGAAATGGACTCGCTGGAGCTGATCGACATACACACACACACACATGCTTGTAGACACACACAGACATATATATATATACACATATATATATATACATATATATATATATACATATATATATATATATATATATATATATATATATATATATATATATATATATATATATATATATATATATATATATAATGTGTGTTTATATATATGTATATATATGGTGGCTGCCAACTCGTTTTCGAGTACGGCCACTACTTTATATCCATATAGGAGAACCCCTACCGATGCGCCGAACGGGTGTGACTTTTTAGTCCAGCCAGCGACTTGAAAACTCTGGAACAAACACTACACTTGTGACAATTATTGACACATAGTGCTGGGCCCATGGTACCATGTGACGACAAGTGCAGAGAGATCTCCAGATATAAAGCAATGCCTGTGCCGTGAAGCTTTTATAGTGAGCAAAGGCACTGCACAAAGCCAGTCCCACTCTCTTAACCAAGATGATATTTACCAAAAAGAAGAACAAGTCAACATCATTGGATACCATCAGAGTCGCAGGTGTTATATCAGAGTTTTCCTTCTCCTAGAATTCTGCCTTGACAAAGGCTAAGGGGTCATCTCTCCCGGTGATTTTGGATGGCCATTGACTCTTAAGAGCTCCTTTGCCCTTTGACAGGTTTTGTTTTTAGTCCTGCAGGATGTCCAAAGTCACCCTCCTCACCAAGAAACCTTATGGAATAGAATGAAACGAAATTTCATTTCTCACTCTTAGTACGGCACTTACTTAAATGTAAGTATGTATGTATACGTACCTACATATATGTATACAGACGTACAGTAGTATGTATATATATATATATATGCACGTATCGGTTTACCGAACATTTATTATAATGCTCAGTTTCTTTGTTTGTAAACAAAAAAAACAGCCCGCATTACGCCGTACAGTGTTTAGTCAACCACGTCACCTTTTTTGTTCAACACTGACACAGGAACGGTGTACTAGTTTCAAGCTTATTAGCTATCGTCAGCATCGTATACCTACCTGCCAGATGTTTGAACGTCTGAATGTATATACTTTCCTTATGCATATTAACGGCTGAGCAGCCTAATTTGCATATCGAGTGAGTTCAATCGGCTGGGCGTACGAAAACGATAAATGGAATAGAATGAAACGAAATTTCATTTCTCACTCTTAGTACGGCACTTACTTAAATGTAAGTATGTATGTATGTATACGTACATAGATATATGTATACAGACGTACAGTAGTATGTATATATATACATACATGCACACATATATATATGCACGTATCGGTTTTCCGAACATTTATTATAATGCTCGGTTTGTTATATATATATGTGCGTGTGTGTGTGTTGGTATATATATATATATATTTCAGTTTCTTCCTCTTCTATATCTTTTTTTATTTCTACTGTTGATTCTTATACTATCTTTCACACCCAAAATATTAAGACGCTACTTCTACACTATAAAATATTGAACTTCCATATATCTTTATTGTAGCATATGGCTTTCATGTGTTGTATCTTGTTGATTTTCACACACACACACACACACACACACACACACACACACACACACACACACACACACACACACACACACACACACACACACACATATATATATATATATATATATATATATATATAAACATATAATTGGAGAAAGCTAATAGCGATACTCCGGCCAAATTCCAACTCACTCAACAAACATTAGGAAATATATGAGTATATTCCTAATTAAACGTTCGGGGTGCTAACTATATTGTATTGTGTGGAGAATTGGCTGTATCATTTCATATGAGATATATCATATATATATATAACTTACCCAGACGCTTCGTTTCATTATAAGATGTCTACAAGTTGGGTGAAATTATACCAAATTATGTAGAAGCTTGTATAAGATCAACAGATACTTATACAAGTGGGCTGTTATATATATATATATATATATTTCGTTTCTGAATTTGTTTAGCAAGATTCTTTATCTGAAAACGTGTGTTGAAACCGATATTGTTATACTTTGGGAGGGTCATGTTGCCAATAAGAAACACAGGCACCAGTTGCTTTCACTTCAATTTATTATAAATTAAATTATAAATTTAAAAATTTATAAATTTATAAATTTCCGGTTGGCTGGTTGGTTCCACAACCGGACGGTTGTTCATATATTGTCAAAGTTCTTTCGTCACACGTTCTGTCACCTCATCAGTGACTGGGGATTCTATTTGAGAATATATGAACAACCGTCCGGTTGTGGAACCAACAAACCAACCGGAAATTTATAAATTTATAAATTTATAAATTAATTTATAATAAATTGGAGTGAAGCAACTGGCGCGTGTGTTTCCTATTGACAACATGACACTCCCAAAGTAAAACAATATATATATATATATATATATATATTGTTTTACTTTGGGAGTGTCATATATATATATATATATATATATATATATATATATATGTGTGTGTGCGAAAATAAGAAAATAAACAAGAAACACCACATCACAGCCATATGCTACAATGAAGATATATACATGCATATATATAAATATATATAAATAGAAAAAAGTAAATTTTATTTCTCACTCTTAGTGCGGCTGATACGTACTTACGTTTATATATATATATATATATATATATATATATATATATATATATATATATATATATATATATACGCATGTATATATATATATGCCAGAGATAGCTACTGCATGATCAATGAAATCTGGCATAGTCTGCGGTTTCACATGTACCTGTGCTTTCGTACTTTCATACAAAGCTAATATTGTAAACATGAGTATGCGCCAGTTTGATCATTTTCAGGATATGTTTCTTTATATATTTTAGCTTAGTATGGATATGTGTGATTCAACATTTTCAAATATCTCATCTTCATCTCCAGAATAATCATGTTCACATGAGTTGCGTATTGGGTGCGTATATTGCTGTGCTTATAAAGTATCTTCTTCTTCTTCTTCTTCTTCTTCTTCTTCTTCTTCTTCTTCTTCTTCTTCTTCTTCTTCTTCTTCTTCTTCTTCTTCTTCTTCTTCTTCTTTTTCTTCTTCTTCTTCATCACCATCGTCAATTTGTTTTTGAAATATGATATATATTATCATTAGTTTCGCTATAGTATGCTGCATCTGGGTATTAATATTTGGTTTATATTCTGTAATTAATAGAACCTTCGTATTTGTTCCTCTTCTTTTTCTCAAGTGGAAAACAGAGTTGCCCTTATAGACAACTATGCAATATACACCCGCTACGGCGAATATATATTTTTTGTGACTGACAGTGAATATGCCGATCTTTTTAAAAATGGTCTCATGTAAAATCTCTTTTTTGACATTTACAATCCGTCACAGAACCAATGCGTAATCAGTTGGCACTACCACATTATTGTTGGACATTAGGAACAACTAGCGCAGTTGTCTTTATATTAAACAGAAAACGGCCTACACATGCACATAAGGAGCGAGTGTGCTCGCCAGACACCAACTATATTTAGTTACAAATCCCATTAGACGCATTTCTAAATTCTCCTTCACTAAAGACTATTTAAATTAGAATATTTCACGTGTAAAGCATACACTCATAGCTAGTTGCCAAAACACCAAAATATAAACAAACCCTCCTCCAAAACACAAAATCTCAGCGTAGGAAACTACAGAACGTACTACAAATGCCCAGCGTGATATATAACTGACAAGGAATACATGGACTATATTTCCTCTCTTCATTTTAATATGTTTTAATCCACTTGAGCATTAAATAAATGTATATCATCATACAAATCGTTAAATCCGTCACAGGACTACACTTTCACGTCGGTTAAACATGCACTTCCAATAACGAGACTGCAACAAATCTTCTCATATTACAAAACAAAACAAAGAAGCAGTGTCGGTGACACTGCAATTCTATGCAGAACCCTGCACGAAGAAAGCAAACAAGTATGGAAGATCTATTAATATCAGAATACAATTCAAATTTGACACGAAGATACAGCATACATGAATTTGTTTATAATAATTGCTATACTTCAATCGTTGAGAAATTTAAACCATGTCTCCATGATTTCCTAACACTCCAAGCCTACGCTACGATCCTTGCAAATCACGTCAGCAATACACCACTAATATGTCCACTGTGATTGTGAACAAGGAGCATTGAAATATTCGAAAGACCATTACGAAACTTATTTGGTAACGCTAAGAACTAATTACTAATATCGAAATAAAAAAAAATAATTTCAGAGGTGCTTCCAATATAGCATGTTTGAAAGAGAAATTGTTCTTTATATATTCATGTGTATATGTGTATGAGTATTTATTCATGTATATATATATATTAAATTGTTAAACAATATTCAATGATTATGTCAAAGAATGAGTTTTACAGTAGATTGGAAGCACTCAACGGTAAAACAATTTTCTAGAGTTATTAATATTAAAATATAAGTATTAATAAACCCTACCTTGATTAAATCTTAACCATTTAACATCTCAGGGTATGTCATGTATTATTATATTTTGTCTGATGAGGACGTACTGTTGTACATCCGAAATATGTATAATAAAATTTAATTGATCAAAAGAACATCTATTTTATTAATACTTATATATATATATCGTAGAGACCTGAAAATCCGCCTCTTCATTGCTGTAGTGGAGTCTGTGCTGCTGTATGGGTCTAAGACTTGGACACTGACCAAGAGACTCACTCAGATGGTGGATGGGTGCTACACGAGAATGCTGAGGATGGCTCTGAACATTAATCAGTATACACTGAGGATGAAAAACTCAGAGCTGTATGGGAGCATCCCAAAAGTCAGCTCAAAAGTGACACAGAGGAGATTGAGGTTGGCTGGACATGCTCACCGACATCCAGGGTTGACATTGCACTCAGTGCTCCTTTGGGAGCCCCTACATGGACACACTAGAAGAGGAAGACCAAGGTTAACATATGTTGATGCCCTAAGGACAGACACTGGTCTGTTGGAGATGCAGGATATGGCAGCGATAATGAGGGACAGAGACCGCTGGAGAGAACTCGTCCATGGATCTCGGGAATTTTACCCGCCTTAGATAGAAGTATGTGCGAGTGTATATATATATATATGTATGCATATATATAGGTATATGTATATATATGTATATATATATATATGTGTGTGTGTGTGTGTGTGTGTGTGTGTCTGTGTGTGTGTGTGTATGTGTGTGTGCGTGTGTGTGTGGGTGTATGTGTGTGTGTGTGTGTGTGTGTGTGTGTGTGTGTGTGTGTGTGTGTGTGTGTGTGTGTGTGTGTGTGTGTGTGTGTGTGTGTGTATGTGTGTATGTTTACAAATGTGAGGGAACATTGTAGACTTAGGAATGAAGTTGAAACGAAGTTAAGAAGTTCAGAAACATGAGTTGTTAGGTTCGATCACCCTGTCCGGCATCTAAATGATAACAAATCGATGTGAGTAAAATTATATACAGGGAAATTTTGAAAATCATTTCGATGGACCTTAGCTATAATTCACTGGACCAAGTATTTCACAGCCTGTTTCATGATGTTACACCTCAAAGTATGTGTTAATAGTACTAGACTTTGTAGAACATTCAGTCAATTATAATTGACTAGCAGAAAAACCACCCCAGTGGTGGTTTACTGCTAGCATGTGCAGTGTGCATATTGATATTATACGCAAGTAT
>OZ024742.1:131826754-131831754 GCA_964016885.1 Eledone cirrhosa
AGTCACATGGCTTCAGAGCTAAAGCCGGATACGTGAGCAATATATTCATATTTATCAAGAACAAATGCAACAAGGTGGAGACCAGACCACCCACACGGCACATTTCCTGGAATTACTTAACATCGATGCATACCCAAAATCCACCGTGAGTATTCTAGGGGTCATGCTACCTAAAACTATCATAGTTAAATATAAGTGAAAATATAATGCTGACAAGACGTTCCATTCCTCATACAGGTTTGTTCTAGTAACATACTGCATTCAATGCGGCAAATGCAAGGACCTACTACCAATTATCATTTATATCTACGTGAGTGATATGTCCAGGACAACTGCAAGGAAATTTGCATACGCATATGAACTTGCCTTAGCTACCCAGACTACTGACTTTGATAAATTCAAATTTACACTCACAGAAGACCTAAAGAATATGGTGGACTACTACTTCAACTGGTACTTTCGACCCTAGATCATAGTGACATCATTCCATCTCATCATCAGACAAGCTAGAAGGGAACTCAAGGTCTCATCCTGCTGTAGACCCTTCACGATTGAACCACACCCCAAATATTTTGGATCGCAGCCTGACCTACTTAGAAAATCTAAATACGGTTCCAAGAAAGCACGAGATCAGGATTAATATCGTCCGCAATTTGGCAGGAAACAGCTGGGGGCCGGATACACACATACTCCGAAATGTTTGCTTAAAACTTGCATATTTAGTTGCAGATAACTGCTCACCGGTCTGGGCAGGGAACTACCATGCAAAGCATGTTCACACTAACATCAACGCGGCAATGAGAATAGTATGAGGCACACTGAAATCTACACTTACTCAGTGGCTGCCTACATTTTCTTATAAAGCTTCTCTTTAGTCACCGCGTCAGTAGATGATCCGCGAAACAATACGTCTAACCAAGTTTAAGCCCGACCTTCTCATCCATGAAGTCCTGGAAAACCTTCCCAACATGAGCTTAAATGCACACAACACATTCTGGGAATCAATGATGATACTTGACGACAATAATTCTGATCTGAAGGAAGAATGGCAAAGATCATAGAATGAGTCCAAATTTGCGAACCAAGACCTCGTACAGAACCCCACATCTACACAAGCCGGCTTTGACCGTCTCAGAAGTTAAGTGGTGTCCCTTGATTGGATCCGCGCAGCATATGCGGAACAGCCTATAATCTGCATCGATGGAAAATGAGGGACGACTCGGCATGTGATTGTGGGGAACCTGGTCGGACGGTGCACCCTATTGTTCGGGATTGGCCTGCTAACGTTTCCAGGCGGCCAGGAGGCAAACGATAATGCTGCAAATGACGCCTTGATCTGGCTCACCGGTCTCACCCTGCCTCTCTAGCTACTGTGCATATGTCATATGACGAGAAGGCATCTTTACATCCTCATTACAGAACATCTCAATACACGGGCAGACGCCTTCAGGAAACACGAAGACAAATGCAAAAATTAAACGAAGACGAGACTGTTACTAGTGAAGCCAGGAAGAGGAATTTCGGCAGACTTAGAATCAAAGAAAGGATAATAGCTAGGCTAAACCCACAAATCGACAGTAGATTAAAACTCAGCACTTAATACTTAACATAAAAGCGCACACACGTAACTTCTGACATTACATATAACATGCACAACAACCATTTCTAACAAGTAATGACAACTAAGCACACAACAATCGACGTATACACGCACACATACACAGGCCAAAACATGAAACTCAATCCAAAATAGCTTAACTATTCAATCTATTGCAAACTAACAAAACATTTGCATCGAAAATAATTAATATAAAGACGTAAACAAAAGCACAGAAAATTGGACAGGAACGCGCAGACGCGCACACACAACATTTACACCGTCATTCAACAGACGACGTCACTTCCGGCAGTTATAAATAGACCACGGCTTATATAAAAAAAGGAAGGGAAAATAGTGAACTGGTAGCAACAACAATAGCACGAACTCTGATTCAAGGTTCTTTTAGTTTTTTGAGGAAGTTTTTAGGCACGAAACAGCAAGAAAATAAAATAAAATAAAAGGTGACACCAAGAATTTTGTTGCGTTAAATTTACTCCGAAATCTACCGGTATTTTGCATTGCCGTAGGCTTCATATAATATATGTTTTATATATATATATATATATATATATATATATATATATATATATATATATATATATATATATATATATATATATATATATATATATATAGGAAAGAGTATGTCCCCGACAGAAGAGCTCAAGCCGTTTCGACGGCTATTTCTGGACTAAATTAGAATTTTTAGCCGGCTGAATAAATAGCCGAACTTTTCAAGGGGGTACTTCCTTATATGGGAAGATTGTATTTGTCAAGTGGATTGGTTAACATTTGTTGTAAACCCAAATAAGTCTATCATGGCATTTGGGGGAAGTAGGGGTGGCTGAACTAGCCTGTAGAACAATAGGGGAGTGAGTGGAGCGGTCAAGCGTTGAATGGGATATGTATACATCAGATTCTAAGGATAGTGTATGGGGTGGGGAGGGAGGTTATAGAATAAGTAAATCGAAAGAGAGTAGGAGATAATAAAAGATACTAGAAATAAATTTAAAAAAAATATATATATAAAATTAGATAGTGAGAAATGAATAAAGAAATCACAATGCTATCTTACAATTACAGGTTAATAAGTTGAGAATAGAAAAAACTCATAGAATTTACAAAACAGATACAAACTTAAAGTGTTTTTAACACATCTGCTATAAGTAGTTAATAAAACACAGATTGCATAGGACTTCGCCCTCAAACCCTATAACGACCCGGGTGGGTAGACAAGAGCTGATATCCCCCCCCCCACACTTGCCGAATAAGGTAGGGGAAACCACAGCTTACATAGGTAAATATATCTCTTTTCTTTTCCTCTTTGTCTCCTTCTTCCCCCTGTCTCATCCTATCACTTCCTTCCACACCCTATTTTCTTCCTCGTCTATTTTCCCCTTTCACCTACCCCGGTGCAGCCGATCGGGCCTTGTAGCATCAGTTCCCCCACCCCTGTTATTTTAAGATAGCATTGTGATTCCTTTATTCCTTTCTCACTATCTAATTTTATATATTGTTTTATTTTTTTTATTTATTTCTAGTATCTTTTATTGTCTCCTACTCTCTTTCGATTTACCTATTCTATAACCTCCCTCCCCACCTTATACACTATCCTTAGAATCTGATGTATACATATCACTTTCAACGCTTGACCGCACCACTCACTCCCCTATTGTTCTACAGGCAAGTTCAGCCACCCCTACCTCCCACCAAATGCCATGATACACTTATTTGTGTTTACAACACATTTTAACCAATCCTCTTGACAACTACAATCTTCCCATATAAGGAAGTACCCCCTTGAAAAGTTAGGCTATTTATTCACCAGGCTAAACATTCTAATTTAGTCCAGAAATAGCCGTCGAAACGGCTTGAGCTCTTCCGTCTGGGTCATACTTTTTCCTATCGCCCCCTCTACTACCCTAAGTATTGAGTACTCTGGTGCGTTATGGTCCATTTGGTTCCTTACCACAATTCCTTTGTTATATATATATATATATATATATATATATATATATATATATATATATATATATATATATATTATTTATTTATATATATATAATATTTACACACACACACAAAAACACACACACACACACACACACACACACACACACACACACACACACACACACACACACACACACACACACACACACACACACACACACACACACATATATATATATATATATAGTGTATATGTAAAGCTTTATATTTAATATCACCCATAAGGTTGAGATGCAATTTAGGCAATATTGGGCTGCGCTTTCTAGCAACCAGCCTACTCGCCGTAAGCAACCAGTCACATTCTTTCAGACTTGACCACTGCCACGTCACAGTTCTTAGCCATTTTGAATTCGTTTCTGGCGGAGATCACTTGGAAAATTCGTTGTCCAAATGAGTTTGTTTCCTGATGAGTTCGAAGCTCGAGATTTTATCCTTAATAGGATATTTCCGAAAGTGAACGAAACCCTAGGGTAGAAACGTAATCCTGGTATGTATATATACATTTTTTATTCTAACTTTAATTTTATACCTAATTTTGTATGGTTGAAGGTTTATTTAATCGATTTCCACGTGCTGTTGAAATGTTGGGTAAATATTCTATGGCGGTTAGTCACGAAGAGATTGTTATCGTTTATTTATCTACTATTTCTTCATAGGTGCCTTTTAATCTTATAGCCTGGTCTAATTGATTTTTTGTGTGGTTAATTATGCTAATTGGGAGACGAAATGGTGTATATATATTATCAAATGATTCTATGGACATACTTTATAGTATAAATATATATATATATATATATATATATATATATATATATATATATATATATATATTTGTTTATAACATATATCGCACCAGGTGGTGCTATTCAGTTAGACATGGCATGGGTCAATAATGGCCGAAACCTATCAAAGGCATCAAAGTTATATATATATATATGTGTGGCGGGGGGGGGGGGGTATGTGCATATGCTTATAGGTTAAAGCAATCAATAGACTGATTTACACAGATGTTCACATCTCTAATATTTGTTGGTTTTTAAATCATGTAATTTCCATGTGTCAACGAGACAAAAATTAATATAAATTTAGATGTTACAGAATTGAAGATATCACTAACAAAAGCTATACTTTTTATTTACATTCTGACAGAAACGTAAATGTATAATCAGGCCCCCGAAAACTCCTGAAATAATGTCAAAAATACAAAAATGGCAACCATACATTCACATGGTCACAGAGATCCCAAAAAATCCACCGGATGATATTGTCAAAGACGTCTAAATAAAAATAGGGCTAGTGCAAAACATGTAATAATACAGCTAATGATAATTGTTTCTACGTTAGGCGCACAGCCAGCAATTACCCAGTACATTACTGGTACTTTATT
>OZ024742.1:131836754-131844254 GCA_964016885.1 Eledone cirrhosa
TGAAGCCGCTAGAGTTCATCTCATAAGTCGCACCTCTACTCATATAAAGGTTTTATAAATAATTGTTCCTAAATTTGGCACAAGGCCAGCAATTTGATGGGAAGAAACAAATCGATTACATCGACCCAAGTGCGTTACAGATACTTTATTTTCTCGACTCCGTAATTTTGAAAAGCAAAGCTAACCTAGGCAGGATATGAACTCAAGATGTAAAGGGCCGTAACAGCATACATGTTGTCCGGCGCCCTAAATTAAGAAAGAATAATGAAACTATTGCAGAAAAGTTTATACAACTTGATTACCTGTAATTCGTTTTTCAGCATATTACATCCCTCAATGACTATGAGTTACAGTTAGTCTTACGATGGAACAAGCACAATGTCGAGTGAAATACTGTGAGACTTTATAAAGGTTAGGAACATGGCATCAAATATATTCTTTATTCACTGATGTACAGATAATTGGTTTTAATTAATTAAATAATTAAGTAAGTAAGTGACAACATTTAAAGCAAATAATTATTGTAGTTGTATTATGAACATATCCTTTTTATGTTCAAGCATGACTGTCAATACTAAAAGAAGAACCCATAATCGTTCCAAATCCTTTGCACTGACTCTGAAGAAACTTCCTGATATTAGATAGGAGTTCAAAAATTCAGCATATGACGTCTTGCGGAATCTGCCAATAGTTACATTTACTCTACAAATGATTTTGGGAAAAGGAAACCAAATAAACACAAAAAGTAAATGTATTCCTAAACAACTCACTGGGGGGAATATTATAAAGGAAACACTCAGAAATTATGAAATCATCGTTATTCTTATAATCAAAAGGAAAATGTATGTCGGTACTTTCAATTCATCTCTATATTTGTAGAAAATTAGTATAGATTTATTAATGAATTCTCGTTTGATTCAGATATTTGAAAGAAAATATGAAAAGCTTGCAGAAGAGTACGGATAAAAATTCAACTCGGATCAGAGATGGCAAACGCCTCGGCTTCAACGTGTGTGTTGACGAGTTAGGTTAGCCTCCACTTTCATGCTCCCATGACCCCGGTCACTTCCCGAAACATGCTCCTCTGAACGACATCATCAGACAGAGCCTCAACTCACCCGACTTCCCGTCACAACAGGAGCCAACATGTTTCGATCATGGTGAAGGTAAGCCTACCGACAGAATAACCCTCTTCCCATTTGAGTGAGATAAATCCCTAATATAAGACGCGACGTTTTGTGACGCATTTGTGTCACTAACCTTGACGCTTCCGTCGCAAATCCGGACACCGCCGTCCACAACGCAGAAGAAAGAAAGATAACTTCATACTCGGGCTTTATAGACCGCTTCCTTTTCGTACCGGTCACCATCGATATCTCACTGTTGATTTGCTTCGGGAAACAGCACCAGGGGATGGAGTCCCGTAGATAGATTGGCCGTTGCAACAGCTGTCGCTGGCCATTCTCTGCAGCAATACCTTTTTCATTTTATCTGAGTGGCACTGCTAAAACACCACTCTGACTTTCATTCAAGTGGTTTGAGAACGAAGCAATAGAATTGCCTCGAAAATCAAATATGAATGCAAACTCAGGCTGCACAAAGAACGCAATAACAAAGGATTCAATGATGAAATTACGGAGGAGTAATAAATAGTTTCATTGAACGAAATTTATAGTTCATTCCTACATAATGTTCTGAAATCTGGATATGAATAGCACAGGAAAATGTTAAACGATTTATGCATTTTAAAAATGCATATTACAAATTTACTGCTTTACATCCACAGCATTTTGATAATGCAGATAATGCAAACAAATTAGAAATTTTAACCGACAACAGTCCCATTTAAATTTAAAGCGTGCGAGAGATTATTTCATTCAAAAGATGTATAAAGAGATAATGAGAAGTAAAATTATGGTAAATTGAAATGTCAAGCAATTGACCAGCTACAATATGTGTTCTGATTGCTAATGTATGTGTTCTATTTATCCAAATCGGTTAAAATGTTACACTATTCTTCAACCTTCATCAATAACTAGCTCATTTGTGGAAGTATCTCTTGGTCAGCTCAAGCAGATAGTATTCTACGTACATACTGCAAGTAGCTATATTAATTTCTGGTAGCTTTGCTTTTTCATTAAAATACTGTTTAGGACTGTGTTGGATTCTAAGAATGTAACATTTGTTTCCAATTATGAAGCCTAGATCATTTTGTTTTCATTTTATGATTAAATGTAAATAGCAGGTATGTTTGGGAATTTAAATACAATATAGATTTATGAACTGTCTGTGAAATACTTTTAAAACTGTTTTCAGTCATGCAAATTAAAGCTACAAATATATACTTCTTTTTATTTTGGTTTACACTCTTCGTTACCAAGAGCCTTTTATATGTAGTTGTAGACCAAAATTTGCAGTAAATTTTACGCACACACATACACCCACACCCACATATACACACACGCACATGCACAGACACACACACATATACACACATACACACACCCACACACACATATATGTATATATATATATATATATATATATATATATATATATATATATATAAATATATGTGTATGGACAATAAATGTGCTAATGTAGCCAATGTTTTATATTGCACAAAATGCAAAGCGTCTATTGATGTTTAGCATTTTTGGTTTCCTTATACGAATGAACCACATTCTATTTGGAATGCTTCTGGGAATAATTAATGTAGCTTGTTTGCGATAACAGGGCGCCCAAAGAAAGGTTTTATGGTCTAAAAGCTGGCTTCACCTTTTTATATTTCACATACCATTGCAACCGATCAAATGTTTTAACATTACTCTCATTTCGAAGAAGCCATAATCCATAACATATATTAGCAATTAAATAGGGAAACATTAAAAACAATTGCCTGCTCTCATGCTTTTTCGTTTTACGCGGCATAAGACTTTGTTGAAATAGAGAAGAAATAAATGTGGTTCAAACTTCATAGGTTTTGGTATAGATATCAACAATAACATGTAGGTAAATGTTATGAAGTATGATCTGATTTGGAGATACATCCCATTCTCTGTCTACAGTAGAGTTCCTGTAAGGGGGATCCGAGATTCGCCGAATATATTAATATTTCTATTTAGAAATTTACTGACATAAGGATATAGAAGGAAGGATAGCTTGTGAGGCAGATATGGACGAAAATATGTAAACAACTACACAGTAACACACACACACACAAACAGTCACAAACACGCACACATACACACAGACACACAACACACACTCAAAGACACATTCATACACGCACACACACGCACACACACACATACACAAACAAACAAACAAACAAATACGCGCGCGTTTACATACACGCATCGCTTCACTCACCTAAACAGGTATTCGCTCAGATAAACACACGCCCGCACATCTTTCTAGTTGCTCGAATACCCTCGTGCACATATGCATGGTGGGTTGTTTGCACTGATGTGCGTGCATCCGTATGGATATAAGCATGTATATACAATTACATGTATTTGTAAGAATAGCAAAATACTAACGCATTAGAAGACAAATATAAAAATAGATATACGTAATATATATGTACTAACAGAGATAGCATATCAATAGATAAATGTACTGGGAAAATAGTGGCTTAAAAATGTTGTTAGATAGACGGTTTGAGAGTATTTTTTAATTAATTAAATTGAAAGTCAGGGAGAAAAAATACAGAAAGAAGGGTGTTATTTTCAGCGTAAATCATTGAAACAAATAAGAAAATATGTGGATGTATATGTGAATATGGAACACTTGGATATAAGTAAATACTAATTGCTATCCAAACGCGCGAACTTACATGTACGCATATATATATATATATATGGACGATACCGCACCTCCGCACACACTGACACACCAACCTTTTCCATCTGCCATTCTCCCCTACTACTGCTATGCCCTGACTCTCTGACCACCTCTCCACGCACACAGACACACAACCCTCCTCCAGCCTTGACCCTCTGACCACTTCCTGTTGTCTCCGCTCTTTCGCCCAACCCAACCACGGATTACACATATTGGACATCGCTCCCACGAATCAACTCCATCACTAGGAAAATATCTGGCACCCCACCACACCCTCTACGGAACTACCTTAGAAACTTACCTACGGACATACACTCAAAAACATTTTTTTTCCCACACGCCACCTACATCCACAATACGTATAAAAACCACACACACGTGCGTACCCCCACATATTTACACACTCAGCCTCCGGAATCCCCCCTCCCCCACCTCTCTGACCCCTCCCCATTCACACACGCACACACACACCGACCTACACCGCACCCCACACAACCTTTTCCTGAACATGGAACCCCGTTCTTCCCCAACACTCACATTCACATACACACACACACACGTACACCTACACACACACACCACCGTCAGCCCTCCCCGCTCGGACATCCCGCCTCCCTCTCCCCACTCCACCCGCCAGCACCCCTACACGCCCCGCATCATTCCACCACTTGTTTATCTTCATGTTTATTTTTATTTTTATGTTTTTCTATTTATTTTCATTTGTATCCCTTCCACCGTTTCCTGTCACCCCCTTTTTTCTAAATGTATCTCCCCCACTCCCCCACACACCCTTGGAACTCTCTTCCCACACACCTTTCGCCTGAAGAAGGGTTTATGCCTGAAACGTCGCCCCCCCCACTCCCAAGAGCGTGAAACTAATAAACCTATGTCGTACTGCCTCTCTGTTTTGTTCCCGTTCCATTTTTCACTATATATATATATATGTGTGTGTGTGTGTGTGTGTGTGTGTGTAAATAAAAATACAAATAAAATATAGAGTTATTAACTCATATTGATACCCTGCAATTAACAGGCTCAAAGTATAAATACTAAGCATAATAATAATAATATATGTAGAAATAAACACAGTAAATTCTGCGTCTAAAATTACGAGGGTAGATTATACCACAAATGTTTTATATATTTAAACTGAAGCATTCAGTAAGATACAAGATTTCCTATACATACCGTATCAATAACGATATCATCTCTTGGGCAGGCTAAAGGTTTAATCTGTTTCGCCCTGAAAATTGTGTTTGTAACAGATAATCTAATGCTCAGTATTTATACGTTGAGCTTGTTAATTACCGGGTATCAATATGAGTTAATAACTCTATATTTTATTTGTATTTCGGCTCCCTATCTAGGTCAGCTTATAAGATGAGTGTAATCAGGCTATTATTTCTAGCATAACCACACACACCACGTATAGGTTTCAACACACGAGGTGCATTATTTACTTCCGTGAGTTCTTGTTAGATGTGTTTTGTTTCATTTAATCTAATCTCTCGCTGATGAAATGCATAAAGATTATCTGCTACAAACACAATTTTCAGGGCGAAACAGATTAAACCTTTAGTCTGTCCGAGAGATGAAATCGTTATTGATACGGTATGTATAGGAAATAGTGTATCTTACTGTATGCTTCAGTTTAAATATATAGAACATTTGTGGTATAATCTACCCTCGTAATTTTAGACGCAGAATTTAGTGTGTTTATTTCTACACACACACACACACACACACACACACACACACACAGACATACACACACACACACTCATATATATATATATATATATATATATATATTTATTAAAATCACAGATTAAAGTTTAAGCAAATAATCGCTGTTTTCACCCTGAATGGGATCTTCTGAAACTCAAATTTATTATTATTACTATATATATATATATATATATATATATATATATATATATATATATATATATATATATATATATATATACATATATATATATATATATACATATATATATATATATACATACATATATATATATATATATATATGTGAATATAGACATAGAATATTCGAAAATATTCTGTATGTTTATAATAAACATTTTGAAGACCTAATCGCTATAGAATAGAATACGTCACGTATTACAATTAGATTCTCGATAAAAGCAAGGGAAGTAATCTACGCGTTTCATTCTCGTTAGAAATCATCAGGACTACATATCCAGTGCTTTTATCGAGAATGACACAGCTAGAGACTTATAGAATACTTAGCTGTGTACAGGAACTGGTTTGAAAGAGCGGTTGCCGGTCCGGCAGAAATTAGAAATTGGAATAAATGCTCTGAAATAGCGATATATATGTGAATATAGACATAGAATATTCGAAAATATTCTGTATGTTTATAATAAACATTTTGAAGACCTAATCGCTATAGAATAGAATACGTCACGTATTACAATTAGATTCTCGATAAAAGCAAGGGAAGTAATCTACGCGTTTCATTCTCGTTAGAAATCATCAGGACTACATATCCAGTGCTTTTATCGAGAATGACACAGCTAGAGACTTATAGAATACTTAGCTGTGTACAGGAACTGGTTTGAAAGAGCGGTTGCCGGTCCGGCAGAAATTAGAAATTGGAATAAATGCTCTGAAATAGCGATATATATGTGAATATAGACATAGAATATTCGAAAATATTCTGTATGTTTATAATAAACATTTTGAAGACCTAATCGCTATAGAATAGAATACGTCACGTATTACAATTAGATTCTCGATAAAAGCAAGGGAAGTAATCTACGCGTTTCATTCTCGTTAGAAATCATCAGGACTACATATCCAGTGCTTTTATCGAGAATGACACAGCTAGAGACTTATAGAATACTTAGCTGTGTACAGGAACTGGTTTGAAAGAGCGGTTGCCGGTCCGGCAGAAATTAGAAATTGGAATAAATGCTCTGAAATAGCGATATATATGTGAATATAGACATAGAATATTCGAAAATATTCTGTATGTTTATAATAAACATTTTGAAGACCTAATCGCTATAGAATAGAATACGTCACGTATTACAATTAGATTCTCGATAAAAGCAAGGGAAGTAATCTACGCGTTTCATTCTCGTTAGAAATCATCAGGACTACATATCCAGTGCTTTTATCGAGAATGACACAGCTAGAGACTTATAGAATACTTAGCTGTGTACAGGAACTGGTTTGAAAGAGCGGTTGCCGGTCCGGCAGAAATTAGAAATTGGAATAAATGCTCTGAAATAGCGATATATATGTGAATATAGACATAGAATATTCGAAAATATTCTGTATGTTTATAATAAACATTTTGAAGACCTAATCGCTATAGAATAGAATACGTCACGTATTACAATTAGATTCTCGATAAAAGCAAGGGAAGTAATCTACGCGTTTCATTCTCGTTAGAAATCATCAGGACTACATATCCAGTGCTTTTATCGAGAATGACACAGCTAGAGACTTATAGAATACTTAGCTGTGTACAGGAACTGGTTTGAAAGAGCGGTTGCCGGTCCGGCAGAAATTAGAAATTGGAATAAATGCTCTGAAATAGCGATATATATGTGAATATAGACATAGAATATTCGAAAATATTCTGTATGTTTATAATAAACATTTTGAAGACCTAATCGC
>OZ024742.1:131849254-131866754 GCA_964016885.1 Eledone cirrhosa
ATCCACCCCCTAACAAACTTTTATCTGACTATGAAAACGATATAATTTCTATCATACAAGGGGTCAAATTCAAGAGAAACTTCAAAGGCCAGGAATATCTAAAAGGCATTAAGGATAATATTGAGAGCTTAGAGAAAACTGAGAAGATCTTGGTGAACTCTGACAAGACCAACAACCTCTATGGAGTGCAGAAACACATGTATAATGGCCTCATACTGAAGGAACTGAGGAAAAAGTACAAGGTAGCAGATAAGGCCGAGCTTGAGAAAATGAATGTCGAAGCATCTTGTATAATGCATGAGTTGGAAATTGAGAACAGAACACAACCTTTCGTGCCCAGGAAACCGAAGATCAATATGAAAGATCACAAGAGGAATTTTGAAAATGACTTGCCAGTTAGATTGATCGCACCATCAAAATCGGACCTGGGCAAATTAAGCAAAAACATTCTTGACAGGGTGATACAGCAAATTAAGAACTTGGATTGTTTATCTAACCTGAGCTTGTGGAAGGGAACTGGAGAGGTTGTTGAGTGGTTTAAGCAAATTAAATATAACAATAATAATAAGTTTATTCAACTTGATATTGCTAACTATTATTCTTCTATTACCCCTAATCTACTAAATAAGGCTCTAAATTACGCATTCAAACATACTGACCTAACTAGCAATGAAATGCATATTATATTATCGGCTAGGAAAACATTGATAGAATTTAATGACCAACTATGGACCAGAGCAGATAGAGATAGCAACTTTGACATTACTATGGGATCATCCGACTCAGCTCAGGTAACTGACCTTGTGGGCTTATTTTTAATCAATTCGCTACATAGGAAAATACCTGGTACTACCGGAGGTTTATATAGAGATGACATGTTTTTACTTATTGATAATAATAACTCTGAACTAAATAGAAAATGTAAACAAATTACACAATTTTTTAATTACTTTAATCTTAAAATAGAAATTGAGAACAACCATAGAATAGTCAATTTCCTAGATATAACATTAAATCTCAACACATGTCTTCACTATCCTTTTCACAAGTTGAATGAAAACTTAAACTATGTCAACTTTAACTCTAACCACCCCAGATCTGTCAAAAAACACTATAGTAAACTCTGTTCAAAAACGTATCTCTAGGATCTCGTCGAATAGAAAGATTTTCGACGAAAAAGCCCAATACTACAATGAAGCGTTAGCTAGAGCAGGATATACTGATAAGATTATGTACATAGATAATGATAGACAAACTAAACAAAATAACAACTATTTTAATTACGGCAACAACCTTAACAACTATAATAGAAAGCATTACAATAATTCCAAAGGCCAAAAAAGAAATAGAACTAGGAACATAATTTGGTTTGCCCCCCCTTTCTCACTAAACATTAAAACCCACATCGCTAAACTATTTTTTAAAGCTCTTGATAATCGCTTCCCTAGAACACATAGGTATCACTCAATTTTCAATAGACATACTATAAAATTAACCTACTCATCCACCAAAAATTTAGCACAAAATATTAATAGTATAAATAATAGGAACTTAAAACCTAGTGATAATAGCATAAATAATATACAAGTTAACAAATGTAACTGTAGAGATAAATCTAAATGTCCATTAAATAACAACTGCTTAGTTAAAAATATAGTATACAATTGTAATGTTAAAACTGACTCTAATTCTTTTAACTACGTCGGTTCCACATCGACGGAATTTAAACTTCGCTATAATAACCACAAGAATTCTTTCACAGATCCAAGCAAAAAATCTTCAATGGCACTATCAGGCGTACTCTGGCAACTTAAGCTAGATAACGTTAGATATTCGACGGCTTGGAATATAGTCTCAAGAGGGATTCCTTTTAATTCATCCTCTGAGACATGTGACCTCTGCGCAGAGGAGATATTCTTTATACTAAAATCTAAAAATTCCCTTAATCTACGGACAAATTTATTCAGTTGCTGCAAACATAGATTAAACTCAACTTTTAAATATAAATTTAAATTTAAAATGTAGTATATTTAGTTTGATTTATAATTATATGGGAAACTAGCCGATAAATCTTTCGATTTCTTCTTTTTATTCTTTTTATTTTTATTTTTATTTTTATTTAAACATTCTTCATGAAAAATTAAGCTACCCTAAAAGTTGATGCTCCAAATATTTCGAATAAACGTTACACTAGATAAACTTCTATATTAAATATAAGAACACATGTAGACCAAATGGGAATCCTAAACTTTTTGAAATGATTTTTGCTAGATGCGATTTGATAAATAATTTTTAGCTTTATCTGTTTTTCGACTCTGATGCTTATAATGAACTTGGCAATATATTGTCAATTAATTTTGAAGGGTTGATCTTTGTGGTTTACTTTTATTGTAGTATTTTCTAATATTTTTATTTTTAATATGTAATATTTTTAATATGTAATATTCTTTCGTAATATTTTTTAGTTTTCTATTTTATTATTATTTATTATTATATTTATTATATTTATTATTATTATTATTATTGTTATATTTTTGATTTTTGTTTCTGATATATATTTTTTTATTAATATATTGAAATCTGCTCTCTATTTCTGCTTGATAGATAATCTTGTAGAGTAAAGACAAGAATAGTAGTAATATATATATGTGTGTATATATATACACATATATGTATACTTAAATTTTTATAGCACAATGAGAATGTTTTCCGTGAACTTAGGGTTTGCAGAGTTGATCATGTGAATTCACATAGATGTTTGTAGTTATCACATAAACATATGAATTTTTTTTAAAAAACTAAACATAAGATCATTACTTTTCACACATTATGGATACATGTCTCATCAGGAATACTGATATTTACAATATAGTGGCTGGTTTTTTTATACATACTAATACCTCTACATTAAAATATAGGGTTTTTATGCCTCGCCTATTTCTGGTTATTTTTAATTTTTCTCTCTATATAACAACTGGTTTCTCTCCTAACCACATATATCTCCCTTACATTAATACTAGAGCTAAATAAATAAATAAATAGATAAATGTATCATTGATACGTTTACTCAACGGATATCCCACTACATAGTTTTCTATATATATATCTTCCTCTCTCTCTATATATATATATCTCTCTCTGTTTCTTTACATGAAGTTCTTCTCTTTATCTATCTTTCCATCTCTCTATTTTGTTCCATGCATTTCTTCTTTTTCTTCTTTTTCTTCGTTTTCTGTCTTTCTTTTCTTTTTTCTCTCTTTTTTTTCTCTCTTTCTTTCTCTCTGTGTACAATTTTTTCACTGCCAATTCAACTTTTCAAATACAAGTCGATGTTGTACGGTATGTCAAATATATTTATCTATAAAACTGTTTATATTGTATTTTGTCTGAGGAAGGCATAGCATATTATTAATATGATATCCCTGAAATATATATAATGAAATAAATATGGTTTTATAAATGTAGTTTCCATTTGTTTAATATCGTAAATATACTCCAAATACTTGTCGAGTGCTTTTATATCAGTTATAAATATTTACTCGTTGTAGCCCAACAATTTAAATATAACTTTCCATGTATATATATATATATATGAGTGTGTGTGTGTGTTTCTTTTTAATGGCTAATAATTCCTTACCGATGCCACCCGAGTAAGGTAATTATCTAACGCATAAAGAAGGCCGCAACATATAATTCTGCTTCAGGCCAGAACAGAACTGGGAGTGATAACAATTAAGGGGCAACTCCACATTCCCCACAGCTTCTGAATTCCCAAACTGGAGCCTTGCCACTGGAGGCATTTTAAAGTCATACCCAGGAAATATATAAATATATTGTTGCCTGAATGTGCGGTTGTAATCACTAAAGAAAAGCCCTCAGTATGTACTCATAGAGGTAAATACGCTATATTGTATGACATACATCGCGTATTCTTTCCTAGCTGATCTACTTCACCCAGTCTGTTTAACCCATTCATTGCCGTCACCGAGGGGCGGCGTTCATCTGGCATGCGTGATGATACTGCAGTCTTCGATCTCTATAGGGCAGCTGGTGCTGGTGAAGTCTGTTATATCCCATTGTGTCTACCTTGCGTTTTTCTTGTGGCTTGTTTTGCTAAACCATCTAATTACTTCTTCATTCTTCGTCCATTGCGCTACGTGAGTGACATTCCTAACATTGTTGCTGAAACTCCGTAGAATGTTTGCTAAGCATGCCTGTCTCTCTTTTGGTCGGGTTTTCAATGAGATATATGATCTATGCCCACATTGAACAAAATATATTCTCCGTTTTTGGTCACAAAATATCCTGACACCCATTAGTCACAACAGATAACATGGTCCATGACCACCGTGGTAAAATCTTTTTCGGAAACTGAATAATGATACATTCCAAAACGTATTGCTACATTTCACCTATCCTGTACCGATTAACAAAGCATATATGTGTGTGTATGTGTACATATGTTGGCTTAGGTACATGTGCCTAAATATATACACGTATGTGTGTGTGGGATACATGTGTGTGTATGGATGTATGCATATGTGTGTATGTGTGTGTCCATTCATTTATATAAATGCACGTGAGTGTGCTTGCATACGTGTGCTGCGTGCGTGTGCACATACTTTCATGTGTATCCTGAGGGATAATTTTTCAGAGGCGACTTTACTAAATTATCACCGGTGGTGACTTTCTGAAGGCGCGTGGCTTTGAGGTTAAGGTATTGGGCTCACAATCATATGTTCGTGAGTTCGATTCTTAGCGGCGCGTTGTATCATTTAGCAGGACACTTTATTTCAAGTTGCTTCAGCTGGCAAAAATGAGATGCACCTGTATTTTGAAGGGTCAGCCTTGCCACAGTCTGTGTCACGCAAACTCTTCCTGAGAACTCCCGGTAAGGGTACGTGTGTTTGTGGAATTCTCAGGCACTTGCACCTTTAATTTCATGAGCAGACTGTTCTGTTCATCAGTCCAAACTGAAACCCCGCCGTCGTAACCGACGGAGTGCCCTCTCTCTCTCTCTCTCTCTCTCTCTCTCTCTCTCTCTCTCTCTCTCTATATATATATATATATATATATATATATATATATATATATATATATATATATATATATGTATTTGTATTTGTGTCTGTGTGTACAATTTAACTTATTGAAAAGTGGCTCTTACAGGACGAGCTCTGTTACTTTTTGCCAAGAAAGCACTCTCTCTCATTTCATGATTGAAAGAAATGGAAACCTGTTGGAATCACCTTTCAATAAAATAATGCACCTTTTCTTATGGATGCAAAGAATACCTTAAATTATCTTAATATTTTTTAACAGAATACTTTTAGAATATATCTATCTCTGTCTGCCTGTCCCACTGTCTGTCCTCTCTTTCTCACTCACTCACTCTCTCTCTCTCTCTCTCTCTCTCTCTCTCTCTCTCTCTCTATATATATATATATATATATATATATATATATATACACACACACACACACATATATATATATATATAGGTATGTATATATATATATATATATATATATATATATATATATATATATATATATATATATATATATATATATATATATATTTATATATATATATATATATGTATATATATATACACCGTGAGTTTATGTATGTGCAACAAAAATAACATTTATGAAATTAAAGTAACGTTTGAAAAGAGAAAAAATATAGCAAGGAAATTTCAAAATACAACTACCTCATCAAGAAGAATTTAAAAACCACTACAACAACATCGAACAAAAGGTCTCATAGCAATAAGAACAACACAAACAATCAGAAAGCGTCATTAAAAGGGTAGGTAACTATCGATAGAGGAAATCTTTATTGTGTTTTTTTTTCCATTTAATAGTAATTCAGTCAATTCCCTCAAATGTAATAAATCAGTTGACAAACTTCCAACCCTGACATTTATATCTCCCAACACTACGGATATAACTCTATCTCTTAACATAAATAACATAAATCTCCAAACAGTTATGTTGTTGCTGTTGTCGTTGTTGTTGCTTCTGTTGTTGCTGCTGCTACTGCTGCTAAGATGTTGTTGTTTTCGCTATTGTGGTGGATGCTTTACTTTTATTTCGAAATCCGGGAGTTGCATTTGCTCAGTAAAATAAAAATAAAAAAAGATTCAAAAATATTTTTTAAAAACAATATGATTTTATGAGATCGATCGCTGAAACTGGAAACACTTGTGTCGTGGAAGTGCCATAATATCCATTGAAAACACACATGCACCATTATAATAACTTTTGTTTTTGTTAATATCTAAATGTTTTAGATATTAATATGCATCAAATCTTTTTATCGTACACCTGTGACTGAGCTACTGGTAATGTTTTCTATTCTATCTGTTCCTAGTTATAGTGTAATTGATTATAAGTGACCAAGTCGGAGATGCATGTCGAAATATGAAAGACGATGGTAACTCAAAATACCATCATGACACTAAATCAAGCCAATACCAAGCTAAATCTGGCGTCCTGTATTAGAATCAAACTCTACTTTATCATTGTTAAATATTATTTTACAAGTTCACCTCTTCCCATACAATTTTACATTTGTGAAAGTTTCTAATCGTTACCCATTTTTCTTTCTTTCTTTCTATCTTTCTTTATTTCTTTCTTTCTTTCATTCATTCGTTCCTTTTTCTATATTCTTCTGCATCGGTGTCCATTTACTCGTTAATTTTTGTTTCTATTTCCGACTCTCCCTCTCTCTTGATATTGACTCTCCTTTTCTCTTGATATTGACTCTCCCTTTCTCTTGATACTGACTCTCCCTCTCTCTTCTTATTCTACATTTGTAATATCATCTCCCCTCCCCAATAAAACAAACAACAAAATAAAAAACAGTCATAATTACGTCCCCTTGATCCTGTTAATTTCTGTGTTATTGTTAACTATCAACAACAAATATTTCATCATTCGATTGTGACCTTTCCCTTATGGACTGATTATATTTCCCTCTTGTGTATGTTAGTGTGCTATGTGTATGGGCGTATATATGTGCGTATGTATATGCTTTGTACATATGTGTATGTGTATTTGTGATTTACGTATGTTTGTAGGTATACATATAGTGGGACACATCCGTTGACCTAAATCTGATTTTATACCCGTTCTTGAGGTGGATACGCGGTCCTCATAGGCGGAGCTTTATTTTGCTCATTCTTTCTAAATTGTTATAGAATTCTTAGTTTACAAAATAAATATAAGAAAATGACATTTAGGCTGACGTTATCTCAACATCCTATTAATTGTAAGTTGTGATGTCCATCGAAACTACTCCCAAGACCACATCTGACAACATTTAAAACATACCCAACAGTGTGCAGTGTTAATAAACATTAAGTCTATGCTGGCTTCGTACTAGAAATATACCATTCAATTAGATTTCATCACGTATAGGTTGTAGAAAATCACCTCTCTGTTCTTGTGGTGACTTCCCAGAAACTCTTTAGTACTACTTATTTCAATGAAAGAATTACCAGTCTGACAGATAGGAAATCCCGAAATCGATCATTAAAAAGTACCAAGATTAGAGACACAATATATTGTAAAAGATCCACCAGCTATAAATAGCTATTGGTTAGGTAAAGATTCAATAACATAATCTTCTAGTTGTTTTACAGTTTCCATTGCTTCCCAATTGTTCCTTGACATTTTTATGGTTATATGGCCTCCCACTGGTTTTCCCTATTTATTTTACTATTTTTCTAAATTTTATTTTTATATTCACTTATCTCCGGCTATCTTGTTTTTGTCTGTTTCTTAACTGTAAGAAGTGTTAGATACCCCCTCTTTCCTGTCATATCATACGAGTTCTATACGGAAGTTGTTTAAATTGATTAAATAAATAAATAATGAAAAAACCTAAAGTAAGTAAGTCAAGGTTTAAGGCCAATCTCTCAATTCACTAATGTCAGATCCGCTGTGGTTCCTAGTTCAAATACTTTGTTATTCCGTGGTCGATGAATCATATAACATTATTGTAGTGTAAAATCTTACGTGGTCGATAAAATAAAGTACCAGTAATATACTGGGTAATTGCTGGCCTTGTGCCAAAAGTACAAACAATTATTGTAGTGTAAAATCAAAATAATCGGCGATATTCTACCGACATGGCTTTAGCATATAATTCTTAACTATAATAAAGAAAGGAGTGCGGGACTGCATCCAGAATATATCTTTTTACCCCGTTTGTAAAATAAGTTAGATTACTTTGAATAAATAATGAATGAATATTACATAATTCATCTACTAAATTTCGTGGCTGTTGATTAAATATATTTTATAGCTTATTTAAAGATTCACTTCTTTAAAATTGTCAAATGTCAACACTTCCGGTTAGCGGCCGTTATATTATAACACTTATAATCGCATATATTTCCATCGCTAATTTTCTCCTAATGCAGTTTATATATAATATCGTCTTTTTTTAAATGTATCATGGATTACGTTACTGATTACAGACGACAGTGTAACACAGTCTTCGTTCAATTTCTGTGTATATTGTCAATTACGATTTTATTTACATGCATATATATTTGTGGTTTTTCTGCTAGTTGGTTTAATGACATAATTGTTTCTACTTTAGGCACAAGGCCAGCAATTACCCAGTACATTACGACCCCGTAAGGATGAAAGGCAAAGTTAACTTCGGCGGGATTTGAACTGAGACGGTAAAGGGACGTAACTATGCTAGAAAGCATGTCGTCCGACCCTCTACCCATACTGCCAATTCACCGCCAATTGGTTTAATGACATAATGATAAACTTTATGTATTGAATATATTATATTATCGAATATTGTAAAGGGTTAGGTTTTATCGTTTAATAAACACTTCTATTTAAGCCACTTAAATATACTATATATGTCTTACTAAAGTAAATATTTACTTGCAAATTTGGTTTTGGCATAGGTTTAACAACATTGTTGTTAGTTCTGTTAAATATGGAAACTGTTTCAGGAGATTGTACACATTATATAATCCTATTTTGTCTTTCCTAAAAAAAAGCTGCAGAAGTTTATGTGTATAATGAATAGTATTCTCCATGTCAGTATCCAAGCCAAAACCAAGCTGTTTGGCTTGGGATTTTCATTTCACTGATTTCGATAAAACAAGTATCAATAATATACTGGTGTTGTAATGGATTATAACATTCCCCTTCAATAATTTGCTTCATGCCACAGTAAGAAATCAGTATAGCTTGCTTAGAGAAAGATGCATTGTATATATCTTAGAATCCGTGCCTGCTTCTCATAACATTCTCATTCACAATATATGTTTTTTGTTTGTTTATTTATTTTGAAGCCATACATCAAGCAAGTTATGCACTAAGACCTCGCATCTATAAAGTATACAAGGGTGATCTCTTAAAATAAATTCTTTTCTACTGCCAACTTACATCTCCTCTAGAAACCGACCACAAATATCACTACCACATACAGTCTAACATAACTATAAGCATATCCAGTATGATTTCATATTAAAAATATATTGTTATTTGTACATTCTACAAGAATTAACAAACCATTACAAACCGACCTACACACTAATAAAGAAATATTTATCAGGAACAACATCAATGAAACTCATAACTCTTATACATCCGCCTTTTACCCCCACCATCATCAGTACAGCTGCCTGCTTTGGAGAAATAATCACACCCCTCACCACGCTCACTATAAGTATATCATTCCCCATTAATCATTTCCAATATTGCAAAAGATCACTATATAGGTTATTAACTATTGTTTCCTATGTTTATATTAAAGCGTATTTAGCGAGAAACACAGAAGAGGGAATTACAGAGGAATTGAGAAAAGGGAAAGATGAAAAGAGGTAGAATATGATATATATCATGTATGTTTGTGATAAAAGTGAAAATGAATGGAACAGATTCACAAACCGGGAGGGAAATAGAGATAATACTTACATAACAAAACCATTGTATATGTTCATTCCTTTGTATTTCTGATTACAATTATTAATGTTATACGCCCACACTATGCATACATATAAGGAATAGGTAAAATGCCATCTCCGTCTTTGCAAAAAGACGGGGAATCTTTTTTTTAATGCCTGAAGCAATGTGTCGCTCAGCACGCTGACATCGGAGAATGATCGAAAAACGTAAATGAACAGCAACAAGACACACACAGAAATATCCATACACACACACACACACACACACACACACACACACACACACACACACGTACATACACAAACATACAGGTTGTCTTGAAAAATATGTAAACACTTCTATTAGAATGCTGTTGAAGTGCATTTTTTGGTGTGTGTGTGTCTGTTTATGCATATATATTAATCTAAAATTATTCCAAATTATTTTAACAAAAAGCTATTCTACACATGCATTGAGTTCTTTATTAACATGAGGATATAACGTAAGGGTGGGATGTTATTACATTGATGATTCCAAAAAGGTATTTCGTTGGAAGATAGATGGTGAGATGTGGGAGAAAAATAGTGAAACATGAAAACAGAAGTCAATGAAATATCAAACGGAGATATGATAGTAATAGTTATATATATATATATATATATAAAGAATGAATAATAACAGGTAGACATCATAAAAAGGTAATTTATTCCGTGTGCTTACAAATGTTACCACGGTGGTACTACAGCCTAGTTATGCTATGTGCAAATTTACAAGAATTTGCAGAACTCAAATATTCAATGCTGTGACCACTGTATCCTCAGAGCAGAATATATATACATATGTGTGCGTGGGGGGGGGGGTGTAATTGTGTGTGTATATATAAAATGAAGAAGAGTGTGTTTGTTGTGTGTGTGTAAGAGAGAGAGAGAGAGAGAGAGAGAGAGAGAGAGAGAGAGAGAGAGAGAGAGAGAGAGAGAGAGAGAGAGAGAGAGAGAAAGGAAAACAAGCATGAATCTTATATCTTGTACAAATGCTTGTACTTTCTTTCTGAGGCACCGCCCATCTCGAATCTCAATAAGTTGTTGATAATGATATCTTCAGGTTTAGGTGTATAATGGGTCATTTTGAGTATTGAACGATTAAGTAATGAAATAAGAAACGTGGTTTAACAGCAGAGAAACGTGCTCACGTTTGGCCAAAATGATCGCAGCAAATGATTTTGAAACTTCGTCGGATTGCTTGTCACCTATGTTAATTGCGTTAGCCTTTTCTTCGATGCAAGCCGTTTGAATCAATGCCAAAAACATTATCTGCCGAAAGAACTTTTTCCAAACACACACCATCTTGTTTACACATCAATATAATTTTGCTCACAATATATATATACACACACACACACACACACACACACACACACACACACACACACACACATATATATATATATATATATATATATATATATATATATATATAAATATATATATATATATATATAATTAATAAGGTAATGAATTCTTTTACGATGGAATCAGAATATTTATGTATATATATATATATATACGGGTCTGTGTGTGAGAGAGTATGTGTATGTAGTATTTACACACACACACACACACACACACACACACACACACACACACACACACACACACACACACACACACATATATATATATATATATATATATATATAGAAATGGAATAGAATGAAACGAAATTTCATTTCTCACTCTTAGTACGGCACTTACTTAAATGTAATGTGCATGTATGTATATATATATATATATATATATATATATACATGCGACTGTACGTCTGTATACATATATGTATGTACGTATACATACATACTTACATATATATATATGCCTAATATTATCACGCGCATATGTCGCGAACACAAACGCATGCGAACATATAGATGCATGAAAACTCTCTACACGTTTTTCTCTGTATGTGTTAGTAAACTGCTTTTATATTCATTAATTTTCTTATTTTATATAGCATACGCAAATACACACATCATATGTTTATGCACTCAGTCACAGAAACAAAATATTATACCAACACTCACAGTCAAATACACTATACGCTATACAATACAAGTCATTGTACAAACAAACGCATAACCGGATAGATTAACTCGACGAAACTCAACGTAAATCGTAGATTCATGGAACAGAAGGGTACAAATATAAAAAAAGAAAAGGAAATCCCGTCTATACAATATTTGAAATTGCAAGTTTAGGGTGAATGTTTTCCTTTGCTGGATTTCACTGCTAATCGTTTTGCTATCCAGTCACCGTTACTTCTTATAATGGTCTTGTACAGAAAAGGTTGACAGCTTTTCACGGGAACTCTTCCAGGAATTTAACTGTCTGCTGCTATATGTCAGATACGGATGTTTCCTGTTTCCTTTATTTACCTTCTATAACTTTTTTTATTCCGTTATTCTTTCTTTCTTTTCTGTTTTTTTTTTCTTCTTTTGCATATTCTCGTTGCTGATGCTATCTATCTTTATGTAACACTCCCTCCTCTCACTTGCTCTGCTTTTCTGCCATTTATTCCCATTCTCTCCTTCTTTTCAATGTTTTTTCTCGTTATCTGTTTATAAATTACTAGAAAGAGTTGATATCGAATAACTAACCATAAGGTTAACAGTTCGTACCTTGTTCTATCGTTGTTATATCATTATTATCGGTATTACATTATTGTATCTTTGTGTGTCGTAAATTCTATTACTGTCGTGTCATTGTTTTGAATGGTAAAGCTCCCAAATCTCCGAAACAGTAGAAAACTGTACTTTTCAGTTCACTTTTTTACCTCCTGAATTACATTTCACTTACAGAAATCGACTTCATATTTCATCACTCATAGATCATACTGTTTGACACTCTTGGGGCAAACACGTACAGATAGCGTGTATGTGTTGGAAATCCCTAGCTTGCGACGTCATGTGTTTCAGTCGTTTAAACAAGAGGAAAAACTGCTCGTAAAATAAACATCCAAGTGGCTGAGCATTCCACAAATGCATTTAACTTTAACATATTTATCAAGGAGATTCAGCACAACATGGTGTGTGTGGGCGACAAGGCTGGCTCTTTAAATTATATGAAGCACTCGTTTGTGCCAATCGAGCTTACTGGAGCAATGTGAAATAAACTTTCTTTCTCAAGGACACAACGTGCTGCAAGATATCGATCTCACGATCGTGGATCCAATGACGTAACCACTCTGCTCCACACTTTCACTACGTGTACATATCATATTGTCTATTCAATCGCCAATATCAACCATCAACAATAGAATTGTGTTGGTCTAAGGAAAAAGCACATAAAATAAATTGTCCTCATACCGTACAGATGCAAATTTCTGAAATTCACCACGTTTAGATATTCCGGAAAAGAGCTCATGATCTTGTAGAGACGAACCAATCTTAAATATTCTGTGCCTAGTACATGCAAGCTAAGTTTTCCAAGGTAAAGGTAGAGATCATTCATAAGCGGAACTAATTGCTCTGATGACCTGTCATCATACATATAAAAGAACCATGATTTTACCATATCTGTATAAAATACTCAGTCGAATGTATGATTGTTTATATACACGAGTGTACATTATAATAACTCTAACTCTAATCTAACAATGAAGTGTATGTTTCTTTATAAAGGACATGTTTTACTGGTTCCGCGAGGGTGGAAATTTAGTAGAGTTGGCATTTTGCTGGGTATCTAAATCGTGTGGGATGAATGAAGAAAAATATAAGACTCACGGTGTTGTTAAAATGACTGAACACGATAACGCTTATTTTTTTTGGTTTTTGTTTTAGTGGATTTAAATTTTGAGTTAATTACTGGGATTATAAAATGTATGATTATCTTTAATTACTAAAATATTTACGCTGAATGAGATACGGTTTTTTAAAAAGTGAAATTAGTTACTCCACATGCCATATGTTCAAGACTATTTTATACATAGAAACGCATAACAACAGGTATTTTAAAGTTATTCATATAATTATTATATGTAATATTACGTATCATTAATTTCTACCCGAAAACAGGCTTCAAATTCAAAACTAAAATTAAAATAATTCGCACATTCTAGAGTAACAGTACATTTTCGATAATACATGCTCTATGCGTCCATCCATCCGGATCTCTCCAATTCTCTTAACTTGTGAAAATTATGAAATTTGTGTAGCTGGTAAAGTTACAATTAATTCTAAATAAACCGACTTAAAAACTGCAATTGCATTTCAACTTCCTTTTCCTATTTTTAAAAAGTAAATCTCGAGTTATATTTAAAGGTGTCTAACTTCTCAATTATATTTGAAACATGTCGGAATCAGTAATATCTTGCATTTCCTTTCAGAATTTGTCAAATCTATCATTATTATAGGTGCTATATTGTCACCATGTTCAGACCAAGGAAAGAACACATTTGTCATGTGATTCTTTATGAATTTTGAAAGCATAATAGAACAGATACAGCAGCAATATCACTCCAAAACACTTATAGAGATGGCGTAATGACTGCAAAACATGCATGAGATGGTTATCACGATTCTGAAACGGAGACTACAGCCTGCAGTATGAATCAAGGGAAGGGCACTCAAGATGGTTGAATTCTGATGCATTGGGAGCCGCTGTTGATACAAACCCTACTCTTATAGATTGAGAACTAAGCACAGACATCAATGTGAGCAATAACCCCATTCATCGTGAACTAAAACGGCTTGGCAAAGTGTCAACAGTTCTGCATGATATCTCTACAGATAATCACAAACAACATGATGGTTGCTGTGTATCATTTGTGTTCTTGTGAGTTGCAAAGTCCTCTTTGCTACAGAGTCATTATTGGATATAAAACATGGGAACTTTACCATTAGATTAAGCGAAGAGGTCTTGGTTGAAGAGCCAGGTCAGTGGCCCTGAAGTGGTCTACATCCAAAGACTATTCATCTGAGTGTGTGGTGGGATATGTAGGCGATAATCCATCACAGGCTGCTAGGCGATAAGTAAACAATAACAGCCAAAGTATATTGCTAACGTTTAAGATGTCTGAAAGCAAGTTTGCAGCAAAAAATGCCTGTTAACAAACAGAAAAGGAGTCATCCTTCATCATGATAACGATAGAGCTCACACAGCACGAACGACAAAATATCTTCTAGAAAATATGCCTGGGAAATGATGGTTCAACCACAATATTCCCTTGGCTTTGTCCCAACAGATTACCACTTCTTTGGAAGATTTTAAAGTCATTTGAATTGATTAAGACTTACTTCAAGAGAAGTTGAAAATGTGCTAGTTTCCTTTTACAGTTTAAACTTAAAGAATCTTATGTTCGTAGCAATAAAAAACTTATTGGCGGATGGAGAGAGGTTATAGAGGAGAATGGAGACTACATTGACAATTAAATATATCTGCGAGTGTCTTTTTTTAGTTTTATTGAGCCTAAAAACGGACAGAAATTTCGTTACAACCTGATACACACACACACACACGCACACACACACACAGACGCACACACACACACATATATATATATATATATATATGACCCGCGTACAGTAATAGCGTATTGCAGTATAGAGTATTACATAATAATCTAGAGCATGCAGGCCGTTACACTGGTTAGTAAATCTCCGGCATCAATAAATTCTCATTGAATCTTCAGAATGTCCTACAGGACTTTTCCTGGTCTCTCTCTCTCTCTCTCTCTCTCTCTCTCTCTCTCTCTCTCTCTCTCTCCGTCTCTTTATCTATCTATCAATCTATACTTGTGGCAAATAATGAAACCTCTCTCTCTCTTTCTCTCTCCGAGACGGCTGAAAAGTTCATAGGCTGACCAAAATACTCTGAGGTTATGACTAACTGAGGTTTATTTTTCAACATAGTCCCTGGAAACATACAATACAGTTATTAATTAGAAGAATTAGAATGAATGCATGCGAGATTTCACAGCCCTAGCATTAATCTTTCATACTCAGCTTTTAAACTTTGTAGCTAAACCTCGTACATACACACACACAAACATACATACATACATACACATACATACATGCATACATACATACATACATACATGGTGGCTGCCAACTCGTTTTCGAGTACGGCCACTACTTTATATCCATGTAGGAGAACCCCTACCGATGCGCTGAACGAGTGTGACTTTTTAGTCCAGCCAGCGACTTGAAAACTCTGGAACAAACACTACACTTGTGACAATTTTTGACACATAGTGCTGGGCCCATGGTACCATGTGACGACAAGTGCAGAGAGATCTCCAGATATAAAGCAATGCCTGTGCCGTGAAGCTTTTATGGTGAGCAAAGGCACTGCACAATATTCATACATACATACATACACACATACATACATACATACATACATACATACATACATACATACATACATACATACATACATACACATATGCCCAGATATTTACACTGAAGCAACATCTTCAATAGATGATAATTGTTTCTACTTTTGGCACAAGGCCAGAAATTACCCAGTACATTACTGTCACATTATTTTATCGACCCCGTAAGGATGAAAGGCAAAGTTAACCTTGGAGGGATTTGAACTCATCCGCAAAGGGACATCATTCAATAGCTGATAATGCTAAGAAACTATCTCGCCCAAGTTCACGATCTAGAGAAGAGAAATCAATTAAATGATGATATAAAACACTCTTCCAGAACAATAGAAAATTCTATTTCATGCTCAAACACAGTAAAATGAAAATAGACCAGTTTACTTAGAATACTGAATATGGGCACATATGGTTATTGAAAACAGAAAGCAACTCTATAATTCATAAGCTACAAGTGACTGCCATATCAGGAACATTCAAAATCCATAAAATATTCTTCAGGATGAGACATTGCACATGGGTCGACGAAACTATCATTTGGTTCGCAATCTTGCCACTGGAAGTTGGCCAATCAAAAGATAAACTATAAATTAAAAGCGACAACGCAATGAATCTATCCATCCATCATCCATCCATACATACATACACACATATACACACATATGCATACATACAATGATACACACATACATATATGCATACATGCATATACACATATACACATATACACATACACATATGCACATAAATGCATACATGCATGCATACACACATACACACATATGTATAACTATTACAAATTACTATTTTCTTTAAAGATGTCATAAACCCCAACTGTGTTCATCTCCTTATAGAACACATTCCATGGATTGTCATCATTCCATTGACTGAATATCATTGCAATTTCTCCTTCAGTCATTATTTGTTTGGGATTTTGTATATTTGGGCGATGGCCAAAGAGTAGAACCATGAGGTTATTTTATTCACCTGTCTTGAAAGGGCATGGTGTTGTACAGCACCTCATACGTGGGTTTCCTGACAGCTATTGACATACCCAGCGATACAAAACAGGCACCACTCTACACATATGTCACTCTCTAACGTTATCGTTTCTTGCGAGAAAAATGAACAGAGGTCATATTTAAGGGGGACTTTTAAATAGATAGTTTCATTATAGGATAGAATAT
>OZ024742.1:131869254-131874254 GCA_964016885.1 Eledone cirrhosa
TCCACAATATAAAACACAGATGTTTATTGGTTCCTTCGCGCATCACACAAAAACATGACTGACAAGCGAAAGGCAAGTACAGCAATGGAATAAAGGCATACACAGGAAGGTTATTGATGCTAATTTTATAAAATCAAAGAAGAAAAGCAACCAAGCTAGTTGCTATTTCTAGCAGGCTAGGAATCAAACATAAGGGATTCTCTCTGATGATCGTGTTTCGCGACCAGCATCTCCGTTGAATCGAACGCTGGTTTACACACACACACACACACACACACACACACAAAAGTCAATCTGTCCACTATTAAAATGACAACGCTTCACTCCATCAACACCTTTACAACTAGATGTACACGACCACGATTCATTCATTTTCTCAATTCCTTTCTTCAGTCGACATCTACCCTTGTTTTCTCCCAACTCTCCACATATATTTTCTTCCCTAAATAACCAATCAAAACAAAGAAAGACTGACGACCCGAAATGAATGAGAACAGATATATTTTTTTAACGCTGCATGCGAAACATTCCGTCAATAAGCAAACATAATATTACATTTGTTTAGTACAACCCGAAAGTACATACTGCAAACTACGCATAGAGTGCTCACTTCGATGAACCAACATACATATATATATATATAATGGTTGCATTCTCTAAGGGTATGTCAATATTTATTTATAAAACTGCTCTATATTATAATTTTTCTGATGAAAGCACACCATAATTTAACTTGGTGTCCTTGAAATATGTATAATGAAATAGATATGGTTTTATAAATATACTTTCCATATGTTAATATCGTATATATATATATATATATATATATATATATATATATATATATATATATAGAGAGAGAGAGAGAGAGAGAGAGAGAGAGAGAGAGAGAGAAAGAAAGAGAGAGAAAGAAAGTGAGAGATAGAGTGACAAGAGGTCGGAAAGTTGAGATTCCTTCAAATTATTTATTTATGCAGACACGATATATATTTCAATGGCCAGCAGAATTTCCGCCACATCATCAGGTGTATTGCATCACAATCATAGAGGAATCTTGGTAACACAAGCTGGGTACACGGAGACAAAACATAAAAAAAAATAGAATTGGAGATATTTGATTCAGGGTCAGTCTACATCCATTCGTTTAGACTGACTGCCCCTGAATAAATAAATACATATTGTGTTGGTGTATGGGAGGATGGGCTGTTAGGTAGTGGGATGTAGTTTCAACTTGCTACTATGCAACTTGCTACTATAATATATTCATCTATACTAGAAGCTGGTGCCATTAGATAGGGACAGTCAGTCTAAACGAATGGACGCAGGCTACCCCTGAATAAATTATCACCAATTTTATTTGTATTTTTCTTGTCTCCGAGTACCCAGGTATAGTAGTTTGTCCAACAAGTGAAAGTACTGACCTTCCTATATACGACATGGTAAGATTGAACCTCGTTGATCAATATAGTCGTGTTGAGTATGAATCTGACTGCACGTACATACTTTTTTCAATATGATCGATTGAACCAGTCGTGAGGTACTGCTGTTTATGTACAGACGTGTTTATAACCATTGTTACATTTGCGATGCTAGAAAATATCGAACAAATGGACACGACCAACTTTGGTGTGAAACTCAGAAAACGTATCACCAAAACATTTAATTCTTTAATTCAGGCTTATGGATATGCCACATAGCTTTGAAATAGGAACGAGAAAATATTTAGGACGAACCTCGTTGTCGAAGTCCAGTCTCATCAACAAATGGACAAAATGTGGAAGTGGTGCATGTAGTGATGGAAAAGATAAGATGATAACAGAAGAAATGGGATTAGATAAAAAATGTTGTTTCCAGAAGTTTAGCAGATCATTTGGACATGCGAAACATTTGTGCAAAACTAATGCCCAAATATTTGCCTGTGGAACCGGCTGATATCTGTCAGTATTTGATAGAAATACTAGAAAGTGGGTCGAATATCTTGATAAAGTAAAAACTGGAAATGAATCATGGGGTTTTTACTACGATGCAGAGACAAAACGGCAAAATGAGGAGTTTCCGGAGAAACCTTGCATGAGCAGATACAGTATGAAAAGGATAATTATCTTTTATTTCGATGATGTGGTATAGTTCAGAAAGAATCTTTAATTCCAGGACATCTAGTTAATGGGCAGTTTGGAACTGTGCTCCAAAACCGGGTCCCGTGATAGTCCGAAAGTACATTGCAAGAGTTTAGTTGTTGCGCCATGATAACGCGCCTAATTTCACAGTAATTTCAATTAGAACATTTCTGGCAGAAAAAAAGCATTCGCACTCTTTCACAACCTCGCCACAGATCAGATAATACACCATGAGATTACTACCTCTTCCAAAATTGAAATTGAAGTGGAAAGGTCATTTTGGGGCAAAAAGCATTGTCACCGACGAAGTAAAGATACTCACAGAAAATTATTTCCAGCACACCTACGATCAATGGAAAAACGTTGGAACTACTGTGTCACTTCCCAAGGGTCGTATAATTTCATGTATGTCTAATGTACATTTAATGAAAACATCAAGACCCTTAGTTTTCAAGCAAATCTCGTATACGTACATACATGCATACATACATACATACATACATACACGTACACACACACACACACACATATATATATATATATATATATATATATATATAAGAAATATTAATAAGAAAACACCCAGAGAATATCAAAATTGCTCCCGTAGAGTCAAAAGTGAATGCCCATTACAAGGTAAATGCAACACCAAAGCCAATGTATATGAGGCCAAAGTGACAACCTACAGCAACAACCTACCAACCACCAGCGAACGATATGTGGGTATGATACAAGACAAATTCAAAACGCGTTATTACTCACATGTCGCATCTTTCCGACATCATGAAAAAAGATTTACAACAGCTCTGGCTAGCAAAATTTGGGATTTGAAGGACCAAGGTATCCAATATATATAAGATTGGTCAATTTCGAACCAATCTAAAGAATGCGCAGGAAGAACAGGAATATGCGCACTCTGCATAAGCGAAAAATATTGGATTTTACAGCACCTTAAATCTCCCAAAACCTGCCTAAATGAAAAAAACAGAAATGTTCACCAGTTGCCAACACATGAAATCACACTTGCTTTCCAGCTCATATAAACTTAACTAACTTTCAGACACTTATCCTCCATAAACTCTTGTTCTTCACTTTCCTTAACTTACCATTTTTATAGACTTCTCATTCAGTTTTACTTATCTTTTATTTTTACTTTACATCCACTAATGAACCCCCCCCCCCTGCTATTTGATTAATTAATTTTATATCTTAATTATACGTTATGTACATTTATTTTACTTCCCACTTTTCTTTCACTACCAGATATCCCTGTCACTTGTGTTTTGAAATACAGATATTTTCCGTTGTCCCTTAGCCGCTTTTATGTATGTATACTTGCGTATATTTTGTAAACATCTATTCATACGGTTGTTTCTTTAGATATGTATGTATGCGTATGTGTGCATGTGCGTTTACGTATGTGTTTTCACATGCATATATATATATATACTTATATATAAACATTGGATTGAACCATAAGTAGTTTGTATTTCTGCATCTTAGTTCAATCCAATGGTTCAATCCAATGGTTCAATCCAATGTTTAACTCCCCTATAAAAACTAAGCTACCTTACACTTTCTTCAAATTAGTTGACAAAGATTTCCCTAAAATTCATAAATATGATAAAATCTTTAATATAAAAATTATCAAACTATCATACTCCACTTCCAACAACATAGAATCGTACATACATAAAATTAACTATAAGAGAATTTATAATACAAGTGGCCCGCAAATAAGTACCATAACACCTAATACAAAACATAAGCATATAACATCATCACAACCAAAAACACGTCAGATCACATCACCACGATACATTAACAAACCCAATTCTTAGCCTATACGTAGCAACCTACAAAACCATGTAGGAGAACCAGCGCATAGAAAAGCATGTAAATGTAACTGCCATCTTCCTGACAAATGTCCTTTACAAAACAGATGCCTAGAGACAAATATAGAATACCTATGTACTATAAATTCAGGTAGTTAGCATGGCATTACATTGGTTCCACAGCTGGGGAGTTTAAGAAAAGTTGGTACGTACATAGACACTCTATGACAAACAGGAATCTCTCTAAGACAACGACTCTCGCCAATAAAATCTGGCAACTTAAAGGTGCAAACATGGAATATAAAATCAGCTGGACAAAGCTATCAAAAGCAAAGGCCTTTCAAATTGGTATGTCCCACTGTGGTCTCTGTAATATGGAACTTCTCCGAATTTTAAATTACAACAAATTTCTTCTTAACAGTAAAATTAATAAAACCAGTTTTTGTCGACATAAATCGGCAACTAAATTTGAGAACTTTAGACCAGCTTAATTCCATCTTATCTATTCCATAACCCAGATTGTACCACTTGGATTTATTATGATATCACATTATCAACATCATCATCATTATAATTATAGTTATAATTGTCATCATCTATCAAAGACCAACATCAAAACCTCTTATATTTAGATTCTTATTTTATATATCTCTATTTTTCACTCTTTATCTTTATATTTCTCTCCCTAAATTTATTTCATCTCTGTCATTTTATTTTATCATATAATATAACTTAAAACTAATTAATTAATTTATTTATTAAAATAACCAATACACACATTAATATATTTAACATTATCATATTTTCACCTCATTATCTCTCCATGTTTCGACAATTCTCAAAAGCCATTTTTACTCCCTTTACGTATTTATTTGTATGCTTCAATGTTCACATTGTATACCACATTAGATATAACTTATTTATATATTTATTTATTTATCAATTTTTTATATATATTTTTATATATTTGTTCATATATTTTTTATATATCTATTTTTATTTTTATTTACATTTAATCATGTATTAACGTTTATTCATCTATTTGTCC
>OZ024742.1:131876754-131889254 GCA_964016885.1 Eledone cirrhosa
CGTGTCATTTTTGTAAATGATAGAAGACTGGTGAAAGAGAAATTTATTTTCGTTAAAAAGTAATAATAATGATAATAATAATAATAATATTAATAATAATAGTATACATGATATATGAAGACATAAAAACACGTGCTTTGATTTTGCTCCAAAATATATAGATATATTTATATACAGAAATAAGCTTGGAGTTAACAGATTAAAAAACGAAAGTAAAAACTCTATAACGCTATATGAGTAAGGTAATGAAAAATGTATAATATTCAGTAGTTTCAACACAGTTTTCATATATTTTTAATAATATAGCAGGGCGCGAAATACTAGCTAATAGAATGATGGAATATAGAATACTTTCTATAATCCTATTTAAATTGTATATACCAAAGTAAGTATCATGCAAACTAAAGATATATATATATATATATATATATATATATATATATATATATATATATATATATATATATATATATATATATATATATGGGAGGTGGGGGTGGTGTGTACAGTCACACGCACAAATACACATATATATTTATTTATGTTGTTTTCTAAATGATATAACTTACATTGTATATGAATTTTATTTATAGTCATATAGTGACGGAATTCTGTATTCCTGTCTCTGGCAATTTGTGTCAACATTTTCATCAGGCACCATACTACAGACGATTGCTTTCGGCCCAGTCCTTTGCTGGACAGAAAGAACGCACGTGACACACACAGACACATCATGTTACGCACATACAGATGCACACACACACACGCACACACATACATACACACACGTGCGCCCACGCACACACACTTATATATCTATCTATCTAGGGCGGGTAAAATTCCTGATATCCATGGACAAGTTCTCTCCTGCGGTCTCTGTGCCTCATTATCGCTGCCATGTCTTGCGTCTCGAAGAGACTAGTGTCTGTCGTTAGGGCATCAACATTAACCTCGGTCTACCTCTTCCAGTCTGTCCCACAGGAGCACTGAGTGCAGTGACAAATCTGGATGTCGGTGAGCATGTCCAGCTCACACTTATATGCTTATATATATATATATATATATATATATATATATATATATATATATATATATATATATATATATATATAAACAATTAAGTTAAAAATGTACATCTACATATGCATACTGAAATACTAGTATGCATATGAATACACACACGTATACATATGTAGATGTAACAAGTCTTTCATACAAAAGTGAGTTACAAACGAAACGAAATTTAATTTCGTTTCGTTATTTGTTTTTATTGTCTCCGCTGAACCGGTGCGTACTCACACTCTATGCAAATTAGTCTGCCCACTACTAATTTTCATAGAAAAAGCATATAACGATATGTGCTTTTACGATTCTCCAGAAAGGCCGGTAGATAGGTAAATATTGCTGATGAGTTGTAACAACAACGAAACTAGTTCAATATTCCTTGTCTGGCTTTCTGAAGAATAGAGGAAAGGTGTTTCCTCGAAAACCAGTATGACTCTAAAAACCGGTTTGTCTGCGTGTTTACATACAGAATAGCTGGGTTACTCACAGTAAAGTAACCAGTGAAAGACTTGTTACATCTACATATGTATACGTGTGTGTATTCATATGCATACTAGTATTTCAGTATCCATATGTAGATGTACATTTTTAACTTAATTGTTTAAGCGTCAGTCATACAAAAGTGAGTTACAAACGAAACGAAATTTAATTTCGTTTCGTTATTTGTTTATATATATATATATATATATATATATATATATATATATAGGAACGAGTAGGACCGCGACGGCTGAGCTCAAGCCGTTTCGACGGCTAATTCTGGACTAGTCCTGGGGTCCTACTCGTTCCTATTTTCCAATCTACTACCCTAAGTATTGAGTACTTTGGTGCGTTATGGTCCATCTGGTTTCTTACCACATTTTGTTCGCTATATATATATATATATATATATATATATATATATTTATTAAAATAACAAATTAAAGTTTAAGCAAAAATTGGCTTCTATCACCTTCAAGAAGATCCCGATAAGGGTGAAAGCAGCGATTCTTTGCTTAATCTTTAATCTGTCATTTTAATAAATATATGCTCTAGGTTTCTTATATATTTTATATATATATTTATCATTATCGCGCCTTCTTTGGATTTTAGTCTTCAAATTTATTATTATTATTATATATATAAATATACACATATATATATATATATATATATATATATATATATACCTGTTTTAATGTATGTTTGTGTGTCTTTACATTCACTTATTTTACTTATGTTTTCAGTCATTAGCCACTAATTCAACTATATTGCCAAATATTTAAATGGAGAGTAATCTCATTATACATTTCGAAATTATATATTAATATTGCTTCTACTTTTGGCACAAGGTCAGCAATTATTGGTACTTTATTTTATTGACCTCGTAAGGATGAAAGGCATAGTTAACCTCGGTGGGATTTGAACTCAGAACGTAAATATCTGTAACTCTATACTGAACGCTTGGTGTTCGGATTTATTGATCCTCTATTCTCTTAAGTTATTTGTTACGATTATCAACTAAAACATTTTACAACATTTCCTGCCTTTCAAGAAACAGTGAATGACATTGAGCGTAACACTTCTAAATTACGACTTACATATAGCTAGACAACAGCGGAAACATAGAAAGCATGGAAAGTTCAAAACGCATCCAATAATATTAAAAGATAAAAGAAAAAGAAAAAAACGTGAGAATGTAGAATATTTTATTTTTTTGCTTTTCTCCTAGTTCGAGATTGAGGAAACTATTACAACATTCACCTGATATACTTTTTTTATCAGTATTGGTAGAGGGTCGGACACCATGCTTTCCAGCATAGTTACGTTCCTTTAAGGTCTGAGTTGAAATCCCGTCGAGGTTAACTTTGCCTTTCATCCTTACGGAGTCGATAAAATAAAGTAACAGTAATACACTGGGATAATTGCTAAAAGTAGAAACAGTTATTATAAGTGTAAATTTACTGTCTTAGTGATGCCGAAGCCCAAGAAAAATGGTTTGGAATTTAACAACTTGCCCATCACAAGCTTGGTCCGGTGCTAAACAATACCAAAACCTTCGTCGTTCTATGTTTGGATGGGACAATATAAACACGTAGAATTTTTCGCCATATAGAATTAATTTAATGCTTCATGTCCGTTGATAACAAATATATTTGGATTGAATTGGAAAATAAATAATTTTCTGAAATTCAATTTTGATACATAACAGCGACTTGCTTTAATACAATTATGGAAATGAATCTAAACATAACACCACCCATACCACTCACATCTGCATATACATATTCAGGAAAAGCATTCTCATGCACACACTCATGCACACATTCAAACGCACAACTCAAACACACACACACGCACACAACCTCGTAAAATACATAAAATATAATTTTGTTTGCGTCGCAGAAACTTTCATTCTAGATTGAAAGTAACTTATTAATATTCATTACAAAAGGAAATAATAATGATAAAGCAGAATCATACATAATTTTATCTGCACACATTAGCTTGCAACAGGTGACTAATAAGATTTTATTTAAAAGTAAGTCTAGGGGGAAAATCTTACGTCATTTTAATTCAAAATTTTAATTGTATAAACATTCATGAAATATGTACACACACACACATACATATATATATATATATATATATATATACAGACAAATACATGTATGTATGTATATATATAAATTCATACACATGCATATTTATGCATATATATGCGTGCGTATATACAGGTGATAGAAATAGAGCGAAAGTGAAATAGAGAGAGGAGCATGTCTTCCCTTGATCGCCCACTACTTCTTTGATCAATCAAATCTGGGATATATTTCCTATTGCTAATATTATATTAGCTAATGCAATGCAATGTAAAAGGCCTGAACTGTTCACTAAAGCTCCCGAAATGTGAATATTTTCACACATCTGTGTATAATACACTTACATTCAGCATTATGAATAGAAAGTCTCAGAATTTCACATTAATATTTAGCTAATGCATTCAGCCAATGTAAGTACCCATTATGCAAATGGCTAAAAGCAGAATATTTTACTAGCTATATTTGTTGTAAATAACATCTGAGCTATAGTAGGCAGCCTTGATGAGAAAGCAATACCTGTCAACTTTCCACATCACCATTAATGTTTAGCGGTCGACATTTTCAGGTTAGAAATGCGTTGTCTGTTAAACATTTTCATATTCTACTGAAACACACGTTATATTTACTTATCAACCAATCGAAATCTGCTTTAATTATATTTGTTCCTGTCATACCAGTTGTTTAGGTCGCAAAGACAATGTACTAGGATGAAGTACACCGTTCTATATCACCCAATGTCACAACTACAGGTTAATTCCACATCTTATAGATAGTCATATTACAACGAGGACCTTTAGAGTTATGCCATTGTCACAGGAGTCGTTGTTAATGCGATGGGCGTAAGATGACAGCTCTTACCCTACCATTCTGCCAATAATTCTTTCTGACTGTTATATTATATTTCTTTTCTTGAATTAACGGGAATGTACACAGATACAGAACACACACGAGATGTTTCAGGAAAGAAACCGGACTGGGGTCACAAAAGAAATATTTCAATTTCAAACTACACACTACATGGTTTCTCCTTCGAAATAATTCTCCTCGAGTCTAATGCACTCCCCCATCCCTCATCGCCACGCCACCAGCCACTACTGGAAAGTTGCTCCCGGGATTCTTCGCAGATCTGTCGCCACGGCTCCGTTGATGTCTTCCACGTCCGAAAAAAGGTCCATTTGATGACTCTATTGAGCATCGGGAAAGGAAAAGATGTAGTTCGGTTTAAATTAGCTCGAAGATGTCTTGATACATTTAAAGGCGCCGGTCCTTCTGTTCCTCGTTCAATGCTTTCTGCTCGTGAGTGTCAGCTTCCACATCATCAAGTCCCTCTTTGCACCTTTTGTGCCACTCGAAAACTCGTGAGTGCACCATCGTCTCATGTTTGTACAGTTGCTTGCACTATTCCGGATGCTTCTGACGGAGTTTTTCCCAGCTGGACCTGAAAACTCTCAGGCTGGTTCGTTGCACTGTGCCCGTCGCTTGATTGCCTAAAATAGAAAAGCTGTTAACTAAAGTACGTGAAAAATGATACGATGGCTCCAGAGAGCTGAGATCGCAGTTATCTACTCCCACATATCCCGTCACACTGTGACGCAATCCACTAATCCCTACCCTGCGCAGCACGCTAGGTCTCGTTACATTTCTGATACATTTCTCACAGAAAAGCTATCATGTACAATACAAATATAAACCTCAATGTACAAATACGGAGCACATAATGTGTTATGTTTATCATCTCTCGTTATTTTCATTTGGAAATACACAAATAGCATTCATTAAATAAACATTTCAGAAATTGATCACCACCAAATAAAATATTTTACAAATGTATCATGTGTTTGTATTCATTTAACTGTTCTTAAACTGGCAACATCTAGTGCAAGAAAGAATTCAATACTTCACAAAATAGTTCTAAAATTCTGAAGAATACTTGTTTTTGAACCAAAGAAGCTTTTAATTATATCGATATGGCATCTAGTTGAGATTCCTTCGAAACAACATTATTTCCTTCTGACCGTGGATTGGCAGTATCGGTAGAGGGTCGGACGCCATGCTTTGACGCATAGAGTTGCGGCCCTTGCCATTCTGAGTTTCAAATCCCGCCGAAGTTAACTTTGCCTTTCATCCTTACGATAAAATAAAGTGCCAGTAATGCACTGGGTATTTGCTGACCTTGTGCCAAAAGTAGAAACAATTATTTCCCTCCGACGTCCACGTAAACAACAATTTCAATCATCTAGACCTTTGAGTTATTTCGGGTTATAAATTTACACTTTTGCTTTGCGTGAAGGTTTTAATTCGGAAGTTGCAGAAATTCATTTTCACTGTAAATGAATTTATTGCTTTAAGATTATTGGAACTCTGGAACCAGCAACTTGTGTTTTTGATTTTATTCTGTTATATTATTTTTTGCGCCATCAAAAACTGCTTCTTCTTCTGTTGAAAATTCCAGCATCCGAAACATCACAATGTTGAAGTTCACCATCATCAGAAAGAAAAGAAAATCTCATGTTATAAAGAGTAAAAATATAACACTGAATAAAATACTTTAAAAAATGTTTAAACAAGTACAAAACATTGCTTAGTTCGAAATGAAAGGTGTTGTTTAAGATTTCATTGTTGGAATGTTTGTCGAGCGCCAATATTTAACATTTGAAATCTTTCTTCTATGTGACGCGACATTTGCTCGACCTGCATTTCTACTGACAGTCTACTACAAATAGCAACAACTATGTGCACAGTTTTTCTATGGTAACCCAGCAGTGTCATATTTGCCATGAAGACAATTTGAAGAACAATTAATTTACATGTAACTTAATTACAAAAAGTGGCAAATTTGTAATTTTTTAGTGCATTGTATTAAAAATGCTTCGGTATTTGGCCTGAATCAGTGTACACTAATTTCAAATCCCACAGAAGTCAACTTTGCCATTATCCGTTCCAGGCCGATAAACCAAGCAACAGTTTACTACTGGGATTGCTTCCTTGTCTATTAATTTCATGGCATAACACATTATTATATTATGTTAAAACGAAGTTGTTAGCAATTTCTTGAGTCCCACGAATACTTAAATATATGAATGCATATATATCTATATATTCTGAAACACAAACACGCACGCATATACATATACACATCATCCTCCCCTACTCTCTCTCTCTGTATATATATTTACACACACACACACGCACATATATATATATATATATATATATATGTATGTATGTATATATATATATATACATATATACATATGTATATATATATATATATATATATATACATATATATATATATATATATATATATATACATATATATATATATATATATATATATATATATATATACATATATATATACATATATATATATATATATATATATATATATATATATATACATATATATATACATATATATATATATATATATATATATATATATATATATATATATATATATATATATATATATATATATATATACATATACACATATGTGCATACATATGAAATGAAAATATATTGTTTCCGCAATTATTCTTATACGATGTCTATAAATGCTTATAAATACTTATAAATGGGACAACATACTCACAGTAAATATTTCACTCTAATTTAATTAGTCTCTTTGCTAATGCGATTTGGTTGTTTCAAATAATGTTTAGGGGAAGCGGAGAACAAATGGCAAATAAATCCTTTGAAATTAAATGAGATTTCACTTAATCTATCTAACATTGAAATATCTTTTATTTATTTAGAAGCCAGAGCAGAAAGAGATAATGGCTTTGATATTTTAGGCTCTCTTAAAATGCACTGTTTGGAGTTCGCACGTTTGAGGTCTTGACCTGACCTATTGCACTTTAGTAATTATAAAATACAGAAGAAAAACTTAGAGTTTAAAAAATTCTGCAGTTCTTGGTTGCATTGATGCATCGTGCATGTTTCCTTTATTGTTTGAGTACTACATTCTGATGACTTAAATACATTGTATTGTTTTGAAATTAGCCTCAGGTGTATTGCTATGTATTTCAGTATTAGACTCAGTTCAGTTAGACTATCTAGTATACTGAGTGAATTCATTTTCAAATATCACCTTGTGGTTTCATTCAAATTATGAAGCTATCACCATATATCTGCATTAAAATTCTATTTGATTATCATTAGAAAATATTATGTTTCCTTTTCTAACAACTATAAACAATTTGAAAATGTGTTATCAGAAATGTCACGCAAAAGCACACAATTCTTTGAAAGAAAGAAATATCTTGTGTTATATTAAATCATGTACATAAATAACAGGACTGTGGGTATTTAGCAACTAAGGCTAACAAGTCAATGTGCACACCATCCTTAATTTTCTCGCCCTGACTACACTAAGAAAATTAGTATAACTGGATACCCAAAACAAAGTTGTGATAAACCAGATGGCAAGTCATAATAACATACTCTCCTCTCTGTCATTTTTGGAGATTTCTAAGACAATGTTAAATGATTCATACACACACACACACACACATATATATATATATATATATAGGGAACCTGAATATATTTCTAGTTACGTCAATCAGCAATAGAAGTTGCAATCTCGAAACTAGTCAAAAGAATAACGGAGTAAATATCTTGCATTATATATATATATATATATATATATATATATATATATATATTAAATGAAGTGCATTGCGCAATGAGAAAATGCTTCCCCCAATCTGGTAATCTATATCATGACCTTATGTTCGTAATTCGAAAATCATAACAGCTTGCCCTCCCGCTTCCACTATTCCAACGAAGTAATAATTAATTATTGAGTGTGGTGAGTCGTCTTTATTGCTTTTATATTATATATATGAATATTACTTCCCCGCCCACAATTCTAACGGTTGTTTTAAATATTACATTACATACACCTCTTTTATTGCATCATGTAGTTACATATATTTTTGTGGGTTCGAATTAGTATATACATTTATAAGTGGATCGGTCAAATAGGGAACCTGAATATATTTCTAGTTACGTCAATCAGCAATAGAAGTTGCAATCTCGAAACTAGTCAAAAGAATAACGGAGTAAATATCTTGCATTATTTAACATCATTCCCCAGCTCTTTGAGTTCAAATTATATCAACATTACCGGCATAACGATTTACATCTCCAGGTTCGACAATGAAAAACAAGCCCTCGGGTATCGAACAGCAGTAATATATTTATATGTCTCCCCTACATAGTTTGGCAATGTGCCTAGTCAAAAAGAAATCAATAATCGTAAGAATGTTCTATCCTTTGAAATAATTCATAAAGTTGGAATTAGTAAACCATTCAATAGGAATATAATGGAGGAACAAATCCAGGAATACGAAATTTCTATAGGTAAAGATTTGCCTGAGGAAATATGGATTATCCTGTGCCAAAAGCTCTAAAGTTTGCATAGGTCATTAAGAGTCAATTTATTACGAAGCTGTACTTCTGCCAGAGGCGGCGTTAATTGTAAGAAATTGCAAAAAATAGCAACAGTTGCGAATGAAGTACACGTTTTGAATGGTTTTATAGAGATACGATGGAATATGTTCCTATACATATATAATTGTTTCTACTATTGGCACAAGGCCAGCAATAACTCAGTACGTTACTGACACTTTATTTTATCGACCCCGTAAGGATGAAAGGCAAAGTTAACCTGGGCAGGATGTGAACTCAGATCGTAAGAGGTCGTAACAATGCTGGAAAGCATATCCGACCATCTACCGATACTGCAAATTAACCCCCCCCCCCAACGCACACGCACGCACACACACACAAACACACAAACATACAAATACAGAGAAACACGAGGCAGTACACAGAAACATATGGGGAGTTGAGGCCAGCCATGTTTTCTTACTCTGACATACCCACAGACACACACACATGCTCGCACACCTATATGTATATATATGTGTGTGTGAGGGTATATATATATATATATGGAAAAATGAAACGAAATTTCATTTCTCACTCTTAGTACGGCTGATGTACGTATACATACTTATATATATATATATATATATACACACACATACACATATATATATATATATATATATATATATATATATATATATATATATATATATATATATATGTGTGTGTGTGTGTGTGTGTGTGTGTGTGAAATTATATCTACATGTAAGTAGGTCCATATATGTCTATATATTGTCTAATATTTAATTTTTTTCAGAAACATGCTATTGGTTTTAAATTCGAAAAATGTAACAAAAGAGACATCATAAAGTTGACATTCAACAAACTTACTGTGAAAATACATAGCGATCACATAACTGTGTCGTTCAGAATTTCATGGCATCGGTGTGTATCTCATTTCGTGGCAGATTGTTGAAATGTGTATTCCATTATGATTTAGATATGGTTTCTTACTCTCCTGAGTTTCAACTATCTGTCTATTTCTCGTATTTCATTATATCATCATCATCATCATCATCCACGTTTAACGTCCGTGTTCCACGCTTGCATGGGTTTGGACGGGGGTATTCCCACTTGAGGCAAGAGTGATTGTCTTGCTCGCATAGGACTGTCTGGCAGGTTTTCTACAGTTGGATGCCCTTCCTAACACCAACCACATTTACAGTGTGGGTCTGGGAGGTTTTTACCGTGTTGCCTACACGGCCACATTACAGCGTGGACTGTGTGTTTTTTTGTCGTGACACCTACACGATCTCATTTGTTTCGGCCTGGATGGCGCGGCACCAACATCACTTTACATAGAACGGGGTGGTGTGGATGGGGTGGGGGTGGTGGGACGGGGTGTACTTTGTTAGAGATGTCTACTGGCTGTAGTAGGTTTTACTATGTATTTAGGTAAGCCGGGTCTTCTCTGTTACTGAGTACCGCCAAAGGTCTCGGTCCAGTGACTTTGTCTTGGAGAGGTGTAAGTGTGTGAGGTCGGAGTTTATCAGCTCGTCCCAGGTTTTTCTAGGTCTGCCTATTCCGTGGCTACCGTCTATCTTTATTGCGCTGCACTTTGTTATACAGCTATCGACTTTCATGCGCATCACGTGTCCATACCAACGTAGCCTTCTCTCGAGTAAACAACATCTGATCGCTCTTATTTCTAATTTGTTCCTTAGTTCGTTTATGCTTTGCCGTTCACGTATATTACTGTTACACATCCAGCGGAACATGCAAGCTTCGTTCCTCTCTAGTCTGCGTATATCCTCTGCACACAATGCCCAGGTCTCACTGCCATGCAACATTGCTGTTCGTATGCAGGCATCATACAACCTGCCTTTCATTTTTAGGGAGAACCCTTTAGCAGCTAATAGTGGTATAAGCTCTCTGAACTTTTTCCAACCAGTTCTGACTCTAGCTACTGTACTTTCAGAGCACCCTCCCCCACTGCTGATTTTGTCGCCCAGGTAACGGAAGCTGTCCACTATTTCTATAGAACCCTCTGCGCAATTGAAAGAGCTAGTATTTTGTGGGAACTTGCTGCTACTTATTGCACCAGAGCACCGGCCACATGTAAAATCTATGTTCTTAGTTAGCTTACCTGTGATTCCACTACATCTTTTATGCACCCATACTTTGCATTTGGGACATACAATGGAGTTTCTACCTACGCCTTTCCTACACACTGAGCATGGCCATTTCCCAGAAGGGACCGCCGCCTTATTTTCTTTCCTACAAACTAGAACTTTAGTCTTAGCCAGGTTAATTTTAAGTCCTTTTGATTCTAGGCCGTGCTTCCATGTTTGGAATTTCTTGTCTAGCTCGGCCATTGATTCAGCTATGAGTGTCAGGTCGTCTGCGTATAGGAGTTCCCATGGGCAGCCGGTCTTGAACTCCTCTGTTATAGCCTGAAGGGCAATAATAAATAGTAGGGGGCTGAGAACAGAGCCCTGATGGACGCCAAGTTTTACGCTAAACTCTTCACTATATTCGTTGTTAATTCTAACCTTGCTGACTGTTTCTTTATACATGGCTTGTATAGCTCTCACAAACCATTCGTCAACCCTTAGTTTTCTAAGAGCCCACCAGATAACGGAACGGGGGACTCTGTCGAAGGCTTTCTCCAAGTCGACAAAAGCTAAATAGAGGGGTTTACCTTTAGCTAGGTACTTCTCCTGTAGTAGTCGTACAATGAAAAGAGCGTCTGTGGTACTTTTGCCTGACACAAACCCGAAATGCATTTCATCTAGGTCAATTCTCTCTCTGATTAGTTGCGCTATTACTTTTTCCGTGACCTTCATGACCTGGTCGATTAATTTAATGCCTCTATAGTTACTCCTATCTAGGGCATCTCCTTTACCCTTATAACAGTTAACGATGCTGCTGCTATGCCAGTCCTTCGGAACAACCCCATTCTGTACGACTTGGTTAACTATGCGGGTGACCATGGTGTGTCCCACCGTGCCAGATGCCTTCAGCATCTCAGCAACTATTTCCGAAGGCCCAGCCGCCTTACCCGTCTTCATATCCTTGATTGCCTTACTTATTATACTCCCCTCGACTAACACTGCTGGTCCCTCTATTGGGTCGATGTGGGGGGATACTGTCTTTCTCCCATTTATTCTCCTCATTTAGTAGCCTTTCATAGTGACACTTCCAAGCTACCTGCTTATCAGCGTCGGTGATGGCAAGTACGCCGTCATCATTAAGTACACACTTCTCCCCGACAATATCACGGTTTTCCTTGACGCATTGCCTAGCAATCCTGAACATATATATATATATATAATGTATATAATATATATATATATATATATATATATATATATATATATATATATATATATATATATATATATATATATACATATATATATATATATATAGTAATAACATATAGTAATA
>OZ024742.1:131894254-131899254 GCA_964016885.1 Eledone cirrhosa
GAGAAACATAAATACATATACACACACACACATATATATATATATATATATATATGTATAATATATAAGATCAAAAGATGGTTAAAGGAGTTCCATGTATTTTATTATGCGCATTTCAAAAACAAACATCATCATGCAATAATATTTGTGTTTTCATCAGATAAAACAGGAGAACATGATATGAAGGCTAAAAAACACTTGTGGATAGTGCAGTTTTAAATCAACATATGTTGATTTAAAACTGCACTATCCACAAGTGTTTTTTAGCCTTCATATCATGTTCTCCTGTTTTATCTGATGAAAACACAAATATTATTGCATGATGATGTTTGTTTTTGAAATGCGCATAATAAAATACATGGAACTCCTGTAACCATCTTTTGATCTTATATATTATGTATACTCCAGTCCTACAAACTGTAGAGTGCTTCTTATCCGATATCTGCATTGCTTTATTGTACTACAATAAAACTCACCTCCTACATTATATATATGTATATATATATATATATATATATATATATATATATATATATATATATATATATATATATATATATATGTACATAATATTTAAAAATTTGTTCTCTATGATTTCGTTCTATAATTCATTACGGTTGAGTAAAATTTCAGCGGTAACTAACAATGAATTTACTTGCCCCCGGTCAAACCTTCGCAACAATTCTATCTTGACCGCTAGCCCCGTGATTATTTTCACTCCTGTTGAATTCGTTACAAACGGTGATCACTGAAATGTCGGTCCTAACTGAGAGAGTCTCTTGATAAACTCGAAACCTCATGGATAATGCAACGATTAGACATTTCCGCAAAGTACGAGCGAAAACTTTCATTTTAAACTTTTAATTCCTACATTTTAATTCCTACATTTTAATTTCAGCGCATCGGTAGGAGTTCTCCTACATGGATATAAATAGTGGCCGTACTCGAAAACGAGTTGGCATCCACCATGTATGTATGTATGTATGTATGTATGTATGTATGTATGTATGTATGTATGTATGTATGTATGCATGTATGTATGTATGAATGTTTTTTGTGGAGCTAGATACCCCTAGTCTTTATTATGACACCTCTCTAGGAGAAGGTCACTCTTATATAAAACCTGTGACTTCGTTTGCATCCAATGATGTGCACCAGTTTTGCTTTTTGTGTAAATGCATTCGATGTTCAGAGAGTGGGATTGTCCACGAGCATAGCTTATCCTTACTTAAAAAAGCTTCAACCTCAGGCAACGCTTGATATGTGACATTTTTTTGAGAAGCACGGTATTGCTGGCCATAGTCAAGTCCCTAGCAGGACAAAAAGGCCACGTCCGTGATGCTCATACTTAAGTATCAACCGATGGCATGACTCGAAATCGAGTTGCAGCCACCATCTATATAAGTATGTATGTATTAATCTGATCTGTATGCATGCACGTACGTGTGTATATATATATATATATATATACACACACATACATGTATAATACTCTGTATGTATTTAAATACGCATATGTATACGTATTTGATGCATCTGTGTATATATACTTATACCAATTATTATTGTGTTCGGGTAAGGCTTTATCATAGGCATGTATATTTATACTTAGACCGGTTTCTCCATTCTCACAATTACTTACAATTCAATTCGATATTAATTAATCATCTGAGCAGGTGGAAACTGGCTACTTCTCAGCTTGGAGTTCCGCAAACATTTGATACTTCGAAGTATTGTTATAACAGTTGAATATACGTCATCCGACGAAGAAGGTACATTGATTTCCGCCCAAACTCGCACAATTTACCGAACACCAATAATGTGCTTTCAAGTGATTGTTAAACAGTTAATGAAGCATAGATCATTTTCAAGAGTCTTTACCTTCATCATCATCCTATCGTCTACTAGCAGTAGTTGTCTGTCTTTGTTACATTTATTGAAATGTTATAATAATAATTCGTGTGCAAACAGACCCACCTCTCTGTCCTCTAGTTTCTCTTTATTTTCTCCTTTCTTTCCTTTTTTTATTCATTAGTCAGCTTGAAACAAGTCCTCGGCAACAAGAGTAAAACGCCATTTTGTAATGATGTTTGCAATGTTTGTTAATAATTGATGAAGAGCGAAGTGAAAAGGGAGTCATACCAGGTCATACACACACAATACAGTGAAGTATACACCAACACACACCCGACAACACTGATAAGCAAACACACACGACCACACGTTTATACATATGTGTCTGTGTGTTTCTCTCTATATGTATATATGTGTGTGAATGTACGTGTGTATTAATATGTAAGTATACATACGTGTTTCTATATCTGTGTATATATATATATATATATATGATGGCTGCAATTCGATTTCGAGTAATGCCATCACTTGATACTTAAGCAGGGACGTGGCATTTTAGTCTTGCTAGGGACTTGTCTATGGACAACAATACCATGCATCGCAAAAAATATATCATATATCAAGCGATGCTGTGCTTGAAGCATTTTTTAATTTGCTAAAAGGTTTGCATGCGGCCAATCCCACTCTATGAATATTGAGTGCATTTAACCAAAAAGAAGAACTGGTCTTCATCATTGGATGCAAACGAAGTCGCAGGTTTTATATAAGAGTGACCTTCTCCTAGAGAGATGTCTCAATAAAAACTAGGTTTTCTCGCTCCACATAAAAAATAAAATATTTATTGGATAGCCTTTGACTCACAAGAGTGCTTCCGCCCTTTGACGGGTTTTGTTCTTCATGCCGTAATGTCTCCCAAAATGCCCTACTGACCAACAAACTTGGTAGGGTTGCCAGTTTAGTCGGCGACAACCCGACCATACACAGATTGTACTGCGTTACATGTTACCAGAAGCGCTGATGGGCAATCTGACAATACACACACACACACATATATATATATATATATATATATATATATATATATATATATATATATATATATATATATATATATATATATAAAAATACATAGATACATACTCGCACATATATATATACACACCCGCCATATATATATACTATAGGTTTTTTTATATATTTGATATATATATTATCCTTATCGAGCCCTTTTCGGATTTTAGAATCACGTTTATTATTATTACTATATATATATATACACACATATATATATATATATATATATATATATATATATATATAGCATAATTATTTAGTTTGGTGCGCTATTCTGGTCACTGGTTTATGTTAATATCTGTAAGCATTTGTTTATCCATTTATATATCGGGATAAATTATGTATCCTTATAATATCTTATCTCACAGGCTCTCCCTCTCTCTGTTTCTATATCTCGTCTCTAACAGATTTTCACTGATTGGAAAAAAGTGCCTCATGAATTTTTCCAAGTGTATTTTGCATTATAAAGATATTCTGTCTCTTTCTAAGATACCGTCGATGAACTTCGAATATTTTAGCCCATAAAAGCATACTGCCATTCTGTTTAAATGTGAGATCTCCTTTGATGTTTAAGTGAGATCTTGTCTTTTTCTCATAAGATTCCTCCCGCATTTAATATTCTGTTTGATTTGTTTGATTTGTTGATATATGTCATTATATAATTTTACTGGCTTCATTAATTAGACGACGGCTATTTAATGGAATTATGGGATTATATCATGCAAGGTAAGCCGTCGAATTGGCAGAGAGTTTAGAAGGTCGGATAAAGTGTTGGGCGGTATTTATTCTAGCTCACTGCTCTCTGAGTTCCAATAATGCTGAAGTCAACTTTGGCTTTCATCCTTTCGAGCTCGATAAATAAATACTAGTCTAGTACTTGAGATCCGTACTTCCCATACGTCTCTTTTACCCTTACTCTCTCTCACTTTCTATCCTTCTCTGGAGGAAATCTACTGTATTAAGTCTTCGGGAGTGAAGGACTCCGCCCGGCCTAACATGCCCAAAACACGGCGTATGACAATACGGTGTCCGTACGAGTCCACCAGCAGTTACCAACCCATTCAAATCATCATGGTAGGTACTTATTTTATCGCTTTTCAACAGTCGGATTGCTAAAGAGCAAAAGTAACGGACACACAGTTGCACACATACAAATTGCTGCGCGTACAGATTTGTATTTACGATAGACTTCCTCGTAATTTCTGTTCCCACATTGCACTGAAAATATTGGACAAACTGGTCCACAAGCTTCCATGTAATGTCACTGTACAACGAATTCCCGTGGCTTTAAACGAAGTTCATCCATTCTTCCTCCTATACAAACATTGACGCATACATACACACACGAAAACACACACCACACACATACACACACACACATATGTATATGTATTATATATATATATATATATATATATATATATATATATATATATATATGTGTATGTGTGTGTGTAATGTGCGTTTGGGTTTATGTTTGTGTATGTATGCTTGCACTTGTACTTGTACTCAGCTTTTAGAGTGCAAGGCTGTTAAGCCAAAATCTAACTCGGCGCATGGGTAAAATATAGATCAAGAATATAGGTGTATGTTTGAAATAAGTATTCCTTACGATTAATTAAAACATTCGATGGTAGTTATGAATCATGGCGGTAGTCAAATAATCGAGACCAGTAAAAATAATAAAGAGAAATAAATAGATATATAAGTATAGTTATAAATAATGAACTATACTATGATGGTAGTTATATGTAAGACATACACGAAGATAGGATGTGATTGATGGAAATGATAAGTACTCAAACAATTAAGCTCCTCTCATACGTATTTCTCTTGCTTGTATCATAACACGATAAGAATCATGTTAGAACTTAAAAGAAAATACGAAGACAAAAAGCAAACACACACACACACACACACACGCACACGCACACGCACACGCACACACACACACACATATATATATATACGGGACAACAGGTTATCGTTATAGGCAATCCACTTAGATGTAGTCCAGTTAGAGTACTCCGTGTTGTGAATGGTATTAACGTATGGCTTAGTTTGACTCAACA
>OZ024742.1:131909254-131924254 GCA_964016885.1 Eledone cirrhosa
TGCTTACATTATTTTTAATACTTATATTATTTCTCCACACACAGGCTATAACAATCATATAAACAATTCATTACCAGATCAACCCTCTTAACACTCTCGATTACGTGCTTAAGTGCTTCTATTACACGTAACTCTCCGCCACACTATATAAACAAGGCGCACGTGCTTGCCACACATATAACCATTGCATCTATAACCGCTTAATTTCATGTTGTATTTTAACCTGTATTTTTGATTGTATCTTTTAATATGAATGTAATCTCTAAATGTGTACTGCCACACTAAATGCTGTAATGAATGTTGACCCACAATATTTGCATATGTATCTGTATGTCTCTTGGGTGAAAAGGAGGTCATATAAGTGTTCATTCAATAATAAATTGCTCCGAAGAATCCAAACCTCGGTTTGGAGGAAACAGTTGTAAGCATAAAACTGTTTTGAACAGTTCTTTGATTCTTATAATTCATATAACTGCTCTGTAAATCATCTGATGTTATTACATTGAGCTATTTAACTTACTGGTAATAAGGTAGTAGTATACTGCCTACCACTATTTAGGGTTTATAAAAATATATATAACTACAAAAGGTTTTTGTATTTGCATAACCATAAATAGTATAATCAATACTATATATATATATATATATATATATAGTGGCAGTGGAACTGGGGGCTACAATCATTATATTTTCACCCCCAAACTACCAAAACACACATCTATTTGGATATGTGCTACAATTTATGTACATGTTATATTTATCGTATATCGAAGTTGTCTGACCATTTTAGAGTGCAAAGGGCTAAACTAATCACTACAACTAAATTGTCCAAATTTGGACCCCAAATTCAGAAATGCTTCCACCGCTCCTGCTAATACACCTCAAACCAAATTTAACATGAAGCCTAAGCATGTTCCATTGATATAGTTGCCAAGCCAACTGGTGTCTCTTGCAACATTGTAGAGTGAATGTAAGATTCTATAAGCTTGAGTTTTGAGAAACTACATTCACCATTTGCCACTGATACCTGAAGTGTAAGAAGAATCCTCAATGCAATAGCAACATTAGGGAAATTATCTAAAAGTTTTGTAGGAAAAACACGTCGGCTATAAAGACACGCGAGAATAATGCGTCCTGAAAGTTTCGCATAAACGCGATTTTCACTCACTCGTTTTGGTTGTTCTGATCAGACTGAATCTACCCGATTATTTGTCCCTGTATGAAATAAACAACGATAAAAACTACCCTCAATAAAACTGATATTTATTTATTTATTTTTCAAAATTTTTGTTGATTTGGAGAAATGCGTCCCGTGAAATCAGCGCCCTCGGCTACTGCCTGGTTTGCCTATATGTTAGCGCCGACCCCGAGTGGTGGTGTTTATATTTCATGCATTTATAATAAAATAAGTGGAGTGGGTGATAACTATTTATTATGCAATGTAATGGGACTATGTTTGCCTTGGGTACGTATGTGTGTCCCAAGCGGTGACACAGGGGTTGGTCACGAACAATTAGATATTATATTTCTGTAATGGAGTGCTAGGATGGCTGTTGTCGCTTTAATGCCACTATCATAAAAATGTTGTACTACTTACCTATTTAGGAGTAAATGTATGTGGCTGAAGGGTTGGATGTCAAGTTGACTATTGAAGGTGTTATCGTTGTGGCAATTCTCAAAAATCAAAATTTCAAGAATTTTGTTTATGTGAGTTTGTGTATGTATGTGTACAGCTATTTTTTTTTTATTTTGTTTTGTTTCTTTCTACGTCCGAATAACGATAACAACAACTAACATAATAATATAGTTATAAAACTGAATGCTTTGCAGCATGACCTGCAAATCATTATGAACAATATCAATGTCGAAGCAGGAAGCTTAGGTCTCAATACCAGTGCTAAGAAGACCAAAAGCATGTTATCTGGGACACACCCATCACCAACTAGTGTTTTCATTGAACAGGGGGAGGTGGAGATAGTGGACAACTTCACCTACCTAGGAAGCTCCATTGACAATGGGGGCGCCATGGACAGTGAATTGCAATGTAGAATGGGAAAGGCTTCAGCAGCATTTAACCAGCTTGTCAAGATCTGGAAGAGCAGGAAGTTCACCCTCAAAACAAAGATGAGATTCTACAACAGCAACGTGCTGTTCACACTCTTGTACGGAAGTGAAACATGGCACCTTAAGACCAGCCAAGAGAAGAAGTTGGACGCATTCGATTCCAGATGTCTGCGAAAGATCCTGGGGATTAAATGGAGTGACCATGTAACAAACCAAGAAGTCAGGAACCGCACCAACCAGCAGCTAGTCTCTTCTGCCATCTGCAAGCGACGCCTGGGCTGGTTTGGGCACGCTTTGAGACTTCCCCCGGAGAGACTGGCGAACCAAGTACTTAAATGAAACCCACAGGGAAGCAGACGGAGAGGGCGACCCAAAATGAACTGGCGCCAGATACTTGAGAGGGACCTGCGAGCGACAAACAGACAATGGCGGTACGCTGTGCAACGGGCTGCTGACCGAACGCGGCGGAACACTATGATTGCCTCATGCGTCGCAAGACGCGGGAGCTTCTGAGTCTGAGTTTGCAGCATAGAGTTATGGCCCTTTATGATCTGAGTTCCAATCCCGCCGAGGTTAACTTTGCCTTTCATCCTTACGGGGTCGATAAAATAATGTACCAGTAATGCACTGAGATAATTGTTGGCCTTGTACCAAAAATATAAACAATTGTGGATTGGCAGTATTGGTAGAGGGTCAGACGCCATGTTTTCCAGCATAGTTACGTCTTTTTACGATCTGAGTTCAAATCCCACCGAGGTTGACTTTGCCTTTCATCCTTACGGGGTCGATAAAAATAAAGTACCAGTAATGCACTGGGTATTTGCTGGCCTTGTGCCTAAAGTAGAAACAATTATTATCATTAACATTACTATCATAATCGTTCCTACTTTAGGCACAAGGCCAGTAGTTTTTTTTTTCATGGGACGGGAAAGTCGATTAAATCGACCCCAGTGCATTACTGTTGCTTCATTTATCGACCCCGTAAGGATGAAAGGCAAAGTTAATCTCGGAATAATTGTTTCTAGTTTTGGCACAAGGCCAGCAATTACCCAGTACATTACTGGTACTTTATTTTATCGACGCCCGTAAGGATGAAAGGCAAAGTTAACCTAATAATGGTCCATCAGCAACATGAACAAGAATTGTATGTGACCGCGTGTGTGTTCATGTGTGTGTGTATGTATGTGTGTGCATGCATATGTGTGTTGGGTTTATATGATTCAGTAAGCATCCAGGTACACAAATATATTTTCTTTATGTTGAATAAATATATTTTATTTTATTTATATTTGTGATAACAACAATAGCAATATTAATTTTGTTAACAATTTCATTAGCAAGATGAAGATTGTTACGTTTCCGTGTGTATGGGTGGCAGTTAGACACTATTAATTGTTTCTACTTTAGGCACAAGGCCAGCAAATACCCAGTGCATTACTGGTACTTTATTTTATCGACCCCGTAAGGATGAAAGGCAAAGTCAACCTCGGCGGGATTTGAACTCAGATCGTAAAGGGACGTAACTATGCTGGAAAGCATGGCGTCCGACCCTCTACCGATACTGCCAATCCACCGCCCTTTAATGCTTGCATTGTAGTTTGGGTTTATATGATTTGGAATAAATATATACGCACAGTCACACACACAAACACACACACACACACACGCACAGTCACACACACAAACAAACACACACACACTCTCTCTCTCACTCACACACACAAACACGCACACTCTCTTTCTCACACACACACACACACACACTCTCTCTCTCACACACACACACAAACACACACTCACTCTCTCTCTCTTTCTCAAAAACAAACACACACACACACTCTCACACTCAAACACACACACACACACACACACACACCTACTCTCTCTCTCTCCGACACACACAAACACACTCTCTCTCTCTTTCTCTCTCTCTCTCTCACGAACACACACACGCACAAACACACACGCACACACTCTCTCTCGCTCTCACACATACACTCAGACACACACACGCTCTTTCTCTCTCTCTCTCTCTCACATACACACTCAAACACACACACTCTCTCTCTTTTTCTCTCTCTCTCTCACACACACACACAAGCACCCACCCACACACATATATATGTATGTGTGGGTGTATATATAGTAGTAATACGTAGGAAAATATATCCAAGGTATAGAGTAGCTCAAGTCTGTTGGGGAAGTTTGAATATAACTACTAAGTCCAGCCAGTAAAACAGTGAATTACGCTTCATTTTCACCGACACAGTGCTAAAGAAACGTACGCACCACTTGGTATGACACAGCTTTTTAGTAACTAGCGTTTATAATTATTTATATATATACATATATATATATATATATATATATATATATATATATATATATATATATATAGTAATAATAATAAATGCGAAGTCTAAAATCCAAAGAAGGCTCGATAAGGATAAATATATATACTTTAAACTTTTAATCTGTTATTTTAATATATATATATTCATCTTTTCCCCACCTTAAAGGAGGTTTATATCGTGATGACTGTCTTCTTCTTTCCACTAATCCTAGCCTATCAGAAATTGAAAAAATAAAAAAACTTATTACAACTTTCCTCAACGACTGTTACAATTTCACTATTACATTTGAAAACAGCAGTAAAATAGTTAATTTCCTAGATATAACTTTAGACATATCTACGGGTATGTACCAACCTTACCATAAACCTAACCAAAACTTACATTACATACACTCACAATCCAATCACCCTAGATCTATCCTTAAAAACCTAGCATATAATATTTCACTCAGAATCTCTAACCTTTCATCTAACCAGGATGTATTCGATAAAAACACGCCCTTTTTTAACGAGGCTTTAGCTAGAAGCGGCCACAAAATCAAATTAGTCTATATACCTTGCACCAATAATACTTCAAACATTCAACCCAATATTACCAACAAACACCAAATGAAAAACCTACACTTAAATGCCACCCATACTACACCCCAAAATACCAACCTAAAACTTAATTTCTCTACCTCTTCTCACATAAAATATAATGACTTTCAAAAAACCATTCATCCTAATACTCCAATATATGTTAATAACATTACTAACAAAATTCCTAGTAATCAGACTAAAACACCCAAATCAGTTAATCTAACTAAACCTATATATAATAAATTCGCTAATAGTAACTCTCTTAGTAAACAACCTGATACATCGTATAAATATATAAAACAATATCGAAACCGTAATAGACGGGTTACTTGGTATAATGCTCCATTTAATCCACAAATTAAAGATAATATCCCTAAAAAATTGTTTACTATCCTAGGGAAAAACTTCCCGCCAAACCATAAATACCATCATATTTTAAATAGATCAACTGTCAAATTTTCCTACTCCACTACCAAAAATATACAACAAAGTATAAGTGCGTACAGCGCATATAAATGTAAAAACCCCACAAATATACCACCAACACATCAAACAAACCATAATAGTAAAATAAACCACAACAAACCACCATCTCCTTCACCTATAACAAGTCGAGTAACTTCCACACCAAATTTGACTAACTCCCCTGATATAATATTCACGAATGGTTGTAACTGTAGAATCAAAAGAAATTGCCCATTAAAGGGAAATTGTCTATTAATAACATAGTCTATAAATGTAAAATTAGCACTAAGGACTCCACTTATCCATATATAGGAGCTACGTCTAACCAATTTAAAGTAAGATTTAATACCCACAAACATAGTTTTTAAAATGCCACATTAGCTAATACAACATCCATGGCTGAAACAATTAATAATTATAGAAAGAAGAATATCGATTACAACCTGACCTGGAGTGTGCTCAAAAGGGCCACCTCTTAACAAAATAACAGATACGAGTGTAGGTTATACTCCCAGGAACTTTTTGAAATCATGGAATCTAAGGATATTCTATTAAATAAGCGACAGGAATTAATTATATCTTGCAATCATAGAATTAGAAGAACCTTCAAATATTATAAACCTAATTAATATACACCTTACACTTATATTTTACATATTATTATAATTAGTTTTTGTAATTTAGTTAACCTATAATTAGTACTTTACTACAGAGAACTTCATCATTTTATTTCCCTCTTACAGCTTTCTTTTCCTAAAATTAATACCTAAAACTATACTTATAAATTAATTTAATTTCCTGTTATGAATCTAGATTCCTTGTAGATTATATAAGATTGGTATTTCTCACTACTACCCTTATCCCAAAATGTTACTTTCCTTCGTGTTTAACAACACTCTTTAATAACATCTAACTTTTATTTATCACATTCATATGAATGAATATACATTTATCCCTATCAGTATACCTATCAATTAATTTAATTTCTTGTTATATATCTAGATTCCTTACCCTAAAATTTTATTTTCCTTCGTTTTTAACATTATTCTTTAAAAACATCAACTTTTCCTGTACCCTTCACTGGCATTTCATTCAAAGTATTCTTTTCATTCAACACATAATTCTGCACTCCTCTACCCCTGAATTAAATTTTTACTACCACTATTCTATCAACTTGACATCTAACTTATTTTCTATTGGTCAATTCAAAACCTGTTCTTTCACATTAAATCTTTGTTGTTGTTTTTCAATAAACAAATCTCATCATTTCTGAAGACAGCATGTATATGTGAAGGTACATATAATGACGACAATGCTGTAGTGGTATATTTCCTCTGATAATTTGTAATATTTTTACATAGATCTATATGATATACATACCAACACACATATACATCCTAGAAACGATCGTAAAATGATGAATTTTTTAACATAAAGAACTTGCTCTTTGTTTTTATTTCATTGTTTTTATTAATTTATCTTGACTCTGTTTTCCTATGATTTTCATCGAACATTTTTGAATGCATCTTCTCTTTCCATGATATTTGGATTACATTGAGTTCTTCATACGGATTGGATACTACCGTATATTTTGGTAGATTTATCGCTTTCTCTCTCTCTCTCTATATATATATATATATATATACACGCACAGTCAGTCGCACACACACACATATATTTATATATATATAAGCCCATATCGTTGCTATATATCTAACTATAGCTATCTAGCTCATTTTGTATTATTCTATCTTTGTCAGCAGCAGGTTTTCTTTCTCATTGTCTTGTTGTTGTTTCCCTTCGTTTGCCCATACTCGCTCTCTTATACATTTCTTAATAAAGCCTTAACGTCTCAAAACGAGACATGTTTAGCTTTTCAATATCGAAATTATTTCAGTGAAATTACCACTCACAAGTTCAGTGAGCCGATCGTATACATTAAACATTGATGGAATTAAATAATTCGACAAACTTAACACCAAATCCATCGTGCAGACAACAGGAAGTTTGTACAGATATTTTGTCCGCCGGCAAAAACTAATGAAGAAATTTATTCCAATACCTTTTCTGCTTACAATTGAGTTGACAGACAATTTGATTAGTTAACTCAAGTAGACTACTACATACATCCGCAGCAGCCATTTTCTAGTTGTCTCATTTTTATTCTTTTTTATTCAATTTTTAAAAAGAAATTTCTTGTCTGTTATTCTATATAATGTGAAAGTTTTTCTTGTTGTTTTGTTTGTTATGTTTTTGGTGTATTCCTTTTATTTGTTTAATCATTATTGTTTTCTCTGTTTTTGGCTTAGGTTGTTGGATTTTAAATTATTGTCCTGTCGTTATTATTATTGTTAATCTGTTGGTTGTAGTTGTTGATTTTCTTCATAACATTGTTCTATTGGAGTTGTTTGTGTTCCTGGAACTGCTATTTCTGATGTAAAACTCGTTGTCAGAGATGCACGTATTGTGTTAGCTGTTGTTACATGTTGATGAAGTTACATATAGTTGTTGTTGTTATTGTTATCGCCATCATCGCTGGCATTCTTGTTGTAGGTGTCGTTGTTTTTCAGTATGGAATTACTGGAATAAAATCTGTTTCATTATATGCTGATATCTCTATAGATAGTAGACCGTAACTTATTATCAATAAACCACACTGTATCCGATACAACACTTAAAACAAGAGTAATGTCAAAGAATGAATTACTATACATATGACCATTTTCAGGGTCTCCCGTTTCTCTTGAATGTCTGCAATAGAGACATTAAGGATGTATTCCCAATGGAAGTCCGGCAATGACCACATTTTAAAAAGATACTCAATAGGTTGGTAGAGTATATTTACGCCTGTATATGTATGTATATATAATAATAATGAATAATGAAATTATTGCGTACAGTGCTCAGGTGCACTACAACAATATATATATATATATATATCGACCCCGTAAGGATGAAAGGCAAAGTTAACCTCGGCGGGATTTGAACTCAGATCATAAAGGGCCATAACTCTTTGCTGCAAAGCAAGGCGTCCGACCCTCTACCGGTACTGCCAATCCACCGTACCAGTTAAATACAACATTTTATTAACCATGAAAGCAATTATATCAAATTAGTTATATATCGATCAAACAGAATACTATTTATTCCGTTTGTAGAACAACGGGCCATGTTCTAGTAGTATCAATCAATCGCCCTATGTATATTTTTTCCTTTATCGATGATATCAGTCCCTCGTTCTACCAACCCAACCTTCTAATACTCTATAATGACGACAATGCTGTAGTTGTATATGACGCGGTTGATTGTGAAGATGATAGCGAAGTTGATGAAAATAATTATAAGAAATAAAAAGGAAATATTAACAAAAGTTAACATTACATTATAGCTAGTATTTACAGAAGAGTACCGATAATTGGCTCAAATACACAACACGTTAATATTCTCCAACGATAAATGCTCCTTAATTAATGGTTTCTGATTTAGGCATAAGGCCAGCAAATTTGGGGGCAAATGGAAAGTCGATTAAATCAGCCCCAGTACAGACTGGTAGTTTAATTTATCGACCCGAAAGGATGAAAGGCAAAGCTAATCTTAGTGGGATTTGAAGTCATAACATACAGCAGCCTAACTCTATGTCACGAAGCTTGGTGCCTGAAGTTCTTACGATACTGTCAATCATTTTATCCTTGTCAATCGACCTCCCTTTGCCAATCTACTTTATGTATAACTAGCTGAGGTACCCGGTAATACCCGGGAGTGGGGGTTTTCTCAGTTAAAATGCCCAGTACCTCTCAGAACAAAAATAAATGTTACAGCAAACAGAGAATATTAAGTTGATTTATGGAGAACATTTTAAGCCCACAACAGCTGAAGCCAAATTACGCTCATCAGCTAATCAAAAATCAGCTTACACTTTACTCGAGTGGTCTGGATAACTTTCATTAACAAGCACATAATCTATCTGTGTTTCAAGTTTGAAGCAAATCGGTTGAGAGCTTTAAAATATATGGCAGAAAATAACATTCATATGAGCATTTGCATACAAATTCCCGATTTATTTTTTAAAAAATCGATGCAGACTGGGAATGATCGATTTGTTTGAACTTCAAAGTACGTACGAAATCAAATTGGCATGAGCCCCACACGCGTGTCAAGTTTCATCAAGATCGGTTTGGTAGTTTTTGAGTTTTAGGTTCACAAACAAACACACAGACGGAAATTACCATTTATGTATATAGATGTAATTAATCAATGTTGTAATCTGGTTTGTTAGGCTCATGTGAATGAATGAACTAACCATAATTCCTACTGATTGTCTCATAGTTAAATTATAATAAGTAAGCAAGTTAGCTTTATGTAATAATGTGAGTATAATATATGTTATAACATGAAATATATTTTCAATAGTGTATCAAATATTATACAGATAATTTTGACTGTATGAGTAGATGCATCATTCTATCTGTATTCACATGTTTTGGTGGTGACAATTCAACAGTGTACATGAGGGTGTGTTTATGCAGAAGTCGGTGTGCTTTGAGTGAGTTGTAAATATGAACATTGAATGTGTGACAATCCGAGTGAAAGCAAACGTGTCTGTATCTTTGAGAAATTATGTGAAGTTCTATGGAGGAAGTGTGTTATACAATTTCCGGCATATTCTGAGGCTATATTCTGGAGCAGCCAAAGCGTAAATAACATTCGTAAAATGTAAATTTTACACACACACACACACACACACACACACACACACACACTCATATATAAATATATATATATATATATATATATATATATATATATATATATATATATATATATATATAGAGAGAGAGAGAGAGAGAGAGAGAGAGAGAGAGAGAGAGAGAGAGAGAAATGCACACACAGAATTGTTTGTATATATGTATATGACTATGCCTATTTAAGAATGTTTTGGGCTCGGTCTCTCTCTCTATATATATATGCGAGTGTTTCTGTCTGATGCTTTTTGTGTGTATTCATGTTATTATTCCCATGCATGCACATCTATGTGTACATATGTATATGTACATGCATATGTCGTTAAATGTTTGCATTGATGTATACAGAGGTATTTATAGCTATGCATTTAGTTAGCAGCGCATTCGTATCATTATAGATATAAAACCGTGTGCAAATTGACATGGCACTTAGACAAAAAATGCAGACAAATTTATTTGCAAATTGCTGTCTTTATTTTTTTTATTACAAAATGTTGTTTAGGGTACGGATGTCTCAATGTGTGCCCCTCGCCAGCCTGGTAGCTTAGACAAAAGCAATAGAGTGAGTATGAGATGGAGATTATATTTTAATCACTGAAGTGGAATTGAGGAAAACGCATCCCCTAAAAAATTTACCATCATTTAGCCTTAGGATTGAAGGAAGTATAAATGTTTCATTTTTTGGGTTTGTTTAATGAGTTGAATTCGTAATCCAGCGTTAAAAACTACAGCAATCCCATTACAATTACACATCTATATATATGAGAATATATTCAGCCAAACACTGCCATACAAGAAATTATAAATACAAGCATACACAACACACTCTATCGCTTAGCATTATGCTCGTTCTCTCTCTCTCTCTCTCTCTCTCTCTCTCTCTCTCTCTCTCTCTCTCTCTCTCTCTCTCTCTCTCTCTCTCCCTCTCTCTCTCTCTCTCTGTCTCTCTCTCTCTCTGTCTCTCTCTCTCTCTCTCTCTCTCTCTCTCGCTCTCTCTCTCTCTCTTTATATATATAAATATATAAATAAATATATATATATATATATATATTAAGTGTAATGAATTCTTTTACAATGGAATTAGCTCAAAAGGAAATATTCCTGAGCCGTGTATAAAAGTAATATATATGAGTAATATATATGATGAAACAGATACCAACACATCTGTATTTATATTGCAAAAGAAAATTAGCCAGAATGAAGAATATTAATTATTTTACCACAGTTCGTCCACATCGATTTAAAATAATATATCGACAAAAACTAGCTGCGCTGCCAAATGGCTATGATGTTTATACATATTTAAATTTCAAAATCAAACCTGTTCCGTAGATAAGTTTAAACCTTAAAATCCAAACATGTTTCGAGATGAATAAGTGTATAAGTGTAGGAATATCATGCCACTGCTCTCCTCAGTAAACATCCAGAGACAATTGATAAGCTTCACTTCTAAATAATTTAAAAGACTGTGTGACGCACATGGGTTCACAGATTCAAGCTAGTCTCATAACCGTACTGCTAGAACCGTACTGCATGTATATATATCTACCTATATACTTGTAGGCAATATACGTATATATATATATATATATATATATATATATATATATATATATATATATATATATTACTTTTATATATATATATATATATATATATATATATATATATATATATATATATATATATATATACGTATATTGCCTACAAGTATATAGGTAGATATATATACATGCATATATATATATATATATATATATATATAACGAAGGAAATGTGGTAAGGAACCAGGTGGACCATAACGCACCAAAGTACTCAATACTTAGGGTAGTGGAGTGGGTAATAGGAACGTGGAGTCCTACTCGTCCCTATATATATATATATATATATATATATATATATATATATATATATATTAATAAATGGAAACTTAATTTATAAAACCATACCTATTTTATTATATGCCAAGGGTTCCGAAAAATCTTTGGTACGCTCTCATCAGATAAAATATGAAATTTGTTTCATAAATAGTGACATACCCGATAAACAAGACCTTATCGGTTCGGGTTCATATCCTAATTGAACCTGAACCGTTATAATAAAATAAATATGGTTTTATAAATTAAGTTTCCATTTATTAATATCATTGATATTATACTCCAGGAAAACTGTAGAGTGCTTCGAATCTGTTATAAAAAATTTGTTGAATTATCAGCAAATTAAATATCTCTTTGCATATATGTATCTATATATATCTATATATATATATATATATGTTTATATATATATATATATATATATATATATATATATATATATATATATGTATATATATATATCTATATATATATATGTATATATATGTACATAGGTTTATGTAAATGAAAAATATACAGATATATCTCTATATCTACGTATTCCACACCATTTTCCCCCACAATTCTCTCTCTTCCTCTTTTTATCTCTCTTTCCCTTCCACTCTCTCTCTCTCGCTCTCTCTCTCTCTCTCTCTCTCTCTCTCTCTCTCTCTGTTTATATATATATATATATATATATATGAGAATAAAATAACCAGGATTAAATTAAATCATTTAATTGATATACGAACGGTTTTATCTATACAGTAAGATGTTCTATTGTATTCCTCTGTAATGTTTTCTTCAGAATCCATTATATATATATGTATATTTTGTATATATATTAGAAAAGGGAACTGAGGTTCTATGCAAAACAGTGGGTATAGAGAAAAGATGAAGTTTGAAATAGCACGGGTCTGTTTTTTTCTTTTTTGATTTGTCAAAGTGACATTATTGAAAAGATATTGTTATTAAAAAGATAGTGTTATTAAAAAAGTGGGACAATTCTTTTTTAAACATTTTTTATGAAGTATGTAAAGTGTATGAAAAAATTACCAGTTTCGATGTATTAAGATCCATCTTGTCAAATTCAGTTAAAAAAGTTAATTGAAATTAAAGTCAAAATAGAATGTTTGAGTAAAATTTTTTCCATCATGCCTTCTGAAAAGTTGGCATGGAATGAGGCAAAGTTGTTTTGTTTAATCTAGTGGTCAATAGTTCAAAAGAGTGTAGGGGGTTGTAGGAGCTGACTACTGTGGTAGGTTGGGATGTGTACATACCCCCCCCCCCCCATACAAGAGTACACACATGTGAGTGTGTGTGTATATGTATGCATAAATACCTGTGTGTATATATATATATATATATGTGGTGGGTTGTTGTGTGTGTGTGTTTACAGTTTGTCTGTTAAAGTTACTTTTGTAGAGGGGAATTAAGAAAAGGTTCTTTTCTCTCCAAAATTCAGAAAATTCGCAAAAGTTAAGAGCTGAAATCCAAAGGATTCCCAGAATACGAAAATTTAAAAATTAAAGAAGTTAAGAGAGTCAAGAGAATTCTTCCAAAAACCTCAAAAAATAACTTTCAAAAGAAACTTTAAGAAGTCTTTCTCTCCAAAAAATCATTCTTTAGAAGAAATGTTTAAAAGATCTTAAAAAATGTTTCAAAAACGAGACACAGTGCGTGTATATATAAGAATGAATGAGTAAATAAATAAATATATACACACACATACACACATATATATATATACATATATGTATAGGACAAAGACCATCTTCGGTCCCGAATGACCATGGCATTTGCACCTAAAAGTTTCCCTCTGAAGCACAAGATTTGGTAAGTTTGTTTGAGGAGGACCAGCAGTCACCCACACATACAGTCTCCCCTCTCCATGCCAGCAACGTTGTCGAGGGTAAGGCCATGCTCGCATTTCAATTCTATAGCTGAGTAAACTGGAGCATCATGACATAAATTGCCTTGTTCAATGAAACAATATACCATCAGTTCCGGGAATCGAATTCACAACCTCACAATTGCAAGCGCGACGTCCTAACCAATACACACGAAGATAAACACACACACACGCACACATACACGCACACACACACACACACACACACACAAACACGCACACACACACACGCACACACACGCAGACACACCAACACAGACGCACGCACACGCACACACACACACACACGCACACGCACTAGCACACACACACACACACACACATACACCCGCACACGCACACGCACACACACACACACGCGCACACACCCATGTATATGTATTTGTTGAAATGTTAACTTATAAAGATGTAATGCCATAATTTATTTAAGCATTACGAGGTGACGGAATAAGTGTAGTGTATATAGTAAGACTATTTCAGTGATGTATTCTGGTAGTATCAGTTAAAAACTCAGTTTACATTACACTTCATTCCTACAGGGCTCATAACAAATAACTGTATATTAAGTTATATATTTATTACATTTAATTTAACACGAGTTGCCTATATTACATTACATTAATTTTTGAAAGTATTTGTAAGGATAAAGATTCTAGAAAAAAAAAACTATCTGAAAGAATATATATGTAACTACTTCGACGGGAAATCTTATTACGTCGTGGTAGATTCATTGTAGCCATGACTACGTACATTTTATAGAAACTTTTAACGGATATAATCATAATTCTCCTGGTTTTATAGAGGAGCAGTTACTTGGTCATGTTTTCAAACAGTTTCCACCCACGCCATTTCACTAATAAATTTGAACTCGTCGCCTATTGGTAAATGTGTTGAACATCCGATCATAATGTCGTGGGTCCGATTCCTGAACTCGGTTGAGTGTTGCGTTCTTGAATTAAACATTTCTTTTAACGTTGCCCTAGTATACTAAATTGATAATGAGCACCATCAATAGCAGGGGTTTCG
>OZ024742.1:131929254-131931754 GCA_964016885.1 Eledone cirrhosa
TATATATATATATAAATATATACACACACTTTATGATTCTAATAACGGAGGTTCTCTACTGTATTCTTTTGGCATTATTTGTCTCGAGACATACACAACATCGACTTTAACAGCAACGAAAAACACAAACATAAAAAACAGGTATAAAAGAAACGAAGAATATTTCAATTGAATTTCTAAAGGAATAAAGCAAATCACCTTCCATTAAAACGAACTTGGTACTACATTTCCTCTCGCCCTTGAATTTCAATAGAGCAGAACGTTCAAGCAATTATTAGAAAGTTTTTAATAACTGAAATACACACACACTCACACACACACAGATATATATATACATATATATATATACATATATATATATATATATACCCACATAAAGATGCACACAGACACACATATATTTATATATATATATATATATATATATATATATATATATATATATATATATATATATATGTGTGTGTGTGTGTGTCTTTGAGTGTGTATGTGCGTGCGTGCATGGGTGTGTGTGTCCGCGTGCACATATGCTTACATGTATTTGTGTGTTTATATGTATATTACTTCATGTTTACCTAATACATCCATATATACACACAAATATATGCATACAAACACACGTATTGTTTTATTTTACTTACAATTGGGGTTTCTACGTCACACTGTTTAAAATACAATTTCCGCATATTAATTCTTTTGTTGCAGGGAAAAGGAAAAGAATAACAAATCAAATCATATTGTTTTGAAAGACACCGCATTGAATAAAAAATATTGCTGTTTTTCTATTTGCTAATTTATTTTCAGATATATTCTTCTCACAAGAAGTCTAGCAGAAATGTTGTTATACAAGACCTTCTTGTATAACAATATCAGTTCGATTCTCCTCTAGGTTCACATTATTTAAAAAAATACATCCATCGTCAAATATATATATATATATATATATATATATATATATATATATATATATATATGTGTGTGTGTGTGTGTTAGGTAATTCCGAAGGAAAAGCAAAGGAAACAAGAGTGCTCTATGTATAGAACAGAGCTATTTAATTAAATATATATATACACACACACACACATATATATATATATATATATATATATATATATATATATATATATATATAATTGGCACTCCGTCGGTTACGACGACGAGTGTTCAAGTTGATCCGATTAACGGAAAAGCCTGCTCGTGAAATTAATGAGCAAGTGGCTGGACATTCCCCAGACACGCGTACCCTTACCGTAATTCTCAGGAACATTCAGCGTGACTCCGAATGTTAAAACGCTGGCCCTTCGAATTACAGGCAAAACTCATTTTAGCCAGCTGAGTGGACTGTAGCAACGTGAAATAAAGTGTCTTGCTAAAGGACACAACGTGCCACCGGAAATCGAACTCATAACTTTACGATTGTGAGCCGAATACTCTTACAACAAAGCCCTGATTCATTTCTTAAATACTATACAGCCTTACACTTATTTCAATGCATAACGTAATCGGCCAATGAAATTTACATTATTACATAATCCATTACTCCACACTTCTCGATATTATTGAAAGTATCTCTTCAGAGAAAATGCATAGAAAATATATATACATGTGTCTGCATGTGTGTATATTAAATGTTTCTTGACCTACAGTTAACAGCTTCATCGCAGGTTTTTGTCTATGAACATTGTCTTGCAGTTCGAGCATGTAATCCACTAGATACGAGAACAAGTGCGGAATATCGCCTGCGAGATTCACAACTGACCTAAGCCGAAGTAACAAGTTTTCTGTTATTTTAAACCTTATCTATCGTTAAATAAAACCATTGAAGTGTTAATGGGGGTGTTTATTTAACTATCTTCCCATCCCCCCACCCCTCCCCCCCCCCACTCCCCCCTCCCACACCCCCCCCACCCCCCCATTGGAAGTGTTAATGGGGTGTTTATTTAACTACTTCCCTAACAAAGCATAGATCATGTACTCACAGCTTAAGCAAAGAATATTTGTTTTAATTATTTGCAGTTGCTCAAAATGCGTTATGGTGACGTTTGGCAGCGCATAGAAATTTTTCAAAGGTGTTAAATGTTTAATTATTAAAATACTGATGATTCTTACAGCTTATTTTCGTTTTCCTTTTAGGTTGGTATTCACAACCGGTCGGTATTATGATTAACATCCGATTCTTCCTGTTAATAAGCTTAAATTGTCTATTGTAATTGAATAAATAAATTTACTTATGCAAGATGACATTTATCACTTAAATTTATCACTTAAATTTGCAGTTTAAGTGGTTTGTTGTTTAATTAGTATATGTAATTTTTAGATAGTGCGGTGATAACTTTTCAATTTGCCATGGAAATAGTGGGTGCTTTGTTCTTTAATTAGAATTGTGAAATTGTAAACGCTGCCTTTCTCAGATGCAATATGTAATTCGATAAACACGTGACTTTCCTTTTAGAAGGTAGACCTGTGATTTAGTTAAAGCCTCCGGAAGTAACAATGGAAA
>OZ024742.1:131941754-131946754 GCA_964016885.1 Eledone cirrhosa
GTCGTCACTGAGGAGGTCATAGAATGTGTGAGGAAAGAGCCTTGACAATATATATAAACAACCTTCCGGTTATCAACCAACCGACCGACCAACGAATCAACTGAAAACTTGAAATAAATTGTGAAATAAAAGTGAAAACGAATAGGTGCGTGTGATTTTATTGGCAGCATGACCCTCCCAAATTAAACCAATATATATATATATATATATATACATACAAACATATATATGTGCGTCTGTGTGTTGCTCTTGTAAGATTTTCTAACAAACCAATGTTGTTGCTATTTTCTATTCAACCCTAGGATGGATTACAATCGCCATCTAAACTAGAAACAAAACTAACGACTAAGTTATATGAAAATACAAATTATGTATATCACATCACCCAATGAAAATACCATGTAATTTTCTAATTTAACAAAAAATAATATATAAAAGGAAAATATTTCATCTACAATGAAAGTGATCGCAGAACTAATCCATAATTATATATTCTGGTGTTGGAATTCAGAAAATACCCGTGGCATTTTAGAAACTTAGGTGCCTTTGAAAAAGACCTCCTTAGTTTAATGAAAAACATAGAATTTAGAAACAGAGCCAGTAATTTTCAAAATAAGCTAAGCTCGGATGAAAAATCTGTTCAGAAAACATTCATATTTGCCAATACGATAAGTAGCACAAGATAAGTACACACAATAAATAAAGATGATTACACCAAAAGAAACAATAAAACCACGAATATAATGATATTATTACAAAAGCACATTATCGAAAGTCGAAAGTATCCGAAACAAGCTGAATTATCTAACAAAAATAAAGGGGTTTTCATTACACACGTAAGTACCTCAACATAATTTCGACATCTAACATAAATTGAAGCTAATTAATCTCATAAATACGACAAAGGCGAGCTTAGTAAGAGAAACCAAGGTTCAATAAACAAAGGAATGAGACAATTATAAACTTAAATTGATTGAGAAATACTGGGGCTCTGTTGGTGCGTGTGATCTTTTGTGCTAGGTGTCATTACATTTATTTCTGTTGTTGCTGCATGCTACTGCTTCCACTGTTATGCTTACTACATTTGCTATCATTGTATTACGGGTGCTGTAAAAGGGACTGGGCTCGGGCAACATCCTTTTACCCATAGAAGAGAAAGCCCTTGAGTCATAGAGTTAACCTGCATCTCACTCTCAAAGAAAATGGCTAGGGACAGCGATCTTTACTAGATTTGTAGTATTATTGCTATCAGTACTCCAATCTTAACTTGATGTAGTGCTGACCATAGCGCCAAACTGAGCTGGTGTTGAACATAGCACCGCATTCTTCCAAAACTGTTGTCAACTATATACATATATACGTGTCGGCCAGCATGGTCCTTGACATTTACCTTCCCGTGTGGGATGTAAATTGTATGATCTAGTTCCTTGCATCTGACAAAATGAGATTTACTTCGTCTCCTATCATCCGTCATGTCTCCACTTTCACGCATGCCATCTATCTCCCATATATTCATGGCGTTTTTCGACAGGTGACCTTAGTGGCGGATAGACGTAATACAACGGTACTGCGGAGAGGTATTATTGTACGAGATATTTCGCTTTTTTATGACAGTAGATCTTCTGAATGAAATATTAGAAAAAGCCCTGGAAATATTATTATTGTGAAGGGCAGTGGATTGGCAGTATCGGTAGAGCATCGGACATCACATTTTTGCAGCATAGAGTTACGCCCCTTTACGGTCTGAGTTGAAATCTCGCCGAAGTTAACTTTGCCTTTCGCCCTTACGGGATCGATAAAATAAAGTACCAGTGATACACTGGGACAATTGCTGGCCTTGTGCTAAAATGTAGAAACAAGTAGAAACAATTATTATTATTGATAATTGTTTGTAGTTAAGGCACAAAGCCAGTAATTTGAAGGGGGAGTCTATTAAGTCGACCCCAGTCCATTAATGGTACTTTATATTATCGACCCCGAAAGGATGAAAAGAAAAAGCTAACCTCAGTGGGATTTGTAATCAGAAGTTATAAGGCCGTAATTCTTTGCTGTAAAGCATGGTGTCCGACGCTCTACCAATACTACCAAATCCACTGCTCTAATAATAATAATAATAATAATAATAATAATAATAATAATATTAATAATAATAATAATGATTTCTTTATTAACCACAAGGGTTTACACAAAGTAGACATTAAGAACAGTACAGGACAATACAGGACGGTACAAATGGGAATTTCTGCGTGTAAAAAAAAAAAAAAAACAGAGGATGCAATAATAGAACAATGAAAAAATTCCCCAATAGGGGGGAGACTTCCGAGGGACATTCGTGGAGAAAGCCCATTAAAAAGCCACAGTGACCCTGACCACCAGAGCAAGTGCCTTCTCCCAGTTGTCCACCTTTAATTTACAGACACATACTCAGAGTAGGCCCATTCACTCGGGCCATTGTTGCCTCTCTCACCCATCTTTCAACAAAATGCTGGGAAGAGAGCACTTCCCTCTCTACCCTGATTTTCTTTTACAAATGAAATTTGAAAAAGTTAATCAGGGCATCACCGAAGAGGTAAGTGCTCGTCTTCAGCCCTTTCAAACGTGTCCACCATAATATCTCTTTCGCCATGGTCATCAGACAGATAAAAACTGCCTGCCCTTCCCGGCTAAAGGAAGAGGGCGTGGCAATACTCACGATGGACTCAGCTGATAGCTGGATCCGTCCTACACGCGACAGCAGGTGTTCGACATAAACCCACAAGTCAGCAATGCTCGGACACTGGACGAGTGCGTGCGGGACGGTTTCGTAGCCCTGCGCGCATCTCGGACATGCCCGGCTGACGGCACCTCCATGCCTCTAGAGTTTATCCCGAACTGGCAAAGCTCCTCGGTATCAATGCCAGGCCAGGGATTTCTGGAAGTTGTCCATAGGTCCCGGCCCGAAAGATCTTCCGAAGAGATTGGCTAGTTGATTTTCGTCGATGCCTAGAGTTTCTCCAAGTACGTCGTCGCTCTTCCCCTCCAATAATCCTCTATAGAACGCCAAGGCGGAGTTTCCACCGATCACATTTCCCGACTGGTCGAGGGCTGTGAGCGCCTGAAGACATTCCAGTCTCCAAGCGCTCCCTCTCGGTCTTCGCTTGACCCAGGACTGCAGCTCCGTCAAGGAGACGAGCTGGGGAAAGACGCGTCTAGTAAACGGCGACCACACCTGATCACCGTTGAGGAAGAGGTGGAGATGTCGTAGCATCATCAGCCACGGCATGCCTAGCTCTCCACGTAGCGGGTGTTATAAGGTTGGAAATAATGATGAGAATGATGATGAGTTTAAACAAAGAAACAATGATAGTATTATATTATTATTACTATTAAATTATTCTTCAGGTTATTTGCGTTATCCACCGTAAAAGTAATTGCATCACATTTCGAATATATTTACTCTCATTAGTTGATTCTTGTTATTTATAAGTTTATATCTTTAGTTTCTATTTGTCAATCCGGCTGCCATAGAATTGAGTACAATAGATAAATACTAATTTAAAGCATTAGTATGTAAGACTTCAAATCTGTGTTAATAGATCAATCACGAAATTCCTACAATCACTTGTGAATTCGTTTATTTGTGGAGCCCATCGTATATCTTTCTGTTGATTATGCTTTGCTTTACTCATTTGTTGATTCATTTATTTATGCATTGGATTTCTTTTGTTTGTTTAAACATTCATTTATTTCAATCATTCATTTGATTATATGTCCAATTATGTTTCTTCGTTAGCTCTATTGATTTTCTCTGCATATACATTAATTAATCACTTTGTTTTGCAGTGTTTGTTTGCAGTAATACTTTTGTCAATGAATGAATAAATATATAAATTAGTTAATAAATGAACAAATAGACGTTAAATGTGCACATATAATCATGTGTGTATGTGTGTAACTTGACTAACTGTCTGCCTGTATATATATTTATATATATATATATATATATATATATATATAGGGCAGCCCAAAACCACTCAGAGAAGTGTGCTCAACCAAACAGAGAAAGAGGAGAAAGACTGTTATAAGGAGCGAATATCACTATACATTAACGGAGCCATTGATGGCGCACTGTATCTCTCTCTAGTGTGTTACCTTTTCAACATATTGTATTTTAAAGTGCCCAGGATTTCCTCTCCTTTGAGCACATTATTTACAGGGAACGGTGAGAGTCTATGGCTCCGTTAATGTAGCGTGATATTTCGCACCTTATAACAGTCTTTCTCATCTCTCTCTGTTTGGTTGAGCACACATCTCTGAGAGGTTTTGGGCTGCCCTTTCTAACAGCTCGTCCCTCAGAGGCCACTGGTTCACTGCCCTTAAACACGCTGTGACTTCTCTCTCCCACGTCTAGTTGGACGGCCGCTTTAAAAATTATCTTAGTGTTGTCTGAAATGTATAGCCTAACACACGCTGATCAACCTGGGCTATTTCATTTCCGTCAACAACTTATGGCGAAACATATCACTTTGGATTTGTACGTGTGTTATATAGTTATAGAGGTTCTTATTTACGCTTTAATTTATATTTTTAATTATCGTGTCTATATTCTGCCTTTCATAGGTTATAGATTCCATACACTGGTGGTGTTTTCCCTGTTTTATTGATGGCGCACTGTACATATATATATATGTGCGCATGTATGTATATATATATATACATAAAACTGTACATCTGTATACATATGTGTATGTACGTATACATACTTTTATTTAAGCAACAGGCCGTACTAAGAGTGAGAAATGAAATTTCGTTTCATTTTTTCCATTTATCGTTTTCGGTGCGCCCGGCCGATTAACTCACTCGATATGCAAATTAGGCTGCCCAGCCGTTAATATGCACAAGCAAAGTAAAACTTTCAGACGTTCAATCATCTGGCTGGAAGGTATACGGTTCTGACGATTGCTAATAAGCTTGAAAGTAGTTCATCGTTCCTTTGTCAGTGTTGAACAAAAGGGCAACGA
>OZ024742.1:131951754-131956754 GCA_964016885.1 Eledone cirrhosa
TTGGGTGCGGTTGTCTTTTAGACTCCAGATATAAGCTGAAAGTGACGTCATATTCCTTCTTAAAGGGGCAAGAAAAGCATGGGTATGCATGTAAAGCCACTGCTTGAATCTATTGGCGGTTAACCGTATGTAGGCCCTACGGTTTTTGAAATATTTACTTCTGCTTTCACATATTGAATTTTTTAGTTACAGAAGATCCCGTTAAGGGTGAAAGCAGCGACTCTTTGCTTAGCTTAAACTTTAATCTGTTATTTTAATAAATATTTGCTCTACGGTTCTTATATATTTGATATATATTTATCCTTATCGAGCCCTCTTTGGATTTTAGTCTTTAAATTTATTATTATTATTATTACTATATATATATATATATATATATATACATACCTACATATATATATATATAGAGAGAGAGAAAAAGAGTCAGAGTCCCAACGGCTGAGCTCCGACCGCCTTCAGATCTAGCTGTCAAAACGACCGGAGCTCAGCCGTGGTGGGGTCCTATCCTATTTCCCACTCTACTACCCTATGTATCGCTTCCTCTGGTCTGTTATGGTACACCTGGTATCTTACCACAGATTCTTTGTTATATATATATATATATATATATATATATATATATATATATATATATATATATATATATTAGAAAGTGAGGTTTTTATTTACGAAATGAAAAATAACCGAGGTGTCGTACACGAGTGAAAGTATAAAGAAAAAGAGATGAAATCGAAAATGCAACTGGAGTCTTATTTTTTTTAAAAATATATATATTTATTTGGTTCCTTTACCGGTTTCGCAGTTCTTCTGCTTTTCAAAAGGTGAGTTGAGATGGAGGGTCTGTGGTTTTTCTCACATCTGGTTGGTCTCTGAATGTTACTTGTTTTATATGGAAAAAGTGGCTCGAAATGCCAGGTTTTTCGAGAAGCAATTTGATTGGTTTATCAATAATTATAATAAATTTCGCGCCAGTTCGCGTTACAATAGTTCTTCAAATAAGAGAGGGGGGGTTGTCACAGGTTGTTTTTTTCATATATGAGTGTTTGAATTTCTTTTTACTTGAAAAAAGAGGCTCACGAAGGCTTTTTTTTGGTTGGTTATAAATGAAATTTGGCTGTCACGTGAACAAGTTTTCATTACATTTTTGCGCCCTTATTTGGAAAACTATTCTGTAGTCTTTATCGTGAATGTTATGACAATGGAGAGATAGTGCTCAAGAGAAAAGGCATTGGGAGAATTGTTCTGGTTCAGTGAATATGGCCAGCTCGCCGGGGTGTCAGAGTTAAGATTTTCTATTGAAGTGAAGATATGTATGTTTATTTGTGTGCTTGTGTGTGTGTATGTGTGTATGTGTGTGTGTGTGTGTATGTGTGTATTGGAAGATGATTCTATTAGTAGAGATGGGGGAGGGAGTTGTGTGTGTGTGTATATGGGTGTTATTTGTGTGTGTGCGAGTATGTTAAGATGGAGAGGATATATATTTTGTGTGTGTGTATATATATATGTGTGTAGGAAAGTGGTTCTATTAGTAGAAATGGGGAGGGAGTTGTAGGTGTGGGGGTTGTTATGTGTGTGTATGGGTGTTATGTGTGTGGGAGTATGGTTAGCATGTTAAGATGAAGAGAATATATATATATATATATTGTGTGTGTGTGTATGTGTGTGTGTAGGAAAGTGATTCCTTTAGTAGGAATATTTTTGAATGAACATATTTTCCTTACTTTTTCGTGTTTGCTGTTGTATTGCCAGTGCAAACGTATGTTAAGGTATATTTAGTTCTGGTTTTTATTTTCTAAAGTAGAAGGTGTTATGTGTGTGTATGTCATATTGTGGTATTGACATAATGTATATTAAACCTTATTTAATGTTGGTCTATATTTTTGAATAAACATATTTTCCATATTTATTCGCATTTGTTCTGTTGTATTGTTAGCGCAAAGGTAAAATGGGAAGACTTGGAATTTGGGTGTCTTATTACTTGCGCAAATGTCTAGATGTGCACTTAGTGGTATCTGTCTCGTGGTTGGATCTCGTAATTGTTGGCGATGAACTGTCATTCTGTTTCTGAGTGTGAGTTTAGTTTGTCCTATATAATCTTCATTGCATCCTTTACATTTAATGGCATAAAGTAGATTTGTTGATGAGCAAGTGAAGTGATTTTTTACAGTAAAATGTTGTCCTGATTTAAATGTATACGTATTGCCTTCAATGAGGTGAGTGCAGGTTCCACAATTAGAGCGACCACATTTTTTGATACTTGGTTGTGGGTTTGTGGTAGGTAATTTGGCATTGGTGAGTAATGTTTTCAGTGATTTGGGTTGTCTTTTGCTTTTGATTATTTTGTGTGTTTCAAGGGCTTTTTTCATTCTTGGGTTTTGTTTTAGTAGTGGGATGTTATTGTGAATAGTGTTGTAAGCTTCCGTTTAATATAGAAATGGGTTCTACAGGACTGGAACTGTTTCGATGATATCTTTTAATGAAACAGTTCCAGTCCTGTAGAAAACATTTTTCTATATTAAGCATGATGTTTAGACTCAACAAATGCTTTGAATTCCTTACTCTCTTTGGTTACCCCAGACTGAAAGCGGGACTCACACACACACATACACACACACACACACACACACACACACACACACACACACACACACACACACACACACACACACACACACACACACACACACACACACACACACACACACACGCACGCACACACGCACGCACGCACGCACGCACGCACGCACGCACGCACGCACACACACACACACACACACACACACACACACACACACACACACACACACACACACATATATATATATATATATATATATATATATAACGAAGAAAGTGTGGCAAGGAACCAAGTGGATAAAAACGCACAAGGGAACTCAATACTTAGTGTAGTAGAGTGGGTAATCGGAAAATGTTTAACCCCGACGGCAGAGCTCGAACAGTTTCGACGGCTATTTCTTAACTAGGACTCCAGAAATAGCCGGCGAAACGGCTTGAAAAAGCTTGAGCTCTTCCGTCGGGGTTAAACATTTTCCTATATATATATGTATATATAATGTACCCATACACATCCACGCCCACATATACACATATATTTCTATATGTACATATATATATATATATATATATGTGTGTATATATATATCTCTAGTTGTCACATGCACACATTTACACCTAATAATATCCGTATGTATGAATGTATGCACGCACACACACGCACACACACAGACACACACACACGAACACACATATACACACACACACATACACACACATATTTATATACACTGATTTATACTTTCTCATATCGAATTATTCATTAGCTGGATATATATAGGACATATACTTATATATAGGATATATATATATATATATATATATCTTCCAGAGATCTATCATTATTTATATGTAATTCATACGTGAGTAAGAACAAAGCTTTTATTTTTACAGACACTGATTGTTGTCAAGTCTCATTAACATTAACAAGTTAAGATTGTTCGTGTTATTGAAGCAGAAGCTGCTTAAAATTCATTAGAATAACCTTTATAATTTTGAAGGTGTGTTCGCGAAAATATTTGTAAATGCTAAATGTTGCAGGTAGCATTTATTCGAAATTTTCACAAATATACTAAAATGAAGACTAACTAACGTTGTTTTCTCGTAAACACTCTTATCGCCGTAACCTCCGCCACCCATTTCATCAGCAACTACACCAACGCCAACACGATGACCATTACCACCACGTCCATACCACCATCACCGCCCCCAACACCCTCAACGCCAACACCACCACCATTACCACCACGGCAATTCCACTATCACCCCCGCCCCCCTAACACTACCATCCTCCCACAAACACCAGCAACGCCAACACCACCATCGCACCCCAACACCATAGCCCCCTCCAAATCCACCAATGCCAACACCATCACCATTACCACTACGACAATACCACCATCACACCACCAACACCACCAACGCCAACACCATCACCATTACCACCACGACAATACCACCATCACACCCCAACACGACCAACAGCAACACCATCGCCATTACCACCACAGCAATACCATCATTACCCCCCATCACCACCAACGCCACCATCACCACCATTACCACCACGGCAATACCACCATCACACCCCAACACCACCAACGGCAACACTACCACCATTACCAGCACGATTATACCACCATCATCAGCAACGTTACCACCATGCCCTTCCCTACCCCGTTATCACCTGCAACATCACCAACGCCAGCATCATCAACCTCATAATCACGACCACCACCACCACCCTCACCATCAACAGCATAACCCTTACCATCCTCTAGCCTTTTCCGTCGTATCTTATACTCTGAAGAGATAACCGAAGTTTAGCAAAACGTTTAACTGAACATCTACAATATTCCCCTTAAATAACACTATTTATATTTGACTGTAAGTTTAGCCAGGATGATTTTATCTATTCACTGATAATAGTATATGATAGTGCACATACTTAAATATGGAATGTTACGCGATGCAAGTTCCTTGCGGACAGGATGGAGAAGGCATTCCCCCCGGAGGACAGCAAGGGAGACACGCCTGAAAAGCCACTCCAACTCGCGGGGTCCACTCCTGCGGCTGGCCAGCTCAGCGTCTATGGTGGCGAGTAGGGAGGTAGCCCTAGGGCCGAGGACACCATAAGTCTCCACTTTCAGGGGTACAACAGCAAACCTGTCGGTGAGTGACCGGTATTTGAGGAGTTTGGCCTCCTCAGCCCGACGTGCAGCAGAACCAGTAAGTGTGTATGCGAGTGTGTGTACATATGTATTTATGTGTGCGCCTCTGTGGCGTTATACCATATAGTTAAATCGTATAAATCTAGTGTAATCACTCAACACCAGCAGCCGAAATTACAACAATAATTATAACAACAGTAATAATAATAATAATGGTTTCTTATATAGGCAAAATGTCAGACATTTTGTGAGGGA
>OZ024742.1:131964254-131969254 GCA_964016885.1 Eledone cirrhosa
GGAGTAGGCTGTTGGTGGGTGGTGCCTTATTCGTTTTGAAGCCGAACTTCTCATCACTGGTAGATGCTATATGAGGGTTCTCGAGGTAGAAGGCCCTCCATCTAATTCGCTTGATGAACTCGTCGGTACGTCTGATGCGTGATTTGAGGTATAGTTTCCTTGGAGGGATGGGGATGTTCTTCATGGAGACATCAAGGTCGAGTTTTGTCAGCATGGTTTCTTGATGATGGTTATAAGGGGCACAGAGAGTGCTAAAAGATAGGTTATTCCGGGTTGAATCGGAGGTAACCACAGTAAGTAAGGTACTCAATACAGAGTGTAACAGTTTTAATATAGATGAGATTCTACAAGACTAGAAATGTTTCATTCTTTAGAAATCATCAGGAATCTGGGTATCAACAAATAAATATGGTATTTATAGGTCTCTTCAGGTGGTAGGAGACGGTAGGGAGTGGGATGGGTAGCGGTCATTGGTTGATAGAAAAGGGAATTCATTAAAAGCTAATTCTGAAATACGGCCACTATGGTTATGTGAGTACCTCTTACCTATCTGCATTTTCTGCCTGTAGAGCTGTTTTTATGTGCCTGTGTATATGTGTATATTTATGAGTACTTATTTGTTTATATATATGTGTGTATGTGTATATATGTTTGTGTATATGCATATATATATGTGTATATATGTAGATATATGTGTATATATATATATATATATATATATATATATATATATATATATATATATATATATATATATATATATATATATATATATATATATATGTATATATATATAGTTAAAAGAATAGAGGTGTAACACACAAGTTATTATATATTGGTAAACGGAATAGAAAATGCTGACAAATTGTTCACAGTTGAAAAATGGTTTAATTAGGAATAAAAGAGTATTAGTGATTGTATGAGTTAGTATTCAGTTGTGATTTTAAGTTTTTAAGTTTTTACCGGTTGCGCATTTCTAAATGTTTTTCAAAAATAATTTTGAGATAGAGTGTCCGTGCTGTTTGCTCTGATCTGATTAGTTTTGGGAATTCTACCTGTTTTTATGTTAAAAAAGTGGCTCCAGCGTTATTTTTGTGTTGCAAAAATGCTTGTGGTCAAAACAATTTTGATTGGTCGGTAGAGGTCATGTGAATGTAAAAAGTTGATTTTGCGCAAAGACTGTTTTTCCACCAGGCGTTCGGTAGGGCCTTACGAGTTCGAAAGGGCGCATTTGCTTAGCGTTGTGGGGCACAGTCTTTACCGACTCACGTGTGGTTGCGCTTACCATTAATGTGGAGACAAGGTTTTTCCGCACCGGTGACAATGGAACTTAACCAGCTGGTTGTGCGATGGTATGAACACAGAGATCTCGCAGTTTGCCGGTCGACATTCACCAAACGCCATGTTCAGCACCAATAACACCATCACCACCAACTTCCCCAAAACTACTACAACAACAACAGCACCAAAAAACAACTATAACTAACACCATCACCACCACAACAAGTACTACTACTACTACTACCACTACTACTACTACTACTACTACTACTACTAAATATACTACTACTACTACGACGACGACGACTACGACGACGACCCACACTACTACTACTACTACTACTACTACTACTACTACTACTACTACTACTACTACTACTACTACTACTACTACTGGACAGTCATGGTTGCCGACATCATTCTTTACGTGTTAATTGTAAAAGTACACCCATATATATTAAAAATCCTTGCTTTCGTTGATTATTTCTATATACATTTTACTCTCAACAGTTTTTTGAAATTTCATCTTCTGTTTTGTTTGATATTATTTAATTTCATTTCCAAACGATTCAACAGAATGTATAAATAAAATAATACAATAAACAACGTACACACACACACACACTTATATATATGTGTGATTATATATATCTGCATATATAAACATGTATGCATGCTGTGTGTGTACGTGTGCGTGTGTTTTTCTGTGCGTTTGTGTGACTCTTTGATTAAGCGTGTATATGTGTCTCATATATAGCTTTCTGATATTTTCTTTATATTATCTCATTTCCTTATATTTTATATTGCGGAGCTTCACGGCAAAACAAATTATTACACGCAAACCAATCTCGATGTTGCCACACATACAAGGGCATACATTCTAATACAAGATTCCATATCATATATATACGTATATAATTATATGTATATATATATATATATATATATAGATATATATATATTTATATATATGTGTACACACACATACACACGCTCACACACACATATATATATATACATATATAATCATATATATATATGTGAGTGTATGTGTATATATATATATATGTATATGTGTATATATATATATATAATCATATATATGGGTGTGTGTATATATATATATATGTATATATATATATATATGTATATATATATATATGTATATATATATATATGTATATATATATATGTATATTTATATATATATATATGCATATATATATATGTATATATATATATATGTATATATATGTATATATATAAATTAATAAAAATAATGAATAAAAACAAAGAAACAGTTCCTTATATTAAACAATTCATCATTTTACGATCGTTTCTAGGATATATATGTGTGTGTTGGTATGTATATCATATAGATCTATGTAAAGATTTTATAAACTATCAGAGGGAATATACATACCTACACATATATATGCTGTCTTCAGAAATAATGATATTTGTTTATTGAAAAAAAACAACAAAGATTTAATATACTAGGTCTGTTTGGGAACAGGTTTTGAATTGAACAATAGAAAAGTAGTAAGTGGTCAAGTAGATAGAATAGTAGTAGAAATTTAATTTAGGGGTACAGGAATGCAGACTTCAGTTTTGAATGGAAAGAGTATTTTGAATGAAAAGATTACTTTGGGGATGAAGATAGGTCAAGTCCGTGAAAGGTACACGAAAATTTGATGTTATTAAAGAATAATGCTAATGATAAAATCTAAGGAGAATAACACTTTATAATAAATGTGTTAGTGAAAAATATCAATCTTATTTAAAACATAAGGAATTTAGATCTATAAAAAGAAATTAAATTAATTTAATTGATAGGTATATTTATAGGGATACATTTATATTAATCCATATAGATATGATAGATAAGAGTTAGATGTTACTAAAGAATGTTAAAAACGAAAGAAAATAAAAAAAAAAATTTTTTTGGGGGGGGATACATGTATTAGTGAGAAATAACAAACTTATATAGATTACAAGGAATTTAGATTCAGGAAATTAAAACAGTTTATATGTATACTTATTGGTATAAATTTTAGGAAAAGATAGTTGTAAAAGGGAAAAAGAATTATGCAGTTCTTAGTAGTAGAATATTAATTATAGGTTAACTAATTTAAAAAAATTAATTATAATAATTTGTAAAATATAAGTGTATATTAATTAGGTTTATAATATTTGAAAGTTTTTCTAATTCTATGATTGCAAGATATAATTAATTGTTGTCGCTTATTTAATAGAATATCCTTAGATTTCATTATTTCAAAAAGTTCCTGGTAACTTAATCTACATTCATATCTATTATTTTGATAAGTGGTGGCCCTTTTGAGCACACACCAGGTCAGGTTATAATCGATATTCTTTTTTCTATAATTATTAATTATTTCAGCTAACGATGTTGTATTAGCTAATGCGGCATTTTTAAAACTTTTTGTTGGTATTAAATCTTACTTTAAATTGATTAGAAGTAGCTCCTATATATGAATACGTTGAGTCCTTAGTGCTAATTTTACATTTATATACTATGTTATTAATAAGGCAATTTCCTTTTAATGGGCAATTTGCTTTGTTTCTACAGTTACAACCTTTCGTGAATGTTATATCAGGGGAGTTAGTCAAATTAGGTGTGGAATTTTCTCGACTTGTTGTATGTGAATAAGATGGTGGTTTGCTGTGGTTTATTTTAGTATTATGGTTAGTTTGATGTGTTGGTGGTATATTCATGGTCTTTTTACATTTATATGCATTTTAGGCACTTATATTTTGTTGTATATTTTTGATTGTGGAGTAGGAGAATTTGACCGTTGATCTATTAATTACTCCCAGGTCTCTGATGTTATTGGATGCCACTAGAGTTTCACCCGAAGGAAGAGAGTATGGTAGTTTCAGGGCATCCTTTTATTCCAAAGTGGATTAATTCAAATTTATCCTCATTCAACAGCATATTATTCATTTTCGCCCATTGGATAACAGCCTGTAGGTCTGACTGATGGCAAGTCCGGACACCCACCTCATTGATGACCCTTTGGAGCTTGAAATCATCTGCGAAGATTCTGATGTTGCTGTGCTTGATGATGTCAGTAATGTCATTAATGTAGATGATGAAAATAAGTGGGCCCAACACAGTGCCTTGTGGGACGCTATGGCTGACTTTGGCAGGGCTTGATTTTACTCCTTCGACTACAACATGCTGGGTTCTGCCTGTCGTGAAACATTTGATCCACTGTAGTAACCTTCCAGAGACACCAACATTGGATAGTTCTTTCAGTAGAATCTTATTATCAACCCTGTGGAAGGCCTTGCTGAAGTCAAGGTAGATGACATCAGTGTTGGAGCCCTCTCCCAAGGCTCTCAAAATATCGTCAAATTGATGCAGGAGCTGCGTTAGGCAGTCCCTTCCATTACGGAACCCATGTTGGTTGGAGTTCAGCAGGCCGTTGCTTTCAAGAAAGTGGGTTATTCGTGATCTGACCACCCTCCCAAATACCTTGATAATATGAGAGGTGAGTGAGATCGGACGGTAGTTCACTGCGAGGGATTTATTTCCCTATTTGAAGACTGAGACAACGGACTGGGACAGAAAGTTTTCAGGAATATAGCCAGTGTCCAGTAAGTTCCTCCACAGATTAGCAAGAGGAGATGCAAGTTGGTGTCGACACACCTTCAGGACACAAGCAGGGAACCTGTCAGGGCCTACTGCTGAA
>OZ024742.1:131974254-131976754 GCA_964016885.1 Eledone cirrhosa
GTCCGTGTTTTGAGTTTTCCAATAATTATGTAATAATTATGTAAACTCGAGCGCCGGATTCTTCAGGAAGCCCACTCATATCTAGACACTAAATTTTCCAAAGCGATCGCGCCAAGAATTCATTTCAAAATGGCTAAAAATTGTGACGTAGTCGCGGTCAAGTTGGAAGGGGTGTGGTAGTTGCTTACGACAGGTGGCATTTTTGCTAGAAGGCACAACACAATACAGCCAAATTTGTATCTCAAACTAGTGGGAGATTATTACATATAAAAGTTTACATATATATATACATACATATACATATACGTATATATTTTATCTTGTGATTCTATAGACATGTTTTATGATATATATATATATATATATATATATATATATATAATCACTGCGCACTAACAGGTGAAATACCAGAGTAACAATACTCACTATTTAGTCATAAGTGAATATCTAATGTCTACTTTGGTATTGAGTACTCTTTTCACTCGTCCAATGACTACATACCAATAACTCCCTCCCTTCACCAACGGGAAACTTACTCTACACAATTTGTATTACGGTAAAAAATTCATGTAGCTTCTTTTCCTCGCTTCAGCCAGTCTTGTTCCGTTACCGACCCTGCTACACCATCACACTGACGGAACATCGCGAAACACACTGCTCTAGCAGCTGGGAATTCCTCGCGTTTGAGCACTATGGGGACCGGAAGGGCCTCTGCGGCGTAGTACTGGCCATGCCTAAGCACGTCCACAAGTCACTCATCAGCTGGAACCCAAAGAGCGACCGTTTGCTATCCGCCCGTTATCTCTCCAGACACGGGAATATGACTATCGTCGTTGACTATGTTTCCACCGAAATTGTCGCAGATAATTCTTTGAAGGAGGTCTACTATGACCAAATCCAAAAGGTTTTAGGATAAATACCATCTCATAACATCTTGTATGACGCCAATGCTATCATGTCCTCCGCCAGGTTTCCTCCAGCCGATGCTTTGCTGACTCAGCTCATTGTCACAACCTTCAGTGATACACCCACCAGTGACAATGGTAATCGCCTACTGCTCCTGTGCTGATACAACAATCTCTGAATCGCCTACACCTGTGTCCATCGCAAACTCATCCATGGCTACACTCGTAAGGTGATCGACCATATCAGCATTTTCCACCGTTGGTGGTCGTTTTTCATCAACTGCCGGGCCTACACAGGAGCAGAGCTCGGCCATACTGACTATGAATTGCTGACTGCGACACTGAAGTTGAGGTTGCCGGTGGACCCTGTTTCCAAGTAGCAGCCTCGCCTTGGCTCATCCTGTCTCTGATCCCAACATCGCTTCTACATTTGTGTGTTCCATCACCGAACGATTCATCGCCCTGGCCGAGGACAAGATCTTAAAATGAAGCTTGAACCAGTCTGCGCTGACATTCTGGTAAACTCAAGACAATTCTCCAAACGGCCCCGGGTGTTACTGCAGAAGCTGGAGATAATCAACCGTCGCTGCATGTCTAGCCTGTGCAACAACATAAATGAGTAGCACCGGCTCACCCGGACAAGCAACATGGCCATTACGGATGACCGGGAGAAGTTTAGGGTAGACAATTGCTAGTGCTTAGAGGCAGCGACAAGGAACAACAATCTAAACAGGTTTTTAAAACAGAGTTTATCCTGGTTCCCGGATCAAAACAGCTTTAGTGAAGGATACTAATGGTAACGTCATCACCACAGTAACACACTGCCTGAAACGCTGGAATGAGCACTTCAGCCTTCAACATCACCCCCCTGTCCTAATTGATCACTGCCTAACCAGAACTATCTGCAGATAGAGACACTAGAAGACTTGATCATGTCACCCAATGATGAATGAGAGCAGGTTTGATAAGCTCGACAACCACAAAGACCGTGAAATCTTCACTATCACCGAGGAGATGCTGAAGCAGGGCGGAGATATGATCCAGTGGCTCACTCGCATCATCAACCATATATGGGTCTCAGAACGAATCACAAATGATTGAAACTGGGTCATCATGAAGCCGTCCTGGAAACGGAAGAGAGACAAACTCGACGGCAGTAACCATAGTGGCATCTCTCTCCTCTCCATCCCACACAAACTCTTCAACAAGATCCTCCACAGCCATTAGACGCAGAGGATAACCACAATAAGCCGGATTCATGCTAAATCGATGTAATGCCGACCACATTTCTGACACCTATCTCATTATTGAAAGCTCTCAGCTGTTCCACAATGATCGCAGTCTCTATGCCGCCATCGTCTACCTCAATACGGCTTTCGACACGGTCGACCACTCATCCTCTTGGAAAATCTCAAGCTCATCGGCGCATCTCTCAAGATCACTACCTTGTTCCAACGGCTCTATATCTTTGCCCAGAGCTGCGTGCGCGTGAACAGACAGGGCTCCGACTGGTTCTTCATCAACAGCCGGCTCCGGCAGGGCTACGTGGCTGCTTCCGTCCTGTTCAATTGTGTCATCGTCTATCTGATAACCAA
>OZ024742.1:131991754-131999254 GCA_964016885.1 Eledone cirrhosa
TATGGTCCGAAATGGCCGAGTTTCGGTGGATCAGATGTTTGGAAGTCATGGGTTTGGCATAATGGGAATGGAGGATTTGTTTTTGGTTGTTAATGGTATCTAACCAGAGCTCTGTGTCTAGTACAGGTAATCGATGGTTGGGGTGTCTACTTGGGTAGTCTATAGTAACTCTAATGCTCTGGTGGATGGAGTTTGCTATTTGCTGGATGCTTTCCATTGTGTTTTTCTCTAGTTCCTGGTTACTGTCACTGTCCCCCTCGGTTGGACTATAGGCTGAAATGACTGTCAACACACACACACATAGAACAAACAACCAACCAACAATAAATAAATAAATAAATAAACAAATAGATAAATGAACACAAACACACACAGACACCCGGATGTGGCGCATGCGCAAACTGAGCACACAACACACACACAGAAACAAAATGGCGTAGGATAGAAGAAAGGAAAGGCACAGAAACAAAGAAAGGAATCCCCAGTCACTGAAGAGGTCACAGAGTGTGTGACGAAAGGACTATGGCTATATATAAACAACTATATGGTTGTGGAACCAACCAACCAACCAGAAATTTATAAGTTTGTAGATTTGTAAATTTATAAATTTATAAATATATAATAAATTGAAGTGAAAGCAACTGGTGCGTGTGTTTCTTATTGGCAACATGACCCTCCCAAAGTATAACAATATCGGTTCCAACACGCGATTTCAGATAAAGAGTCTTGCTAAACAAATTCAGAAACGAAATATATATATATATATATATATATATATATCTTATTTTCTAATATATATATACATATATATATATATATATATATATATATATATATATATATATATATATATATATATATATATATATATATATATATATATATATATATATATATAAAAGTATGTATGTATATATATATATATATATATATATATATATATATGAGCCTTGCCCTCCTTGATCCTCTTCTTGGCTCTCTGAAGCTCCTCTCTGGTGAAGTGCTCTGTCTCAACATCCAGTTCCTCAAACAGCCGCCTGATCTCCCCAGTGCTCTGGGCTGTGGAGGGTGGCTCTCCTAGTAGGGTCCTAAAATGGTCTAGCCATTTCCTCTTCCTATCCTCGGGCCCCGTTCCATGGATTTGATTCAAACACCTTCTCTTCCTCCCTGTGATCTCGTTGATGATCATCCAGCTCTCCTTACATCCAGATCCGTCAACCGCTCTCTCCACACTTCTGATCTTCTCTATCAGTGCCACCTCTCTGACCTCAGTGTAAGCGGTACAGAGTTCTTCCCTCATCACCTCCACAGTCTCCATCCTCTCCTCCGTAGGATCAGTATAGAATTGGTCCTTGGCAGCTTTCAGGTGTTCTCTGGCTGCACACACTTTTGGGTTTGCAGAGCTGACGTGCTTCCCTTTGTTCTTTTTCCTCGGCACCAGGGTTTCACTTGCTTCCGCCACTGCATTGGAGAAGTGCCCGTACCTCCTCGTCACACTCTCCTCAGTCCATCCAATCTCTCTCTCCTCTGACACTCCACAAAGAGCACTAAACCTGTTTCTCACTTCCACTGTGAACCTCTCCTGTAGCTTATCATCTTCCTTGAAAGCTCCCCAGTCATAGATTGCTCTCCGGGGCCGAGCCTTGCTCTTTCTTAAGCTCACCCGGACCTCACTCATATCAAGCCGGTGGTCACTACCCAGTGTACTGAAATAGCTGTATGGTTCCGTGTTCAGAACACTATTCCGCCACTTTTTTCTCCCCAGAATGAAATCAATCTGGGACTTGGACAGGTGCATATCCGAGATGCAGGTTCACATCTTCCCCAGATTCTTCCTAAACCTTAGGTTGGTCGCCATCAAGTTCGCTTCCAGCAGGGTGTCTCTCAGTAGTTTTCCATTTCGGTTGGTGTTGTTATGGAAGTACCAACAAGGATCTTCACTGCCCTCCTTACTCAGATGTGCATTGAAGTTCCCCAAAACAAGCAGGATATTGTGTGCCTGAGTGGTGTTGACAGCTCTACACACCTCCTCTTGGAACTCCTCCGCACTCACATCACTGTCCCCATCGGTTGGACTATAGGCTGAGATGACTGTCAGTCTTGGGTTTCCATTGAAGGTCACCGTCAACACTCGCGAGGAGATAGGCATTATTTCCCTCACCAACAGATTGGTTCCTACACTGAACACAAAACCCACTCCTCCTACTGCAGCATTTGTTGTGTTCTTCACTGCCGATGTAGTGATGAGCTGGCTCCTCTTCCCGATCATCACACTCCTCACAGGCTCATCGTGTAGGATCCTGTGTTCTTGGATCGCAAGTATCTGCATATCACTCTCCTCGAACAGATGTCCCAACTCCTCTCTCTTCTCCAGCGTCCGAATAGTCCTCACATTCAAAGTGCCCATTTTGATGGCTCTTCTGCAGGACAAAACTGCATTCTTTATATTTGTCTCAGAGACAGCTGATCCATCATCCACTGGCCCTCTCTGTGGCTCTAAGCCAGCAGAGTCATAACGACCAGGCTGCTCCTTGACAGTGTAATTAGGGGCTCTAACCCTAGTGCTGTTAGATCGACTCTCCCTATTTCTTTTCAATGGCTTCATATTTCTTTTCAACGGCGCCACTCGAATAAGGTAGTTATTTAAGCCATAAGGTAGGTATTTAACCCATGGAGAAGATGGAGTGGCGTCAGAGGTGATGAAGAGGTGTGATTTTGATGATATCATCCTGGGGTTCTGTAACGGGGCACTCGAGAGAGGAGTTGCCCCGAATCAGTGGAGGATCAATAACATCGTCCCAGTGCCAAAGAAGGGAGATCTCTCTAACACCAACAACTACAGGGGGATCTCACTGACGTCACTTGTGGCAAAGACCCTCAACAGGATGATTCTTAACAGGATTCAGCCTGAGATGGAGAAGAGGCTCAGGGACAACCAGAACGGCTTCAGAGGGGGTAGATCAACCACCAGTCACATCCTGATGCTGAGGAGGATATTAGAGGGAGCTAGAGCAAAGTGCCTTCCTGCGGTCATAGTTTTCATTGACTTTAGGAAGGCCTTTGATTCTGTGGACCGTTACTGCCTGATAAAGATCTTACAGGCTTATGGAATCCCCAAGAAGATAGTGGACCTGATATCACTGCTCTACACCAACACCAAAGCCCAAGTCATTACACCTGATGGGATGACAGAGTTCTTTGAGATGCTGGCTGGAGTGCTCCAGGGAGATACATTGGCTCCCTACCTTTGTATCATCGTAGTGGACTATTGTATGCGCCTTGCACTGGAGAAACACCAGGACTCTGGCTTTACTGTGGCACCGGCTCAGAGCAGGAGAGTTAGGGCGAAAAAGGTATCAGATGCCGAATTTGCCGACGACATAGTTTTGGTGACAAATACAGTGAAGGAGGCAGAGGATTTGGTGCGAGAAGTTGAGACTGTGTCGATGAGTGTGGGGCTGAGAATGAATGAGACTAAAACAAAATATCTGGTAGAGAATGTTGAGAAGCCAGAGGGGATCACTAATGTAAGCGGGAAGCCGCTAGAATTGGTTGAGGGCTTCCTGTATTTGGGAGCAAAGATTGGGAATACGGAAGATGATGTGGTTGAGAGGAAGAGCAAGGCCTGGGCGGCGTGCCACAGCTTGAGATCGGTGTGGAAGTCGGACCTTCGTAGAGACCTGAAAATCCGCCTCTTCATTGCTGTAGTGGAGTCTGTGCTGCTGTATGGGTCTGAGACTTGGACACTGACCAAAAAAGTCACTCAGATGGTGGATGGGTGCTACACGAGAATGCTGAGGATGGCTCTGAACATTAATCAGTATACACTGAGGATGAAAAACTCAGAGCTGTATGGGAGCATCCCAAAAGTCAGCTCAAAAGTGACACAGAGGAGACTGAGGTTAGCTGGACATGCTCACCGACATCCAGAGTTGACATTGCACTCAGTGTTCCTTTGGGAGCCCCTACATGGACAAACTAGAAGAGGAAGACCAAGGTTAACGTATGTTGATGCCCTAAGGACAGACACTGGTCTATTGGAGACGCAGGATATGGCAGCGATAATGAGGGACAGAGACCGCTGGAGAGAACTCGTCCATAGATCTCGGGAATTTTACCCGCCTTAGAATAGAATAGAATAGTATATATATATATATATATATATATATATATATATATATATATTAATATGTGTAGAAGTAAACACAGTAAACCCGTGTCTAAAATTACGAGAGTAGGTTACACTACAAATATTATATATCATTCAACCTGAATCATATGGGAAGTTACAAGATTTCTTACAAGATTTCTCATACATACCATGTCAATAACCATTTCATCTCCCGGACAGACTAAAGATTTGATCTGTTTCGCCCTGAATGAATCGTGTTTGTAACAAGTAATCCATAGGCATTTCGTCAGCAAGAGATAAGACTGAATGTTACATAAAACCTGTAACAATAAACTTACTAAAGTTTACACCTTGTGCGTTGAAAGTCATATGCGGTGCGAGTGGTTATGCTAGAAATAATAGCATATTTACACTCATTTTTATAAGCTCAACAGATAAAGAGCCGAAATACAAATAAAATATAGAGTTATTAACTCATATAGATACCCTGCAATTAACAAGCTCAAAATATAAATACTGAGCATTATAATATTAATATGCGTAGAAGTAAACAGAGTAAACCCGTGTCTAAAATAACGAGGGTAGATTACACCACAAATGTTATATATCATTCAACCTAAATCATATGGGAAGTTACAAGATTTCTTACAAGATTTCTCATACATACCATATCAATAACCATTTCATCAATAACCATTTCATCCATAACCATTTCATCAATAACCATTTAATTGTAAGAAATCTTGTAACTTCCCATAATAATTCAGGTTGAATGATATATAACATTTGTTACCCTAGTAATTTTAGACACGGGTTTACTGTGTTTACTTCTATACGTATTACTATTATAATGCTCAGTATTTATATTTTGAGCTTGTTAATTGTATGGTATCTATATGAGTTAATAACTCTATATTTTATTTGAATATATATATATATATATATATATATATATATATATATATATACACATACGTATGGGGCGAAGGGTTCGTGCATGCGTTATAGAATCTTGAGTTGTTCAATTGCGTCGGTTGTAGCAAGCTGAATTTTGGTTGCTTACTAAAATGTATAGACACAAAAAAGATAAGACAACCACACACACACACACACACACACACACACACACACACACACACATACACACAAAAGCACGGCAGCTTTGGGGCAAGCAGAATTTTGACTGATTACTAAATCGTAGACACATAACAAGATAACACACACACATACACACAAATACATGACAGCTTTGGGGCAAGCAGAATTTTGACTGCTTACTAAATCATAGACACATAAAAAGATAACACACACACACAAACACACACACTAGATGCGGCTTTGACCGTGAGGGTCATTTAGAGGCAATTGGGGGCGGGGGTAAGGCTGCACAGCCCCACTTTCCGCCATGGCGATTGGACTGGATCCCCTACTTTCCAGGTTACCCTTCGCCAGTGGTATATATATGTGTGCCTGTGTGTGTGTGTGTGTGTGTGTGTGTGTGTGTGTGTGTGTGTGTGTGTGTGTGTGTGTGTGTGTGTGTGTGCGTGATGAAATTGTTAAAGATATCCAAGGTGGAGTGCACTCAGGCCATGGGACGAGTTTCTGGCGGGTTTTCTATCCCGATAATGGACACAACCTATCCAAACGCAAACGCGGTCATGACCTCGATACATTTAGGAAAAACTTATATATCACTTTTATGGAAGTAGAACTAAATTTACCATGCCTAGACCTACATATAGACACACATATATGTGTATGTACGTATGACTAGACGTCTGGCAAGAACCTTAGATATATACATAAACAACGAATGCCATCGACCTTAACGTATCTATGTAACAATATTAACACGCACATATCCGACCTACCATCAAACTTATTATCGGGCAGCCCCATATTATAACACAACCATAATCAACGCCAGCTTCTCGGAGAAAATTCAGACTATTAACATAAAACGAACAGGAAAAAAGAGCCCAATTCCACAATCTGGTTCTTCACTATTTCCTCCCTTAACGTTAAATCTAATGTAGGTAAAAAACTTGTTTAGTACTAATAGACATACATTTTTTTCTATGACATAAATACAACCAGACTTTTAAACGCCGGTTAACATAAGATATTCCTGTACCTGAAATATGAAATCCTACCTCTAAAATAAACAGCCGAGCCCGCAAAACTATGGACTCTCATGAAAAGCGCCAAATAAATATCCGCTTGATCAACAGTATGACATCAGAGCCGTGATATACGAAGATGAATTCACATTATCAAAACGAAATGTAAACTTATACAGACATGTAGGAAAGTCAATATTACGACCGTTTCCTTTATCAAGAAACGACGCGACATTTAGTCGCTCGGACGCGTGGAATACCACAAGGCTACCAAGTAACGTATGTAAACTCAATGTGTAAAAATATCTCCATAAAATGGTTAGAACTCGATTAATCTAGACCCTATATAACCGGATAAAGAACTTGTAATTTATGCACCGACGAAAGGTTGTTTATCCTGAAAATCTTTCCACCAGAAAGAGATTCCTAAACCTTCACCAGGATGTTTTTAATCGACATTCTCATGCTTCTAAATACCATGTAATAGATGGCTCACATGAGCTTTCATATTTCTTATTTTCTAATTATTAATATTTTGTCACCTAATATCTGTCACAGATCTCTCATATGCTTTCTCCTTCCGGAAGTTTTCATTTACGTTGAAACAATATATGTGTGTATGTGTGTGTCTATAAACAATATATGCGCGTGTGTGTGTGTTTATGTGTATGTTTATGTGTGTGTGTACGTGTCTGTGTGTGCATGTCCGCCTACGCGTCTGTATGTGTAAACAACAAAGAAAACATTTACATGCAAAATTCGATTCGTATTTGCAATGCACACGTACATATAAACTCAAACACTCTTATATATATATATATATATATACCTCAGCACTGAGAGTAAAAAAAAATAAAAAAATTATGTATTAAGATTCTACGAGTTCTTTGATCTAACGTACCTTAGAACGTAACAATATATATGCGTAGAAACACATTAACACTTCCATATTCACAAATTCATGTATATATACAAGCGCGTGTATGTGCATACAATTAAATAGTTGATAGCTTGTAACATTATTAAAATATTTCTCATGAAAGAAAATATAGATTCCTTTACTTGGATTCACTATCGAAAATATAACATCATTATTATTATTATTAATAGTAATAATAATAATAATAATAATAATAATAATAATAATAATAATAATAATAGGTACAGTGCGGGAATTCAGAGATGGAATGTTGTTGAACAAAAAGAAATGGATAGGAAGACTAGGAAGCTATTGACTATCTACATGTG
>OZ024742.1:132001754-132004254 GCA_964016885.1 Eledone cirrhosa
GCCGAGGTTGACTTTGCCTTTCATCCTTACGGGGTCGATAAAATAAAGTACCAGTAATGTACTGGATAATTGCTGGCCCTGTACCAAAAGTAGAAACAATTATTACTATATATATATATATATATATATATATATATATATAAATATATAAACATACATTATCTATATCCAAATAGATTATGTTAAAAAATATTACCCATCGACCTATTTCAATAATGCTCCATATACAACTTCTTAACTTCATGATTCTCATATTTGCACACGCGCATATGTCTATATGTATGTATGTAAATACCTATATCTATCTATCTATCTCGCTCTCTATATATATGTATATATATTTATATATGTATATATATTTATATATGTATATATACAATATTAAATTAAGGGTTGTCATGTCTGAGAGACATGCGCCATATCCACTGTAGAATAAGCTCAAATATTCCAATGAATATATCCGAGCATTTCATATCAACGAGAAATAGATTGACATATATATATATAAAATAAACATATGAAACAATCACAGGGAATAATTTGTAAAGAATGTAAGCACACATAGCTTTTAAAATGATTAATCTCCTTTGTATATATTTCTTTAAGTAAAACATACCACTTAATCAGTAAATCACAGTAGTCAAATCCTGGATGGTCACCAAAGGAGAAGATCCAACTATCTGCGTTTACAATGTAAATGCAGATGCGTGAATAACTCGAACCACGTGTTGCATTTAAAAAAAAATACACACATCGCAGAGCGTCATCCCAGTGGCGTGATTAGGATTATCGACAGCTAGAAATAGCAGGCGAGACCATTCAACTGAGTTAGCTCTACAATAAAGGGGCCGTATATATATCCAAAATTAAATAAAGGGTTGTCATGTCGGAGAGACATGCGCCATATCCACTGTAGAATAAACTCAAAGATTTCAATGAATAGATTCGAATGAATAGATCCGAGTCATTCACAGATTTGCATTTGCTTTGTAAACGCAGATAGTTATTTTCGTCTCCTTTGGTGACCATCCAGGATTTGACTGCTGTGATTTACTGATTAATTGGTGAAATATATTTTTTACTTAAAGAAATATATACAAAGGAGGTTAATCATTTTAAAATGTATCTATATTTGAAGTTCTAGTTAAACTTTAATTGGTTACCTACCTTGCTATGTGTGCTTACATTCTTTACAAATTATTCCCTGTGATCGTTCCATATGTTTATTTTATATATATATATATATGTCAATCTATTTCTAGATGATATATATATATATTTAATATAGAAATGAATTCTACACCACTAGAACTGTTTCATTCGGGAGAAATAATCAGTTCTCGTCCTGGAGAAGCGATTTCTATATTAAATATTTATACTATGTATTGAGTACCTTACTTACTGTGGTTACCCCCGATTGAACCCGGGCTAAACTTATATATATATATATATATATACTGTATATATATACATCCGTAGGTGTTTGACGGACGAGAGGAACGAGTATGTAATACCAAAGTATAATTTAAATATTCATTTTTTTATAGTTAAGTAGTGAGTGTCGTTAATCTCTAGTTTCACCTGTGCACTGAAAGGATCATCACATTGTCTGCTGTACATATATATGTATATATACATAAGACAAAATTTAGTACATGTAACAAACGAATGACAAGGGATTTCCATATACCATGTCTATTTGGTGCCTGAGTAGTTTCAGTTGCTAAGAGAGTTCCACACTCTCCACTGCCGCAGTAACTCCTAAAGAAAGACAACTATTCATGAAATCATACAAGGCATACGATACAAGAAAAATATGAAACAAAATGAGGATTTTTCAACCTATTGAACAGGGGACAATGTATAATAGTGTACATACCGTTACAAAATAGGGGGGATTCTAAACATATCATACTGAAATGCTGCATAGATAGTATTGGAAATCATAGAAACTTCGTATTGTTCCTCCTCCAAAGGAGGAATTTTTTCTGGTGCAGTGTTCCTTAATTTATGGACAGTGAATTCTATTTTTTGCCGAAGTGCTAGGCCTGTTTGACAAATAGCAACACTTATATTCTCTTTATTTCGAAAATATATGTCCTTGAAATAACATTTGAGACCTTCTAATAAATAGCTGCATAGGCGACAGCTAACTAGCTTATAATATGTCCTGACTTTAGAAAATGATTTGTATTTACCACGACACTTCTTATTGTCATTTTATCCATTTTGCTTTATATAATTGAATATCTCTTTATAAAGTGTTCATTATTTCCTACTTTACTATTTACTGCAATATTGAAAACATCCCTATTAGCTATGTTATCAACACAAAGAAACACAAAACTAGAAAGTAACATATATTTACAACCTACGGACTCCCGACAATATCGCCTTTTTACATCTTCGCATACGATGTTGTTGCCTTTAAATGGGTTGGATATGTTCGATGGAGTGGATTAATATAAATTCAGGTGTTTGCGAATGCATTCAATAATGT
>OZ024742.1:132009254-132046754 GCA_964016885.1 Eledone cirrhosa
ACGATTTTATATAGCCCTTATTGTATATCCGAACAAAAATCAATGGAACAAAATTCTCGACTCGGAGAGGCAAAATACAAACATAAACGCCACCTAATAGGATAATACAGTTAAGTTTACGCATAATCTGACAAAATAATAAATAACGATGACTTTTTGGAATATTTGTTTCCATCGAATATGACAAGAGATATGTTAAACCTTGTGCAAACCAATCAGGAAGTCTCAATAGATTGTGCATAATTTCTCTGGAGATGTCACTAAAAGGCTGGAAAACTGTCATAACATCCACAGAAGTTTGAGTACTGCTTCAACTGAGTATATAACATTATCCGATAGTGTTTCCTACTCCCGGAATTTGAAATCATTGGATGGTCAGAAAATATTCAAACTTCCTGAAATACATCTCTATGGAATATAAATTTTTTATTGTCACACAATGATGGAACTATAATTTCTACCACCATAAGTATTACCTTTGGTATTTTCAAGGTGATTCCTTTTCTCCTCTTATATTTTGCATTTCACTCATGCTCTTCAGTTTAGAACTCAACAATAAAACATATGAGTAGAAAATAGACGCACCCATACATCATCTGTGTTATATGTAATTGTATGTCAATACTACGAATTGGAAGGACAGGTAATAGATTCAGGGATGATGTAGCGATGGTGTTTGGACTAGATAAATGCGGAAAAGGTAGAATGAAACGCAACAAGTCAATGGAAATAGATGTGAATACAGAAACAAACTCGCAAATATTTAGGCGTCACTGAAAGCCAAGGTTTTCATACGCCAGCATGAAAGAGAAAATCAAGAGGGAATGATACCGGAGAGAATGTGCTGTCTTGAACACTGAGCTCTACAAAAATAATAAAATATTTGCTAAAATGTTCTTGCAATCCCAGTTGTTTCTAATAATTTCAACATCACGAATTGGAACATTGAGAAAATAAAGAAAATGGATACTGAAATCAGGAAACATCTAACCCGCAATAAAGTCCATCACCCAAAAGCAGATGTGGATAGCCCTTATCTCCCTAGACAAAGTTTGAACTGCCATGCAAAATATCAACCAGCGGACTCGAACAATACCTTAAACGTTAAACCTTCATGGATGCTAAAAATGGTTGTAGATCATGAAAGGAAGAGGCGGCTAGCTCCAATCACGTAGAAAAGTAGTAAGTTGTTAAATAATTGGGAAATGCATTTTGAAAATAATGGCGATTCTGCAACTAAGGCTAAAGAAAACATCAGAATGTTGGTGAAAATAAAGTTCAAGAACATGAGAGGTCAATCTCTTACCCAACAGTGCCTACGGAGTCCTGAGTTAAAAGGAGCGGGTGAGGGATTTATTGTAGCTGTACAAGATCATTGTCTTTCAATGCACAACTTTCAAGCCAATGCTATCAGAAATGGAACTGACCCCAAAGTGTCGATTCTGCGATGAGCATGTTGATACCTTTGACCAGCTGATTCTAGGCTGGAAATTAGTAGCTCACCCAGAGCATAAATTTAGGCATGATAGTGTAGGGAAATATTTACCCTGGGTGGTATGCAGATTTATGGTTAAAAAACAGAGGTAACATAGTAGACGCATCACCCAAATTCAGTAATATTAGGTGTGAATATGACAATCTTATTCGATCTTCCTCTGTACACCGACATAATGACGAAGGTCAATAGAACCGATATAATTTTTGAAGGACCAACAAACGAAAATATGTTTTTTTAATTAACATGAGCATTTCAACATATCTTAACATATCATGGAAAGGGTACCGAAAGCTCACTATATAAAATGATCTGTTATATAAAATAGAGAAAATGTGGCATCTTAAAGCGCGTACAGTACCAGTTACAGTCGGTGAACTTGGAAAGATAAAAAGGAACTGAAAAACATTCGGAACCAATACTTGAACAGCCATCTCTGCAAGAGTTACAGAAAATAGTACTGACTGGCACTGTCCATGTCCTGAGAATAACATTACTAATTTAATTACCTTGTAAGAAAATTTACTGTCGGTTATGCCCTTACGGCATCATTCGTATGCCAATTACAGCATGTTCCACAAGAGGAGTGATATTGATAGAGTCTACTTAAAGAGATCTGAAGGTGGAAAGGTATTATCAGCATAGAGGACTGTATTCAGATGGAGAAAAATAGTCTGCACAAATATTTGTCTGGGAATAGGGATCCAATTCTTAAAGGTGTACTGAAGGAGAAGACAATAGACCAGGGGATGTCCAAGGAGGCAATAACAAGAAGGAGGAAGGGCAACCTTCATGAAAAACCCCTTCATAGCACCTTCTTTAAGAAAACCGAATTCAGCGATCCACAGACATGGAACTGGTTAAAAAGTGGAAACCTTGAAAAAGCTACAGAAGCCATTTCGGCTGCACAAGAACAAGCCCTCAGAACGAAATGGGTGAAACACATATTGACGAGGAGGCTAGCTGACTGTGTAGGATCTGAGGAGAGAGAGAGAGAGAGAGAGAGAGAGAGAGAGAGAGAGAGAGAGAGAGAGAGAGAGAGAGCAAGGGGGGAGACTGTGGGTCACATCGTATCCAAGTGTAAACACCTGATCCCAGACTCACTATAAAGGCGGGAGACATGATATGATAGAAAAAGTGATTCACTGGCATTTATGCAAACTAAACAATTTACCACATGCTGAGAAGTGGTATGAGCATAAGCCAGGGTCGGTGAAAGAAAAAGATCATGTGAAGGTGCTATGGGATTTGAGGATACAGACAGACAAGAAAATAGAACACAATAGGCCTGACCTGGTGGTTTGACAATGGAAAAAGATCGTGTCTGATTTTAGATGTAGCCTGCCCCTTTGACACAAGAGTTCGAGAAAAGGAGGAGGAAATTCACCGATACCAGGAGTTAAAAAGGATTAGGGACCAGCTAGTTTCTGGATGTAAAGTGTTAGCCCCAATATAGACATGGCAGAATTGGCCAATATCTACACTGGGTAATATGTCGGCATTATTAAATCAAAGCTGCTGACAAGTAGTACAATTACCACCCTGAGGCTGTAACTGAAAGAGAAATGTAATAATTCTTTGGGACTTCCTGTACATAATGACCGGACCATAAAAACAAATAGACCAGACTTCATTGTAAAAGACCAACATGGCAAGGTCTGTTTATTAATTGATATGAGCATCCCATGTGATCACAATATCTCGGCAAAAGAATTTGACAAGCTAAGAAAATATAAAGAACTGCTTATTAAAATCGAAAGTATGTGGCACCTCAAGGCCGTTATAACACCAGATTGTCGGAGCAATGGAAATTATCAAGAAAGCAACAGAACAGTATTTGCAAACTATTCCTGGTTTACCCTTTCTGCAAGAGGTACATAAAATTGTTTTGACTGGTACTGCACATGTATTGAGTACAATATTATCTCTGTGATATGATATCCCTCCTTGTGTGTATGTGTGAGTTGAGTAGAACACTATCTCTGTAAGAACGATATCCCTCAGAAAGAATGATAAGCAATAAATTATATTCAATGCGGTGTTAACTGGCTTACCAATGTATAAAGTGAATTTATTTACCCTAGGTGTCAAGAAGACACTCGGCATATATCAGAAATAATACTGAACGAAAAGGAAAAACAAAATAAATAATGATAATAATAATGTTTTCTACTATAGGGACAAGGCCAACAAATTTGGGAGAGGGAAAGTCGATTAAATTGAACCCAGTGCATTACTGGTACTTTATTTTATCGACCCCGTACGGAAAAAAGGCAAAGATAATCTCGGCGAGATTTAAACGCAGAATGTAAAGGGCCGTAACTCAATGATGTGAAGCAGGGTGTCCGGCGCACTACCGATTCTGCCAATTCACCGCCAAAATTATAAAAACAATGATAATAATAATAACAATAATAATTTTCCTCGGGTGTCAGGTTGACACCCAGCATGTTATGGGAAAGAAGCAAAATTGAAAGGAAGTTTAAAATAATAATAATAAGTATAGAAGTAAAATGAGATCGATAGACTAAAATGTGATCGATAGAGGATTGGAATGAAAAAAAAAGACAGAAGAAAAGAAGAATTAATATCAATCGGTGGCGAGTAAATGAACAATTCCAAGTACTTCCAGAGCACGCATGCTTTACTTTCAATGCCACCATTAAATCTACGTTTGAATTGCTATAATGTCCAACATCGGGTCATATATTTTCCTTCGGTCGGTTTTAAATGTGGAATTAGAATTAGATGCTTTTCTTTTCACAAACCATTTAGCGTAGGGTACAGGCTGTAGTTTTAAGAGCGAGAACAACTACAAGAGAACCAAATATCGCATGACTTATTGAACAGTTCAGTTGATGTTAACAACATCATTATGCCAGCAGATGTCACCAATTATCAATAGGGCTGAGCAAATGACGCATACAAATGATATTGTTGAAAGAGGAGAGGAAGGATACTATGCGTGGTTTTAACGATTAATTCAAAAGAAAATGCCGTGTCTCTTGCACAAACAAATATGTACATAACCTTTGCTATACACGCATATCTATATGTATATATATATACACACACACATATATATATATATATATATATATATATATATATATATATATATATATATATATATATATATATATATATATATATATATATGTATATATATGTATATGTATATATATATATATATATATATGTGTATATATATATATATATGTATGTTTATATTCTTATATATATATAATATATGATATATATATATATATTTATATATATATATATATATATATATATATATATATATATATATATATATATATATATATATATATATACATATATATATATATATATATATATATATATATATATGAATGTATATCATACGTATATACATCTATATATATATATATTCATACATATATATATATATATGAATGTATATCATGCGTATATACATCTATATATATATATTCATACATATATACATATACGCATATGTCTATATACTTACACATATATGTCTATATATGTTAATGCCTATTTTCTTTTTACGAGTCTGTGTGTATGTAGGTGTGTGTGAATGTATAGCTGAAAATCAATAGATAGGAGAGCGATGAGAAATCATGAGAGATAGAAAGAGAAATAAAAAAAGAAAGAAAGAGAGAGAAAGGGAGAAAGTGAGAGAAAAGGAGAAAGAGTGAGGGAGATTTGTGTTTAGTAATTTATTTCCAAGTGTTTACAGTATATATAAGCTGTGATTTAAACAAACGGCTTGATTACACCTTTTTTCATATGTTTCATAGAATTTCAATAGATGAAACTCAAGAAAGAATTTAATAGAAAAGAGTAATATTGATGCCACCATCACTGTTATCGTCTATATCATTATCATCAGCCACGTACCTCTTCTTCTTCTTCTTCTTCTTCTTCTTCTTCTTCTTCTTCTTCTTCTTCTTCTTCTTCTTCTTTTTCTTCTTCTTCTTCTTCTTCTTCTTCTTCTTCTTCTTCTTCTTTATCATCACCATGATTGCCGACGTTGTCACCAGCGTCATCGTTATCATCTTCACCATCATCGTCATCATCACCACCATCACTATTGTAAACAACATCCAAGACACTAGAAACAATATCCACAAAAAGGTTTAGTGTCAAAACAGCAATAATGACCGTTCGTAGCCATCAAGATCAACAAGCTGCTATTTAGTTATTCCCTCATTTTGCCATCCCAGAATCAATAGCAACAAGTTATATGAATGAAATGAAAGAAAAAGAAAATAATGACTATTGCAATAGCAATAAAGATATCCATTAAACAATAAGAAAAATGGGAACTACAAAATTGCTGTTGCTTCGATCACTAAATTAACAGCGGTCATTGCAACAACAAAAGCAACAACAAATATAGAAACCGGTGTAACTACAGCAATCGCTATAAAAACAACATATTCCTTACAACAACAGAATTGCAATGGTCAGTGTACAATAAAAACCGCTACTACAACCAGCAACAGCATTAATAAAGTTCTTGGAACGAAATTCGGAATTCGATCAGCTCTCCGTTAGATGCTTGTTCGTCTCTTCCCCCTCTCTCTCTCACTGTCCCAGCATCTCTCTCTCCTTTTCTCAATTTTTCTATGTATCTGCTTGTGTACATTATATATATATATATATATATATATATATATATATATATATATATATATATATATATATATATATGAACAAGTATGACCCCAACGGCAGAACTCTACTACCCTAAGTATTGAGTACTCTGGTGCGTTATGGTGCATCTGGTTCCTTACCACTAATCCATTGTTATATATATATATATATATATATATATATATGTATATATATATATATTCATTAGTTAAGCAAAACAAGACCACACATTTCACAAGGAAGACATTATTAAAAGATTGTCAACATATTTTAGTTTGATGTAAGGAATGTAGAGAATAATAATAATAATAATATTAATAATAATAATCTCCGTTTACAATTGTTTCGCTACTCCATATAATATTTTTGGATCAAATGACTATATATCATTATTGATCTGGTTCAGTTAAAAATAATTAACATATTTAAAAACATAGTGGCTCGTCGGAACTTCAAAGGAATATAAATTAAGATAAGGAGAGAATGTTACATAATGTAATGTTCCATATATTGGTATTTCACTATGGTGTCCTGGCTGTATCAATTGTCAGCCATAATCAAGCAGTATTCATGTGTCGAGGCTGCATTGTGTGATATCTGCCTATGGGTAACAAGATGGCCGCCATTGGACATATTTATCTTACTAATTAGAGGGTCGTTTCAGGGGAAGTAACTCCTCGAGAGATTAGAAATTTTGGGTAGTTTATAGTTAAGTGCTAATTTTTTAATTTTTTAATTGAGAGACAATGTAGGGGAGGTAATTTATAATTATCTAAGTTAGTTATAGCTATTTAACTTATTAGCTACAAGTAAAGATGAGGCTAAATGACTATGTTGGGTCAAATATTCTGTTGGCGATGTTGACAGATAATAGTTACCTCCGTTCTATCGTTAATCGGTAGAGGTCGTGATAGAGTTATGTAATATGATTCGGTAATACAGAGATCACAAGATTTTCTTCGTCTATTGAACGGTTGGGCCCTAGGTAAAATATCCCATGATAGTGAGTGTTCAATGTTGTTTAATTTATGGTTTTTAATGAGCCTAACTAGAGATGTCGAACATCTGTTGTTAGGGTCTCGGAAGGAAAAAGAGTGCGCGTTATAGCGTACATTAAAAGGGTTAGAGGTAGATCCGATATAGGAGCTGGTATTCGAAGCAGTTTTAACCGTGCACCTATAGACTATGTTGGGTGTCAGGCAGTGTCCAATTAGTGGGCATGCATTAGGGTAACGGCAGTTGCAGTTGCTTCTGCGGTTAGTAAGAATAGGGTAGTTTAACCTAAGCGGTAGGTCAGTGCTAGAAGGATTAGATGGGGGAGGTGTGCAACTAGAGTAAAATTTTAGTAAGTAAGTTGATTTTTAATTTTTAAAATTTTCTTATTTTACGTCTTTCATATAATTGTTCTGCACCCCCCCTGCATATAACCACATCGGTACTAAGACATAACTTATATATTTGCTAGCATGAGTGTACATCTGTACACATATGTTGGAAGATGTACTAATTCTCTATATTTATCTCCAAATTATTTGTTGAGCAAAACTTGCCAAAATTTACTGCTGTTTCATGGCAGTAGTAGGCTCTTGTCATAATACCACCCCGCTCCTAACTGATTAACCTCGGTGTCACGTGATTGATTCTTTAGAATCTGCCACTGACCGGAAGCATTGACATTTTTTCAGTGCTCAGAATTTAGTCCTCGCTAGCTTTATTTCATCCACTGAATTATTATTTTTATATGGGTTCCTAGTGTCCGCTCATTGCCTGAGAACTTAACTGAGAATAGAATCCCTGATGACGTAAAGAATTCACTATAGTTATATTATGTAACTATATTTATCCCATTACAGAAACTAATTAGTTGGAGTGAAAAGTTTAGTAAGTTGATTTTTAATTTTTATAATTTTCTTATTTTACGTCTTTCATATAATTGTTCTGCCCCCCCCCCCCTGCATAGAACCACATCGGTACTTAGACATAACTTATATATTTGCTAGCATGAGTGTACATCTGTACACATATGTTGGTAGATGTACTAATTCTCTCTCTCTCTCTCTCTCTCTCTCTCTCTCTCTCTCTCTCTCTCTCTCTCTCTCTCTCTCTCTCCTCTCTCTCTCTCTCTCCCGCTCTCTCTCTCTCTGTCTCTCTCTCTCTCTCTCTCTCTCTCTCTCTCTCTCTCTATATATATATATATATATATATATATATATATATATATATATTGTTATACTTGGGGAGGGTCATATTTGTGTAATATTGCCAGACTTAATAACAGAACAGACTCACTGTTTGGTTGGTTTTCGCTTTTCGCTTCTGTGTCTTTTATATCGGTAATCTAATTTATTCGGTCCTCAATGCTGCCATTGACTGACCAACGGTCAAAAATAATACAGATACAATATAGACACAAACACAATAATATAGTTTTTCAAAGTTCTTTCGTTGCACATCTGCAACATCGTCAGTGGTGCTATTGTTTTCTCCCGTTACATTGTATTTTGTATTTTTTACGCCATCTTTATTTAGTCTGTTTATATATTTATTTATTTGTTTATTTTATTTTGTCTTCTTTGCGCATGCGTTTGCGTGTGTGTATAGTGTTTTGTTTGATGTGTGTTCGTGATTGGGTGTATTGGTTAATATGTTCTATCTTTACTAGTGTGTATTTATATGTGTTTGTTGTTATTGTGCTTGTGTATGTTTTCATTTATTTATTTATCTATTTATTTATTTATTTATTTATACTTCTCTTAGGTCAGTGTTGTTTGTTTGGGTGTTGTTGTTATTCCATTCATTCTGTCTGTTTAGCCTTGGCCTTCTATGTTCTATTTCACTGGCCTCTCTGATTTGCCTATCTGCTGGGTCATTTCTATGTTAAGATATTATTCTAATTTCTATGTTGTCTATGTTTCCGTCGTGTTGTTGTCGGGCATGTTCGTATAGTACTGATATGTTTTTTCGTCCTTTTTAGTTCCCCCCAGTGTTGGTCTATCCTTTCACCTATGCTACGAGCTGTCTCGCCTATGTATGTTGTTGTCATGTTTCTGCAAGTACCCTCTGTACATCTTATGCTATAGACTACGTTTCTAGTTTTACAGTTTATCCGGGGGTTTACCTTACATATGATACATTTCCTATTAGTACAGTGGGTTTTCTTAAAAGGGTAGGTTTTGCTGATCAGGGATTTTATGGTGGTTCCTGGCTTTTCGACCACCTTAATCTTTAAGTGGGTCTTTCTCAGGGCCTTTCTACACTGGTTAGCTAATTTCCCTCCAGGGGTAGCGTCCAAGTATAACAATATTTGTTTCGACACACGATTTCATATCAAAAACCTCGCAAAACTATATATATATATATATATACATACATATATATATATATATATATATATATATATATATATATATATATATATATATATACATACATATATACATATATATATATATATATATATATATATATATATATATATATATATATATATATATATATATATATATATATATATATAACTGTTTCTACATTAGGCACAAGGCCAGCAATTACCCAGTGCATTACTGGTACTTTATTTTATCGACCCCGTAAGGATGAAAGGCAAAGTCAACCTCGGCGGGATTTGAACTCAGATCGTAAAGGGATGTAACTATGCTGGAAAGATGGCGTCCGACCCTCTACTGATACTACCAATCCACCGCCTATATATATAACGGCGATGAATTAGTTTTGCGAGGTTTTTGAAATGAAATCATGTGTCGAAACAAATATTCTTATACAGTGTGTTCTGTTATTAATTCTGGCAATACTATTATACAAATATGACCCTCCCCAAGTATAACAATATATATATATATATATATATATATATATATATATATTGGTCAGCCGTTAATATGCATAATTAGGCTGTTGATCCGTTAATATCCATAAGGAAAGTATATGCTGGCAGACGTTCAACCATCTGGCAGGAAGGTATACGATGCTGACGATAGCTAATAAGCTTGAAACTAGTACATCGTTCCTGTGTCCGTGTTGAACAAAAAGGTGACGTGGTTGCCTAAACACTGTACGGCGTAATTCGGGCTGTTTGTTTGTTTACAAACAAACCGAGCATTATAATAAATGTTCGGTTAACCGATACGTGCATATATATATATGTGTGCATGTATCTATATATATACATACTACTGTACGTCTGTATACATATATGTATGTACGTATACATACATACTTACATTTAAGTAACTGCCGTACTAAGAGTGAGAAATGAAATTTCGTTTCATTCTATTCCATTTATCGATTTCGGTGCGCCCGGCCGACTAAACTCACTCGATATGCAAATTAGGCTGTTGAGCCGTTAATATGCATAAGGAAAGTATATACTTTCAGACGTTCAACCATCTGGCAGAAAGGTATACGATGCTGACGATAGCTAATAAGCTTGAAACTAGTACATCGTTCCTTTGTCAGTGTTGAACAAAAGGATGACGTGGTTGCCTAATTATAATAAATGTTCGGTAAACCGATATGTGCATATATATGTGTGCATGTATGTATATATATATACATACTACTGTAATCTGTATACAAATTTCGTTTCATTCTATTCTATATATATATATATGCGTGGGAAAGTACAAAATCGGAGAATAGACCGTTAAAACATATTTATTTAAAACAGCACCTACGTACGTTTCGCCCAGTTGGGATTCTCAAGGGCATAAATAATCAAAAGTATTCCTTATATTGCTCGGAAAGAGTTTTTGGGGTTAAATCCACATCAAGGTTCATTGCTCACAAAAATATCTTGTTTTGATTTTGCAGCAGGTCAAGGGAGGTAACTCTGGCCGGTGTTAGGGCAGTCTTTCCCGGACAAATTTTGCAAGGATTGTATCACCTATCCTCCCCTTTTTTTCTCATTCTCGATACGTAAATACTGTATATATATATATACATATTTGAAAAAAAGGAAAAGAATGACTTCACTCGTAGTTCTAAGCAATTTGATTTAATTTTATAATATTATATTTATACAGAGACACAGACACGCACACACACACACACACACACACACACATATATATATATATATATCACATAAACAAAATTATAATTTTATTTTTCGCTCTCACATAGCGAATTAAGTAAAGTATTTATGATTTTTATATCATATAATAATAGTAATAATTGTTTCTACTTTAGGCACAAGGCCAGCATTACCCTGTGCATTACTGGTAGTTTATTTTATCGACCCCGTAAGGATGAAATGCAAAGTCAACCTCAGCGGGATTTGAACTCAGATCGTAAAGGGACGTAACTATGCTGGAAAGCATGGCGCCCGACCTTCTACTGATACTGCCAATCCAGCGCCCTATAATAATAGTAATAATAAGCAATCACTTTGGAAGGAAACAGCCACATTACGGTATCTTTTTTTTCCTGATGACCATGTTCGTTCAACAGTGACATCAAAGAACAATCAACATGTTTCTGGGTTATTGCCCTTTGTCAAGACGTTGTTCATAATAAAATATAGCGTAATCTCTCTCTCGCTCTCTCTCACACAACTTATTTGGAGGCAATCGAAAAAGAGAGGAGTGGGCTCTACATGTTTCAGAATGCCGATGGCACAGTGTGTGCCAGAAAGTTGCCCCTACGACTCTTTCAGATGTTAAGAAAGCTTTACCATTTGTTAAAACAATACATTATTCTCAATATATTTGTATTTCGTTCTAGTATCTCTGATGACAAGGGGCGATTAGTGTTCCATTTGACCGAATCTGGGACATCATGTTGGTGAAATTAACGAGCAAGTGGCCAAACATTCCACAAACACGTGAACATTCAATCTACTACTAAGAGTGATTCAGTGTGATATAGCTTGATAGCACTGGCCCATTGAATTACAGATATTCTAAATTGTTTTTATCTGAGTGAATACAAAGTAAAAGAGAGTGCCTTGTAGAAGCATAAACCGAAACCAACTGAACTCGCAACTTTACATGCAGTCACAGACACTAACCACTAAGCCACGTACTTTCATTTGTATGTATGTGTATTTCTCTGTACTGACATTTTTTCCTATATATCGTGCATGTATCTATGTATATATGTATATGTAAGCATACGTGTCTGTTCAATGTTACAATCTCCACTCCATAATAGAAGAACATTATTTCCACGTATAAAACCACCGTATTCCATGATTAAATCACATAAAATTAATTCGTGTTTCGAAAGTGCTGACATTTCAAAGTCACTATGAAGAAAAAAAATACTAAGCTAAACAAAGAATCCACAGAATATATCTAAATTTAAATTATAAAACGTGTGACGAAATGTCACGACCAGCAAGTAATGGTTAATCTTTTTATGATTAAAAAAAATCTTTATGGTTTCCTTATTTACATATTTATGTTTCGTAATTTTGATTGAAAACCCGTTCATACATACTAATTATTCCAGTTTTCAACTTTGTTTTATTCCAATGTCCTCATTTGTATATTTTACTTTAATGTCTAGATTTTGTTCTATGTTTCTTTTACTTACATGCACGTAAAACAAATGAAATCAACACATGCATCCACTTATCTAAGCTTTCATTCCTTTCTACTTCCAACGAGGCCTTAAGGGTATTCAACATAATGATTTCAGTTGTACATTTTGTTTAAAAGAGCATTCCTAAACATGTATTCAATGTTAAAGTTTTATAGGTTTTCATAAGTCAGCAAGTAAGTATGTATGAATGTATCTATGTATGTATGAAGGTATCTATGTATGTATCTATGTATCTATGTTAGTAAGGTAGTGATGTAGCGAAAATAGGTTTATATACACTTACACACACACACACACACACACACACACACACACACACACACACACACACACACACACACACACACACACACACATATATATATACATATGCATGAATATATGTATATATATATATATATGTGTGTGTGTGTGTGTGTATGTGTTAGTGCGCATGTGTGTATATATTATATATCTGTATGTATGTCTGTGTCTGTACGTCTCTGAATGTGTGTGTGTATTTTGATCAGTGCTTTAGGAAACACATAAATTTTATCAGATGACTTGGATTATTGTAATGTACGTTGTTGAAGAGAATAAACAAACATACAAACACAAATGCGATAAAAACTGTATATTCGTTTTATTCTTCCAATAATCGTTTGCTATGGGTTACATCTGAGTTTTATTTCAAATGTTGTCTTCATACATCAAGTCTTTCTCTTGTTCCGTATTCGTATCCTTCTTTCCTCCTATGTTATCTGCTATACTACACTAATGTGATATACTTTATGTTTGAGATTGACACAAATAATCAAAATATTAAGGGCCTCGAAAACGGAAAGCTGTAATGTATGTCCATGGCTAACGTAATCGTAATGAAAAGGTACTAAACACGAATCACAATTTGATCATGATTTTGCCACACTATGCTTTTAATAACAACATCACAGCTTTCAATACATAGATTTTCTGATAACATCTGTTTAACATGTTTTTAATTTCCCAAACGTGAAAAAAAAAAAAAAAATATTCGTCGTCATTATTTGCCTGAAATCGGAACACTTCAAAATTATTCGATTTTGAGATCTTTAAACACGTAATAATATTGCAAAAAAAAACAACTTCCTTCTCCATTTTTCGTTCTCCCGATAGAAATACTGAGAGTTCTACACTCAGTGTTCAGCACTTAACATTCTATGTATGTGTCTTATTGTTTCACTAGAGAGGATGAGACTACTAGTCAGCAAGCACGTGGCTTATTAGAATTGTGAGATTTTGTGTTCGATTTCAAGATCGAGCTGTACGTGGCTCTAGTTGTAAAGTCACGGTAAATATTGGTGGCGTGGAAAGGAAAGACTGGTATGTATGGGTGACTGCTGTTTACCTACAAAAAACACCTTGCCTGCATATTTGGCTCGGAAAATTTTCTAGATGCAAAACTCTTTAATGAAATTACTTATGCTGCAGCTATTTCTGTGTATATACCTATTTTATGTGTTGTGTCTGAGTTAGAGACAGTGGAATTTTTATAAATTGTTTTCGAGTGACTGTATATAAGCGCTATTGCTTTTTCTGCTTTTGGCATTGATATTTCTATGGCTTCTAGAATGTTCTGAAAGGCTTTTTGTAATGGGGCTGCTTGATTCTTGATTTTGTAAAGTTTCTCAATATTTACAAGGCTAATTCTCCGATTTTACATGTCATCCAGACGTGAAATACATAATTGTGTGTGTCAAATACATCTTTCGAACGACAATCTCCAAATTGTCTCCTCATCTGGCATTTTGTATTTAAGACTACTTTATAGTATATACATTCGCCATCTACATTTATGAGTGTATGATACGATTTAAAGAAGGTAGGGCAAATTTTCTGAGATTCATTTGTTAGTTCGACATTCTGTTTATACCTTTCGAATATAATTGAAACGAAAGGTTACTCAATGAGAAATATAACAAGGTCAGATTCAACTCAACTACTGTTTATTGAAAATACAATTTCTCTTGACACATCAATTTCCATATTGGAATTCAGTCGCGAAAAGATGATTTTGATAAATTTCCAATTTTCCGAAATAAAATACAGAAAAACATCGGCATTACATGATGTAATAGAATGTCATCTGAAGATAGAACATGACAAATTGTTAAATTTCATAATCTTCACATAGGCCACATTACTCTACGAATAAATTATCCTGCGTACTTTTTAAGAGATTTCATATAAATCTTTTTCCTAATTCGTAATATTTTTTCCAATCTACACTTCCTACAATAAATATTTTTTGCATTGTGAAAACGTAGCTTCTAAACGCTTGCTCTTTAATTTGGAACATACATCAATATCATTGAACAGGTAAAGAAATCAGGGTTGATATATTAATTAATTGTTCATTCAACTTGTGGTCTAATCATATGTTATGTCAGGAGTAACAAAACTTTTCATACACCCGAATGCATTTAATTTAGTGCAATCCAGGGATAAATGAAAATCATTGCTGCGAAAACTGAGACACATATCTGAGTTCAAATCCCATCAAAGTTTACTTTGCCTTACCGGGTCGATAATATAAAATATTAGCCATGCACTGGGATAATTGTTAGCCTTGTTCCAAAAGTAGAAACAATTATCAATATTTGATTAGTTTGCATGCAAATAGCCTCAAACTATTGTCAATAAACCTAAAAAACAACAACAACAAAACACGTCATGTGTCCTAGACAACTAACGTCATCCCTTTGTTTCAGCGGAACAAATGTATATTGTGTCCCTCTCTGCTCTCGCTGGAACAAATGATGACGTTAACCATCTGGAAGAAATGGCGTTAAGAGGCTGTTTTGACAGTATCGGTAGAGGGTCGGAGGTCACGCTTTGCAGCAAAGAGTTACGGCCCTCTAAACTCTGAGTTCAAATCCCGCTGCGGTTAACTTTGCCTCTCATCTTTACGGGGTCGATAAAATAAAGTATCAGTGATAGACTGGGATAATTGCTCGCCTTGTGCCAAAAGTAGAAACAATTATTATTATTCACTCATGAATAATATACGTATCCGCTATGTTAGAGGGAAGAGAAATTTCGTTTTTAATTTTCGACAAATTGAGCCGTAAAATCCGATGTAAATTAGGTATGTTAATTAGGCTAATAATTCGATGTATACTTTAGAGAATAATATATATTTTCAAGAATTCCAGAGGGTAGAAGAAAAGGGAGAAATACACGAGTAACGAATAACTAGTAATAATGATGAAGTGTGAAGTGAAAATCATAAGGTACGTGGATTTCTTTTTATTAGCAATACTGGCAACATGACCTCTCCCAAATATAGACAGTCGACCGTATAGAGCTAGTAAGCCACGATAGACTAGAGGAAGTATCTAGTACCCCTTGTAGTTAATACCTAAAAGAAAGATAGACAGAGTTTAAAAGATGGGGATGGTCAACGGGAAGCAAAAGAGGCAGAAGATATTGAGGATCAAACCTGGAAAACAAGGAACGCTGCAACCAGTTAAATGTTGCTGTTGTTGTATCTTATCGTAACCTTGTTTATAGTTGGTTTATATATTTCCCGGCTATTTATGTTTAGATGTCAGATTCTGCCGAAGGGGCAACTACCATGAACTACTACTCAAGTACACGGTTCACTTACATGGATTACACAGCCCACACATTGCTGTCCTTGTGCTTGAATTAGGAATCATTCTTCTTCTTCTTCTTCTTATTATTATTGGTCTAATCGGACATTTATTGCTCGCTCCCAGTAAGTCGCTTTATTTGCCTGTTAAAATTATTTGTTGTTAAATATTTCTTGTTGTGTAAGGGATATAAGCCTTAGACTTAGTCCTATGGAGGGAAAAGTATAATATATCGGCCTTTTGGTCCAAACATTAGAACATTTTAAGTTTAAAAAAAAATTATTTAAAAAAAAAAACATGGCTGAGCCACGACCCCAGCAATATGTCTGCTGTCGTGTGACAACGGCGTAAACGTTGTTACAACAGACACCACCACAAACAACGTGAACAAAGACAACACTGAGAACACTGATTTTGAAAACATTACCTCAACAACTACAACAATAACAGCGTCAACCAAAATAGAGACAACAGAAAAAAATGACAACAAATACAACAAAGATATTAACAACACTAACAAGAAAATAAACAACGACAACAGCAACAGCAACAATACAAATTGCACCGAGAACAACCACAACAGTGCCACCAAAAACACAACCAACTACAACAGTGATAACAGCAACAGCACCAACTACACCGTTTGTAGCAACAGCAACACCACCAACAAAATGACCGGTAGCAGCAGTAGTGGCAGCAATAATGGTGCCGCTGAAAAGGGACCAGTTCTTTCGCAGGTGTGGCCCGGAATATAGAGACAGTGCTAGTCACGGAGGAGGGGATGGCAGTCGCAAGAGCCATGGTGTCGAGAAACGACAATAGAGTTTCCCTGAAACCTCCACCCGATTCTTCAAAGACCAGCATCGGGGAGAGAGAGCCACGGAGGCTCAAATCCAAAAGGCATTGGGGTGCGTCTGGGCGTGCAAAACCCACATAAACCGGATTAGTAGACACCGGATTAGCAAATTAATTATGCGTGCGTTGACGGGTGCGATCGTCAACAACGGGTGGTGGTTTGCCCTGAAAAGGGCTATTAGAGTAGAATCGATAAGATTTCGCAAAGGAGAAATGATAGAGGAAAATAGAATAGAGGGAGAGTTAGTTAGAAAGCTAGAAGAGGCGTTTAGGACAGGCATCACAACCGACGTGCTTGCGGCGAGATTAGCACTCGACCAATTCTTCAACGCAAAGCATGAAGGCTGCGTTGTCAGAGCTGGAGCGCGTGCTCTAAGACACGACGGGACGAAAGCCGTTCAAAGTGCCCGGGAGGTGGAGATGCAACGTGGAAACAAGTCCACAATTCGGCTTTTGCCTGATCAAAACGGGCGCATGTTGCTCGAATCAGAGCAGATGTGTGCAGCTTTCCAACAGTATTTTGCTCAATTATTCTCGGCGGCGGCGGGCCGGATCGGGGTATAGACTTCGGTGTATACCTCGACGAACTGGTGCGGCTATCGACGACCGCAGCGCAGTCCTGCGAGAAGCCTATAAGAGCAGGTGAAATACGGGAAGCGATGTCTGACTGCGCGAGGGGTGAATCGCCAGGTTTGGATGGTCTGCCCTACGAGCTTTTTACGTATATGCCAGCCTTCTTCGGTGACCTCTTGGCAGATGTCTAATGCAACTGGCAGCAGAACAGGAGCATTCCCAGTTTTGTGAGCCGGGGAGCCGTGGCGCTGCTGAGAAAAGACCCGAACAAGGGGGGCGTTATAGACAACTTTAGGCCCATAACTCTGCTAAACGCAGAGTTTAAGATTTTGGCCAAGGTGTTAGCAAAGAGATTGGCGCCTTGTCGTCGGTGTTCTGGTGGGAGAGGCGCAGGGATGCGCCATTCCGGACAGTTTCATCCACAACAACCTCCATCTCATGCGATACATCATAGAGAAGGTGGTTAAGGAACCTGGCACGGGTGAGGCCCTGGTGAACTTGGATCAATCTAATGCATTTGATAGGGTCGACCATCGGTACCTGGCTGCGATCATCCAGGCGGATTGCTGCGATGCACATCGACATCTGCTCGATTGTGAGGGTGAATGGTCACCTGTCGCAGCCGTTCAGCATCATGCGCTAGGTCCGCCAGGGTTGCCCCCTCTTGTCCCTCTTGTACGTACTAGCCCTCGAACCGTTACTGCACAAATTGGAGACGATGAGGGGTGTCCCACGCGTACTGGGATGCGCAGGTACGTGTCAGCTTACGCTAACGACGTCACCGTGGTGGTGTCGAGCACCAAACACGTCCAGATGCTCGACACCGCTCTCAAGGAATACGAAGCGGTGACAGGAGCAAAGATAAACCAGGAAAAGTTGCTGGGCTTGCAACTCAGCACCTGGTGAGGCAGGTCTATGCCGTCCGATAGCGTCGTGGGGCCCTGGACGGAAGGGCCGGTGAAATTGCTCGGAGTTTGAGTCGGTCCGTACCTCCAGATGGAGAAAATCTGGAGCGAGAAATGGTCAGACAGGAGGCTGTCTCTGAAAGGGCGGGCGGAGGTGGCGAATGCATACATAGTGTCCGTCATCTGCTACTGCCTGACTGTCGTAGCTTGCACCCGCCTAACTCTGACCAACATGGAGCGCATTCTCTTCCGCTTTTTGTGGAAAAGACATGCTCCCATGGTCAGACGGTCCATTTACTGTCAACACCCTTTGTGTAGAGGACTAGGCATGCTGTGGCTGATGATGCGCACACATGCGCTGAGGCTGCAACATCTCTGGTGCTTCCTTGACGGTGAACCGGTGTGGTCGCCGTTTGCCAAACGCGCTTTTCCCCAGCTCGTCTCCATGAGGGAACTGCAGTCCTGAATCAGGAAAAGACCGAGGCATAGCACTTGGAAGCTGGAATGTCTCCAAGCGCTCACCGCCCTCTACCAGCTGGGCACTAGTATCGGTGGAACGTCCACCTCGGCGTTCTATAGAGGGTTAGTGAAGGGAAAGAGCGACAACGCTCTCGGAGATAATCTGGACGTCGAAGACGATCAGCTGCTCGCTCTCTTCAAGAGTACTTTCAGACCGGGACCTATGGACAACTTCCAGAAATCCCTAGGCTGGCAGTGCTACTGGGGAGCATTGCCGGTTCGGGATAAGCCCTACAGGCACGGAGGTGCTGTCAGCCGAGCCTGTCCGAGATGCGCGCAGGGCGACGAAACCGACCTGCACGCACTCGTTCACTACCCGATGATTCCTGACTTGTCTAACAGCTATGTCAAACAGCTGATGTCGCGTGTTGTACGGATCCGGTTATCGACTAAGTCCATTGTGCAGATAGCCCCGCCATCATCCTTTAAAGAGGAGGAAGGACAGGCAGTTTTAAACTGCCTGGTGGCCATGGCGAAAGAGATTGTGTGGTGGACAAGGTTGAAAGGGTTCAAGACGGGCACTTTCCATTTCGGCCAATCCCTGATTAACTTTTTCAAGTTTCTCTTGAAGAGGAAAATCAGGGTGGAGAGGCAAGTGCTGTCTTCTAGTAAGTTTGTTGAAAGGTGGGTGAAAGTGGTGAGTATGCGCCTGTAGACTGAGGAGTGGGAAATCTGAGAGAGGGCGCCTGCCCTGGTGGCCGTGGCCATTTTGTGTGGTTTTCGCCTTTTTGGGGAATTTTTGTTGTTTGAATTTTTTTTTTGATTTCTAGCCCAATTTTGTTATAACCTGTTTACACGACCAAAACCCACTTTGTATCGTCCTGTACTGTTCTGTGCCACCTCTAATGTTTTTCTTCATGTTAGCCCTTGTGGCTAATAAAGAAAGAATTATCATTATCATTATTGGTCTGAACGGACGTCTTTTTGCTCGCTCTCGTAGATCTCTTTATTTACCTGTCAAAACTTTTATTGAATTTTGTGTAATTTTGTAAGGGATATAAGCCCTTGGACTTTGGCCTGTGAATGGGAAAGTATAATTGTTTCTACTTTTGGCACAAGGTGCATTACTGGTACTTTATTTTATCGACCCCGTAAGGATGAAAGGCAAAGTTAATCTCGGCGGGTTTGAACTCGGATCATAAAGGGTGGTAACTCTATGCTTCAAAGCTTGGCCCAAATATTTTAACTTTTTTACATTTTAAAAAATTATCGAAAAAAAAAATCTTGGCTGAGCCACGCACCCCCAGCGATATATCTGGTGTCGAGTAACAACGACGTAAAAGTTGAGAGGAGCGTTACGGCGAAATTTACAGAAATTAACACAACAAACACCACCACAAACAATGTGAATAAAGACAGCAATGATAACAACACTGAGAACTCTAATTTTGAAAAGAAGGAAAGTAACAGCGACAACCAAAATACAGATAACAGAAAAAATGACAAATGCAACACCACTAACATTAAAACAAATAGCGACAACACCAACAGCAACAATACCAACTGCACCGAGAACAACATCAACAACAACGACGACACCAAATATATAGCCAACTACAACTGTGACAACAGCAACAACATCAACAAGAACAACGACAACAACAACACCACCACCTACGACAATAAGAAGAACACTTTCGCTGCGGCAGCAGCCAAAAAGAGGCCATGCTTCAGCATGGACCTCTCAAACAAAGATTAAAAGTTGGCCCAGGCCTGGAACCTCATCTAGCAATAGCAAACCTGAGCCAACTTAACTGTCCTGGTAGAAGCTATTGAAGCAGTGGAGAGAAGAACGGTGCATTACATATACATCTCAGCACAAACCAAAACAGCAGCTTTAATTCCACAAGCAGATGCGCTGAGGTGCATAGGGATGACACCGAATACATAGCGAGAGGCTGACAATACGGCACCATTTCGGTGCTGTTTAAGCCAGAAGCCCTCGCTATGAAACACGCTATGACACCTTGCAAAACCAGCAAGGTCATAATGTACCACTCCCACATCAGAAAAAGAACGGCCCGTCTCCGCATTCTCAGAATCCCACCAGGACTTGACATGTGGTGGCTTCTGGGATGTGTGATTGTGGAGGGGACGGATACCGTCCCGATAGAAGTCACAAGAACGGCCAGAGAGGACTGGTCTGGGGTTGATCTGGAGATACTTCTCCAGATCAGGCCGGAGAATGACCGCGGGGAAAATGCCGCTTTGTTTTGTTTGTGGGCAAAAAACCCATTTGCGAGCCTTCTGCCCTCAACTGCTGAAAGATGCAAGAGGTCGAACGGCTCCACTGCTGCCGACGCCGGGGCAAGGACCACAACCAACACAAGCACCGGCAAAACCACCAACAACAACACCAATAGCAATAGCACCACCAACATTATCACCGAGGGGCGAAACGAGGAAAATTGTCAAATTCCCACTCCCCCAAAAAATACATACATCAATAAAAACATAAACACACGCACAGACACACTTACAGACACAGACCCCTCATCTACCAGTAGTGAAGATGAGGGAAAGCCTAATACTCCCAAATTACAAGAAATGAAACACAAAATGTAAAAAAAAACTCAACAAAGCACATAAACACCCACCATAAAAAATACAGACACCACCCACGCAAACATCTCCCCAACAACACCATCACCTTCACACCCCCCTCCGAACGCAAACAACCTAAACAGACGCAAGAATAAATACACACACAAACATCTGAAACCACAGACACCGCACTCACCACAAACAGAGACACAACAGAAACAACACCACCAAAACCATCACCACCACAGACACACAAACAAATAAAATCACATCATCAAAACATACAAAACTCTGTGCTCGTCAGGAGGGCTAACAAGGATCTGATGGCCTTCGTAGCACGAAGTGAAGAAATACAAAAAGAGGGGGACATTTTTAAATCGAGCACATTTCGCGTGCCTGATTTGTTTCTCGTGCGAATGTCGCTCGCTTTATACAAAGAGATACGAGACAGCTTCCTCGGGACGTGGGAACCCCGAACGTAAAACCCACTTCAAGAATTTTAACGGGGTTCTGAAAAGAAACCCCACCAACTATGGAGGTCGAACAACCCGACCTTCACAAGAGTCCGGAAGGTAAGTAAACCTTTCCTCTCTCTCTTTTAGCCTGCCAACAAGGCCGTATTAAGAGTAGGATGTTTAAATGTTCGAGGCCTGGGATGGTCCTGGAAGCAGGGTCAACTGCTCAACGACCTCAGGTCTCTAGATATGGATGTAATTGCCGTTAGCGAGACCAGGATTTCCGACACGCGCGTACTATCCCCCATGTTCGACCACTATCAGTTCTTTGCATCTGTTAGTCGTCTGCGAATGGGAGGTGGGGTGGCAGTGCTGTTTAGGAAAGGTCTTGATCTCGAGGTAAAGTCGATCTTCCGGGACCCAGATGGTAAGTTGTTGGTCCTGGACGTGAACAATAACGAAGGTGGTGCATTTAGACTGGTGGCCGTCTACGCCTCTACGGCAGGACAGCCGGACTTCTTTAGACGCCTGGAAGCCTTTCTGGGTACGCTTCGCCCTTTACTTTTAGCGGCGGACTGGAACGGCATCTTAGACGCACGCTGGGACTGTGTGAGAGTATCCGATAGGAGGGGGGGGGGGCAAAAGCCTCAAGAACCTGATTAGCCAGTTCCAACTATCTGAGAGACACTGACTAGATTTCCCTAGTGCGCCAGTGTGGACTTGGACTAGACGCATAGGTTCACCTAGATCGTATATAGACAGGATAGTCACTAGGAATATAGCGAAGGAAGAGGTTGGCGCTTGTCGTCGGGGATTTTTTGGCGGAGGCGCAAACTTGCGCAATCCCAACCAGGTCCATCAACTTTTTGAAGTTTCACTTGGAAAGGAAGGTGAGGGTGGAGAGAGAAGTGCTGCCCCTCAGTAAATTTGTTGAAAGGTGGGTGAATGTCGCGAGAATGGCCCGTGTGAGTGGGCCTACTCCGATCATGCCCCTGTAGGTGGGTAAATTTGAGGAGGAGAGGGGTGCCTTCCCGGGTGCTCTCGAAGCATCGGGTCGTTCGGGATTGGTGGGGTACCTGAACGAACCCTGAGTGGTCACCCCCCCCCCTATTGGGGAATTTTCCTTGTATTTTTATTGTTACTTTGTTATTGTTATTCATATTGTTCACTCGGTTTCTGTAAAACCCCACTGTCCCAGTCTTTTGTATTGTCCCCTATGTCGGCCCTTGTGGCCAATAAATGAAATCATTATTATTATCATTATTGTTTTTATTATTGATGATGTTGTTGTTGTTGTTGTTTTTATTATTAATCTTCTATTGACGGCCTTCAGTTAAAACATGATTTGGTCTTAGACTAATGCAATTAAGTTTTATTCATATGGGCTTTTGGCACAACATCATTCATATAGATTAAAGATCATCATGCAAAGTTATATAAATCGTAAAGTATAGCCGAAAATAGCAGCAATTGTGCCATACAATAGAAAGATCTTTTCTGTTTTGTTCTCCCTTTTCTAACCTGCCGTTTGAAAAGCTTTAACGATAAACTGGTGAATATTTTGTACAAGTCAAAAATGATTTCAATGCATCGCGGAAATTCTTGCTCGATTTTCAGGAAGTCTCTATCTATGGAATTCTGACAAATGCAATCCGTAGTTACAAAACATCTGCCGCTAATGACTAAGGGTCAGTTTCATGGTTATTTCATATATGTAGCTTGACTGGTTTAAACATGAGGTGGCGATGTGTGGAATGGAAAGTTAAAAGTGGCGTCGACCAAACTCCTACGGCTCCTACCCCAACACCACCAGCGTGTAAGAATGTCGACAATGCCCCGAAGACTAAGTAGTACGCTTACATCAGCAGGGCATCGTTCGTCTTTCTTACGATCAATTCCCTTGGCACAGAACTAGACTGACTAATTATGACAAGCCGTGGCATAAAGCAACGCTCTTCACTGCATGATCACTTGTGCCAGCCATTCTGTCATGAATACAATGGATAGTCACATTTCCTTTGAGGCATATCACACCACGTGTCGCCTGCTACACTGACAGTTGAAAAGAACAGCGTACAAAATGCGTTGGTCAGTGTTTATTTTAGAAAAACCACCATGGATCTGCGAGAAAAACGCCATGAAAAGAAATCATAATTTGACTTTGGCAATCGTTTGTGAAGAGTGGGTTGTAAGGTGTGCAGATGGGGGTAATGCCGTATGTGTGTGTGCGCGTGTAATATGCCCTCTTTATGTGTGTGTGTATACATATATGTATGTATATATATATATATATATATATATATATATATATATATATATATGTGTGTGTGTGATTGTTGTAAAGTTAGTGTGTGGTAAAATCTGCTGGTATATGATGGTGCCTTTGTACAAGGAAGTGTGTGCGAGAGTGTATATATATATATACATGTGTGTGTGTGTGTGTGTGTGTGTGTGTGTGTGTGTGTATGTGTGTGTGTGTGTGTGTGTGTGTGTGTGTATTACTATTATTGTGAGTAGATTGTGGTATATTGCTTTGTAACAGTATATAGACGACCTGTCGTATCGGGAAATGAGATTAGCCATTGTTGTTATATGCATCAATTTAAATCAGCATTTTGAAAGCGCTTCACTTACTGATGCTTGTCGCTAAACAAATTATTGATGGAAATATTGTTTAGATGCATCACACCACTCATCCAATACACTCACAAGAAGTAAAACTGTTCTGAATATAAAAGAAGGCTCTGATTTTTGATGACCCTACCATAGAGTATACTCATCTCAGAAGAATATCATAAAGCACGCACACGCATCAATACACTCACACGATCATGTATCTGTATGTTCTCTTCTCTGAATTTTGAATATATTTTTGATCGGGAACCTTCCCAGTGGCAGGGCTTGAAGGAGTGGAATTTGTTGTCGCATCTTGTGTAAATGTTTATCCTTCGAATCGTAAAAATATTTTACAAGTTCTGAGGTTTCCGGATATTGTATCCATCTATAGCATAATAATTAAGAAGCGGCATTCTTTCACCTCAAATCCAATCTCAGTTACATGTTGGTCTAGGCTGTGCAGTATATAAACAGTGGCTCCAATAATGATGGGTATGAAACCGAATGTGTATCTTCGATACTGAATGTGCACATTTCTCTTCAATGGGCCGTAGATATCCTTCTTCTCTTGCATTTTTCTTACCAAACTGACAACAAGTGCACTCCTGGCTTCTACAACAGACCATGTTCTTAAAGTGTGGTCTCATCTCAAAGAACAATATCTCACTAGTTGCGCTTTAATATGGTGGCAGTGTTTATATTTAGGTTCCAACAGTAATCTTTTGATCCATTATTCTCGTCATATTCCTCCCTATTTGATTTCATTTTCGTTTTCCGTAATACGTTCCAGATCGTTCTAGCTATCACATCTTGCCTCACGTGGAAATATTAACGAGAAAACCTTCTTTCACATTTGCAATAATACGTTTAACATATTCAATCCTTGTTTTGTACACTCTACATATATACTCAACTGATGACCTTCCTATTTTGAACAGTAGGTATGTATTGGGGATTTTTTATTCCTGGATTGCATGAAGATAACCTTCAAGATGGGATGTTATGAATATGTCGGAACTCTTTGTCAGGCTTTTAGTATGATTTTTCCCACTTCACGGTTTGTGTTGTTCGTCTCAAGTAACCATGTACAGCATTCTTAGTTAATTAGCTATATTTTATTAGCTTTATTTTATCCGAGCATTGTTTAGAATTTTCCGATGATCCTTGGAGAGAGATTTTTGTCAGGTTTTATTTCATGTCTCTCTTGTAGTTCAGTGTATATCCTAAATATATTGTTATTGCCATGCTCATGCATCTGGGCAAGATCTCTGCTGATATTTTCCTTCTGTTGAAGATGTTGCTTCACTGTTATCCCGGTCACGTATGTTACTAATTTGGATTTTAGGCCCTGGCCACGTTCCTTGCATGAGAAATATAGCCTATTCACATCAACATTGATATTAAAGTTTCCAGTAACACTGAGTAACTTGCGAGTTGTTATATCCATCTCGCCTAGTTTGTGTAATGACCAGTTCCGCAGGTATATTGTTGGCGTGAGGATAGGCACAGCAAAATATTGCGAGAAATGTGCTTGTTGCGCGTGGGGAGTTCTGATCACCTTTACTCTTCTGAGGTATTCATTCCTGGTTTTCTCTTTATCTATGAGTCCATCGTAACTGACATTCCCATACTGCACATGTTACATATAATTGTCACCTCACTGTAGAGGTTTAATTACCAAGCTGGGTATTTTTAGGTTTTTAGAGGAGGGCACAATACTTCCGCGTTTATTGTCAAAAGGTACATTTGTACTCACCAATTGCATTACTATGTCTGTAGAAAATTGGGTAATGAAGTCCAATAGTTGTTTTTATATGATTGATATTTTGCCCACATAATTTCAGGTCATCGACAGAGAAAATATGAGAGAAACTTCTAAATGTATTTCTAGATTTGTGATCAGGTATAATAATGAATTTAACCGTCTGGGTGGTAATCTTTAGCAAGGGTGCTGTGGCTCTTTTGGGGGATAGTGAGAGTTGAGGCAGTTGATAACATTAGCGCATTTCTTGTGTACCTTCAACATTTTTTACCATATGGTATCTCAAAGATAAAAGGTGAAATTATTCATTCATTAAATGCTCGGGGTCTGGCGATTTGCTGTTTGACAGTTTCTGTAAAGCCGTTTCCAGTATAGCATCATATGTTTCATATTGTTTTGACTCGTCATGCTGGCAGTAGTTCGGCTGTTGACTCGACATGCTGGTAGTAGTCCGGCTCAAATTCCTTTATTCATAGTGCTTATTTTTTGAATTCCCCATTTGTTTCCCATAAACATTTTGTAAATGTATGGTTGTATGAATATATTTTTGCTGGTAAAATGTAATTGTTTGGAGTCACTTGGTGCACATCAAGTAACACAGTATCTTGCATGATTTGTTAATGTACTTAGCCAACTTTAACGTCTGCTTCTCTATCTGCGTACTTACTTCTGTTAAATGGGTTTATGCATGCATGATCATATTCGTTAAACATACATGATATCATGTTAACCTTCTCAAATTTACGGATTTTAAAAACTGAAATTGCAAAGGCATGCAGCTGAAAGGTTAGAGTTGGATTTGTGGGGTTGTGAATTCGATTGCCTGACCGAGCAAGGCGTTATGTTCTTCGACAATACACTTTATTTCAAGTTGCACTTTCTGCCAAGAATTGCGACAGGCAAATAATATCAGCGATTGGAAAAATCAGTGGAGACATTGTCTCCTTGGTCTGATCTGGCAAGTTCCACCCAATTGGGTAAGCGAATGAGATCTGAGATCCTGTTGATTCGAATAATATAAAATAGACATGCGTTTGTTTTTTTTTAAAACCCCTCATAGTATAGGGATTCATGTTTATAGCTTAATGACAACGTTGAATTATACAGATTTAAATGTATATATATATATATTAGATATGATGAATCTAATTTTCTTTTTCTGATAGGCCTATTCACTAGACGATATGCTCATTAATAATATGTGGAATTTTCTTGAATATCTTCAATAGTGTTTGCAGGATGAACACATTGAATCCGTAATTGTGAACTAATCTGTCAACAATTGTGTTCCTTGCGTAAGTTCAACTAGAAACATGTGTATTAAACAAGGCTACTAGGAAGTATACAATGCACAGCAATCAAATCATATATCTTCAGTAAAACAGAAGTCAGAATTACGGATTGATATCTAATAAAATTAAACGGAGTTATTAACGCAATCGACTTTTCACTAATTTAAAGGAAGCTATTGTCATAGTAATTGCATATACAAGTAAATATATATATATATATATGGGGATTTATTTCAGCCGAAGCATTAATGAATATACTTGCATATCCCCAACCTTCCGTCCATGGCGTTCACTCTCCCTCTCTCGCCCCTCAATGCACACACACACACACACACACACACACACACACACACACACACACACACACACACACACACACACACATATATATATATATATATATATATATATATATATATATATATATATATATATATATATATATATATATATATACGTATATATATATATATATACACATATTTGTGCCGAAAGGGTTGTTATTTGAAGTGCATGAGATTGATTAGAAGTGGTTTTGAATGGCAAGTATTTAGCTGGAAGCAAATCAGCATGTAGCGTGTTATGGGGCATGGGAAATACTACAAGATATTTGAACCACATGTGTTTTTTCTTCCAGAAAATCATCAAGATGTACGAAGATGCAAAATATTCAAAATACAGCTTGAAGCATGATATATCACTATAACAATGTTTCAATGTTTTTTTAACAAATATAGTACATTATTGTGTATGAAAGTATATTCTCAATTTACATTGAGTTGATTACATATAATTTGAGAAAATACACACACACACACACATATATATATATATATATGTATATTCACACGCATATATATATGCACATAAATTATATATACATACATATATATATATGTGTGTGTGTGTTTGTATGTGTGTGTCATATATATATATTTATTGTGAAGGCGTGTGGCTGAGTGGTTAGAGAATTGGATTCGCAATCGTGAGGTTGTGAGTTCGATTCCTGGACCAGGCGAGGCGTTATGTCCTTGAGCAAGACACTTTATTTCACTTTGCTCCTTCTACCTGGAGTTGCGGCCGACAGATAGTATTAGCAATTGGAAAGACCAACGGAAACATTGTTTCCTCGGTCCGATTTGACGAAAGTCAATCGTTCCTTAAAAAAAATATATATGTATGTGTTTGTGTGTGTGCGTCATATATATATGTGTGTGTTTGTGTGTGTGTGTCATATATATGTGTGTGTTTGTGTTTGTGTCATATATATATATATATATATATATATGTGTGTGTGTGTGTGTCATATATATATATATATATATATATATATATATACACACTTAATATACATTTAATATATATTTAATAAGCAGTGGAGGTTCACTGGGCACTCGCAAGATCATTGGACGTACCTTTTCTCATGATTCTGCGAGTGTACAGTTGTAAATCCAGATTAACAAGGTTCACTACTTATCCATAATAAACGAATATTTAAACACTACTTCACTATGGAGAATAATTTCTGAAGTCTGTCAATTAAACATGAATATATATTGTGTAGTAGAAATTAGATAAACAAACATCCAAATTTGTTAGAGAACTCAGACTATAAGATGTGATGTGCATTTAGATTAAATCACAATTACATAGCCTGAAAATGGGTTAGACCCTTTTAGTATATAACATTAAAGCTGCCTCCCTTTCATTATCCAGCATTTTCTTTTCAAACCACATCCCCTGAAGTTTAGACCTCCTAATTCCCTCCCCATCCTTCTAGCATTCTTATACGAAATAAGATATTCGGAGAAACTATCTCTTATGATATTGCGAAGAAATAAGTTGGCGTAATTCAATATGCTAATGAAATACGCGTATTCGTTTTAGGTAATTGTTGTAGTGATTCAAACTAATTATATATATATGTATATATATATATATATTTATGAAAACAGGGAGAAAGAGACGATTATTAGGAAGAAAAATATATTTTTTTCCCTTTTTGTTTCTCTCTCTCTTTTTTCTGGGTTAGAAAATGATTAAAACGAAATGTTTTATTTTGTGTGAAGTGTTAAGGTATTAGTTGATTTATTTATTATTTAACAATGGCATTTTTTAAATCTAATTATATATTTAATAATTGTCTATTACCCGTTTCAGCATTTTTATGCATTATCAAATGATAGTGAAATGTATTAGTGTGGTGTCGCACATGTTAAACACAAGGTGCAGAAAGAATAATGTTATTTACAGGCATAGTTATTGAAGTTAAGCAGATCAAAATGTGTTGATATAGCAAGAGTGCTTAGTTGATCCATGATTCCGTGATGGAGGCAAATGGTGGACTGAGGTTTGATATGATTTCCCTTTTTAGAGAGTTAATATGCAGTGGGAAGCATTTCTTGCTGGATAATATTTAATTTATTTAAGAAAAAGGATTAGGTAGGGTTTGAGGGAGGTAACTCTTGTAAATGTTTGATTGTTTGTTGCAGTTTTAGATTGGCCCGATTTTTATAACATTAAATAGAGGTTGGAATTTGTTAATGAAATATGTTTTCTTATTGGTACGTTGGATGAAAGTAGCGTTGTCTATGATTTTGTAAATAGGGAAAATTTTAAAGTATGGATGTTCTTTGTGAGCACAATTGGGAATATGTTCATTAAATGCAATCTTTCTGTATCCCTGTATATATATATATACACGTGTATATATATATATATATATATATATATATATATATATATGTGTAAGAGCGAGTAGGACCCCGACGGCTAAGCTCAAGCCGGTTCGAAGGCTAATTCTGGACTAAAAAAAAAAAATATATATATATATATCTAAGGCGGGTAAAATTCCCGAGATCCATGGACGAGTTCTCTCCAGCGGTCTCTGTCCCTCATTATCGCTGCCATATCCTGCATCTCCAACAGACCAGTGTCTGTCCTTAGGGCATCAACATATCTTAACCTTGGTCTTCCTCTTCTAGTGTGTCCATGTAGGGGCTCCCAAAGGAGCACTCAATGCAATGTCAACTCTGGATGTCGGTGAGCATGTCCAGCCAACCTCAAATAACAGATTAAAGTTTAAGCAAAGAATCGCTGCTTTCACCCTTAACGGGATCTTCTGAAACTAACAAAGTCAATCTGTAAGCGCAGAAGTGGATATTTCAAAAAACGTTGCAACCAGAGGAAGACAGGAAAACGATACTTTGGTTCGTGGAAACGTTCGCTGGCAAAGAACGGGAAAAAACGAATATAATACGTCATTAATAGGAGCGGTGAAAAACAATTACGCGCAAAGACAGAACCACGTTTATAGTATAAGAGAGGTCGTAGACTAATGTTCTCTCAGGTGGTTCATAGAGACGTTCTCTAGCAATGAACGAAAAAAACGAGGATAATACGTCATATGTGGAGCGTGGAGAACAATAGCACGCAAAGACAAAACCACGTAAATGGTATAGCAGAAGTCGTAGACTAAAATTCTAACTAGGAGACCTAATGAATCTCCGCTACAGAGTTAAGAACAAAGTAAATAAATACAATACAGAAGTAATAGAAATAAATAAATACATACACGCAAACAAATACGTACATACACAAGCATACGCAAAACACTTACCATAGGTATACAAAACCACGCACATATAAATATGTGTGTGTGTATGCGTGTATACAAATAAATAAATAATTATATAAACGACATGTTTTAGTTTGTTTTGCATCTGCTTAGCAGATGTCGGCGTAAATGTTTGGGCTGTTTTTTCAGCAATTTCATTTAGACATGACGCGTTAATGTTTGATGTTTGTGACAGAGAAAACCATGTGTTTATTAAGAGGTCAATTTCATTTTCAGACCAATTTCGTCCGCTGTGAGCTTGCTGGTCAGTAGACATATACATTTTTTTTTTTTTTTCAATTATTATTATCATCCTTGTGTGCGTTTTAAGATATTTGTTATTTGATACGTGAGTGAGACTTTGGTCATTTGAAGAAATTAAAGAATCGGGTATATATATATATATATATTTTCTCTCTTATGGATGTGAGTTTGGTTTGAGGATGTTAATAGTTTTTGGTTGTTTGAAGATTTCCAAGGAAAAACGAGTGTATATAATATTATTTGAAAAAACGGGTGTATATAATATTATTTGATGAAATTAAAGAATCGTGTATATATATATATATATATATTATATATATATTCTCTGTTATGGATGTGAATTTGGTTGTTTGAGGATGTTAATAGTTTTTGGTCATTTGGATGTTTGAAGATATCCAAGGAAAAACGAGTGTATATAATAGTTTGTAGTTAAGAAGACTTACTTTCGAGTTTGTAGGGAGAGCACGTGTATTTATATATACTTTTATTTTCCTTATGTGAGTGAGCCTTTGGTTATTTGAAGATATTAAGGTAGCGTATATATATAGATGTGTATTCTCTTTTATGGATGTGAGATTTGGTTATTTGGTTGTTTAAGGCTGTTAACAGTTTTTGGTTATTTGGTTAAATATATAATTATATATATACATAATTATATGTATATAATTATATATATATATATATAATTAAAAATATATATATATATTCATATATATATACATAATTATATGTATATAATTATATATATATATATAATTATACATATATACATTCACATATATATATATATATATATATATATATATATATATATATATATATATATATATATATATATATCTGGGGTCTTTCCTCATCCGAGTGCTCAAGCTACATACTGATTATGTATATACACTAGCTTGGCCGTATTCTAAAGCTTCGTCAATGCTTTACTAAAATTTATATTTACTCCTAGAATTAACGATTAACTGATTAATTTAATTACATGATTCTATTGATTGATTAATTGTTTAAGTTTGTTTGATAACTTCTGGTTGAGTGCTTTATTCGGTTTGTCTAAAGGGATTCATTGCTTTATCTCAAATTAGAATTCACCGCCTAAGCGGTGGTTACTTCCCTTGCAGTAAACCACGTGTCTGTGGCGACATTTAAAACTACAACATACCCGCTCAGGCTAAGAACAAAAGACTTGCTGATGAAGTAAATCCTATGTTCTGTCGTCAAAAAACATTATATTGCAGACTCCTGCAATAGGAATTTGTCGATCTTGGATTTGCAGAAACTTAGCGCTGGTGTTGAATGAGTTATGTGATCTATATTGTTGATATACGATGTAAGTTATATATTTGGCACTCAGCCTCACCGCTATGTCCGGGTCAATATTAAATATTTTCCTGGGTCTTGTATTTTCGTTGCTATAGTGATGCAGCTGAACTGCCGACCGCTATATCTGATTTGCTAAGGTGTCTGAACGTAATGTTATTACTCTGGGGTCTTTCCTCATCCGAGTGCTCAAGCTACAGACCGATTATGCATATACGCTAGCTTGGCCGTATTCTAAAGCTTCGTCAATGCTGTACTAAAATTTATATTTATATATATATATATATATATATATATATATATATATATACAGTATATGTATCTAATTATATATATATATAATTATACATATATATATTCACATTTATATATATATATATATATATATACATAATTATATGTATATAATTATATATATAAAAATATATATATATATAATTATACATATATATATTCATATATATATATATATATATATATATATATATATATATATATATATATATATATATATATATATATATATATAAAGAATTAATATATCTACCGACATATGTATACAGATGAATACCTATGTTAGAAAATATATATGTATTGCTTTAGTAACTTTGTGGTTCTATGCAAGGGGATGCAGAACAATTCTATGAAAGACGTAAATAAGAAAGTTATGAAAATTGACTTATTTACTAAAATTTCACTCCAACTAATATATATATATATATATATATATATATATATATATATATATATATATATATATATATATATATATATATATATATATATATATATATACATACATATATGTATATAATTATATATATATATATAATTATATTTATATATATATCTTCACACATATATATAGATATACATATAATTATATATAAATACATAATTATATTAGATAATTATATATATATAATTATATTTATATATATATATTCACTCATATATATAGATATACATATAATTATATATATACATAATTATATGTATATAATTATATATATATATATATATATATATATATATATATATATATATATATATATATATATATATAATTATATTTATATATATATATATTCCCATACACACATATATATATATATATATATAATTATATATATACACAATTATATGTATATAATTATATATATATACAATTAAGTTAAAGTGTACATCTACATATGTATACGGAAGTATTAGTATGCATATAAATACACACATGTATACATATGTACATGTACTGAGTTTTTCACTAGACACTTTACAGTGAGTGTCAGCTAATCTGTATGTAACCACACAGACGGACCGGGTTTTAGAGTGATACGAGTTTTCAAGGTAACACATTTCCTCTATTCTCCAGAGAGCCAGACAGGAATATTGGACTAGTTTCGATGTTATTACATCTCATCAGCAATATTTACCCATCTTCCGGCTTCTCTGGAGAATTGTAAAAGCACATATCGTTATATGCTTTTTCTATGAAAATTAGTAGTGGGTAGACTAATTTGCATAGAACGTGAGTCATTGTACGCATCGGTTCAGCGGAAACGATAAAAATAAATAACGAAACGAAATTAAATTTCGTTTCGCTTCTAACTCACTTTTGTATGACTGACGCTTAAACAATTAAGTTAAAGTGTACATCTACATATGTATACGGAAGTATTAGTATGCATATAAATACACACATGTATACATATGTACATGTACTGAGTTTTTCACTAGACACTTTACAGTGAGTGTCAGCTAGTCTGTATGTAACCACACAGACGGACCGGGTTTTAGAGTCATACGAGTTTTCAAGGAAACACATTTCCTCTATCCTCCAGAGAGGCAGACAGGAATATTGGACTAGTTTCGATGTTATTACATCTCATCAGCAATATTTACCCATCTTCCGGCTTCTCTGGAGAATTGTAAAAGCACATATCGTTATATGCTTTTTCTATGAAAATTAGTAGTGGGTAGACTAATTTGCATAGAACGTGAGTCTAATACTTCCGTATACATATGTAGATGTACACTTTAACTTAATTGTTTAAGCGTCAGTCATACAAAAGTGAGTTAGAAGCGAAACGGAATTTAATTTCGTTTCGTTATTTGTTTTTATCGTTTCCGCTGAACCGGTGCGTACAATGACTCACGTTCTATGCAAATTAGTTTACCCACAACTAATTTTCATAGAAAAAGCATATAACGGTATGTGCTTTTACAATTCTCCAGAGAAGCCGGAAGATGGGTAAATATTGCTGATGAGATGTAATAACATCGAAACTAGTCCAATATTCCTGTCTGGCTCTCTGGAGAATAGAGGAAATGTGTTTCCTTGAAAACTCGTATGACTCTAAAACACGGTCCGTCTGTGTGGTTACATACAGACTAGCTGACACTCACTGTAAAGTGTCTAGTGAGAAACTCAGTACATGTACATATGTATACATGTGTGTATTTATATGCATACTAATACTTCCGTATACATATGTAGATGTACACTTTAACTTAATTGTTTAAGCGTCAGTCATACAAAAGTGAGTTAGAAGCGAAACGAAATTTAATTTCGTTTCGTTATTTGTTTTTATATATATATATATATATATACATATAATTATATGTATATAATTATATATATGTGTATATATAATTATATTTATATATATATATATACAATTATATTTATTTATATATATATATATATATTTAATACAATAACAGAGATAGTTTAAAGCTAAACTCTGACTGGTAACCATCTCACTCAACAAACATTAGGTTATATTTAAATACAAACCCGATTTAAGTGTTTGGGGTGCTAACAATATGTATAATGTGGAAAAACCAGTTCTATTATTTCATGAGATATAATTAAAGTTAAAGTATATCTCTCTTTCCAAACAATTGTTTCATTATAAATGTTCTACAAGTTGGGAGAATATTTCCAGTTTATGTAGAAGCCTAATATATATTCATGTAAGAATATATTTAGGTGGGCGCTTATAAATCATCAGTGGAAGCCCATTAAACTTTCATATAAGAAAGTAATTCTTACCGCAGTCAAAAATCGTGCCTGTTAAGTTGCTCCTTCTCACCTCGAATGACCGCCAAATTTGAAATTCCAGCAGTTTTTGACTGAGGAAGTATCATAGCGACACGAAGCGGGAAGGGGAGACAACTACGATCCACGAAAGGAGGAAAAAAATAATATACACGCGGGTTAATTAGTTTTTTCGAAAACATTATCAATCCAACGTGTTAAGAACTCAATTGAAAATAAAAAAAATAAATATATGCGTGTATAAATTACACACGTATATAGATATTTTCTTAGGCTAAATCGGAAGTTGTGCCCGAATAAGAACCGCATCCCATAACTGCAGTAAATACAGAAAGTTATGCTTTAAAGGGAAAATGGGAATGTAAATCTCCGGCCGAATTAAGCGTAAAATATAAAACACACGCGGGTTAATTACTTATTTCAAAACCAATATTAATTCCTCGTGTAAAGAACTCAATTAATTAAATAAAATAAATGTATGCATGTAATTATATACTTAGGCATATATATATATTTTCTTAGGCTAAAAAACAGAGAAGTTACAACCAAAAAAAGCCATAACATTTCACAACAGTAATAAATACGGAAAGTCAAATTCATAAGGTACCTGGAAATAAACACCTCTGGCCAATCAAGAGTAAATATTTAATACAATAACAGAGATAGTTTAAAGATAAACTCTGACTGGTAACCATCACACTCAACAAACATTAGGTTATATTTAAATACAAACCCAATTTAAGTGTTTGGGGTGCTAACAATATGTATAATCTGGAAAACCAGTTATATTATTATTTGAGATATAATTAAAGTTAAAGTATATCTCTCTTTCCAAACAATTGTTTCATTATAAGTTTTCTACAATTTGGGAGAATATTTCCAGTTTATCTAGAAGCCTAATATATATTCATGTAAGAATATATTTAGGTGGGCGCTTATAAATCATCAGTGGAAGCCCATTAAACTTTGATATAAGAAAGTAATTCTTACCGCAGTCAAAAATCGTGCCTGTTAAGTTGCTCCTTCTCGGCTCGAATGACCACCAAATTTGAAATTCCAGCAGTTTTTCACTGAGGAAGTATCATAGCGGCATGAAGCGGGAAGGGGGGACAACTACGATCCACGTAAGGTGGAAAAAATAATATACACGCGGGTTATATATATATATATATATATATATATATATATATATATATATATATATATATAATTATATTTATATATATATATATATATATATATATATATATATATATATATATATATATATATATATATATATATATGCATATATATATATATATTTATATGCATATATATATATATATATATAATTATATTTATATATATATATATATATATATAATTATATTTATA
>OZ024742.1:132049254-132081754 GCA_964016885.1 Eledone cirrhosa
ATTCTGGAGCCACTTTTCTCTGTATAAAATGTATAAAAGGTAGGAAATTTACCCATCTCATTACAGTTGAAAATTGCAAACTCGACTGTCACCACATATCATGAACCTGAAGATTGCGAAAGCATGAAAGTACTTGTTCAATTAACACTTAGAATTTAATATTCTATCATACTATTTCATTATAATACCATTATATATATTTTAAAGGATTGTAAATAAAACGAGTAAATCAGACAAAGTTGGAATTCCTCTTATTAATATAATCTTCTATACACAATCATACACACCCGTGTATATTTACCTATCTATATCTATATATATATTCCTATTGTGTATATGCCAACATGTCTGGAAAGCAACAAATGAAACCAACAGAATCAGAAAGAATTCTAAAGGAGATATCATCGAAATTATCAACACTTATCACGATGATGGACACACAATCCTCTATTTTAAAGGAAATAGAAAAACAATCTACAGACGGAAAACTTATAACTGAACATATAAACTCTGAAATTAAGAATTTAGCTGAAATTATACCAACAGTTATCAAAGATACAAGAGAAAGCCTACCACAACCCCCTTGGATGTCAGAAATAAACGAAAGAAATTTGGAAAACAAAACACATCGAATAAGAAAAGAAATGTGGAAGACATGGAAAAAATTCCTTAACATAAGAAAACAAAATTTCTGGAAAGCATACAGATGCGAAAAATATGTCGAAACACATTCGAAATGGCTCTCTCTAACGGCACCCATACTCCCTCGTAAATACCTAATTACAGAAATTGCAGGAGAACCAGAAGAAGAAACAAAACTCCGATGGGAACTTACATTGACAAAATTCAGGACCGACATCTCCATTTCTGAATGTAAACAATCCCGCTACAAAGCCAAATATGAAGCTATTGATGACCAAATTGAAGTTGAAATTTCAAAGCTAACGACTGGTATTATAGCTGAAAAACTACGAGAACTATGGATCGGAGATATCTCAAAAGAAGAAAACAAATCAAGAAAGGTATGGCAGCAGAAACAATTATTTCTCGATGAATATGCTGCAAATTACGGTAAAGACTCTGGAACCCTGAGAAAAAGCATTAAAAGTGGACAATCTCATCAACACAACATACGCCAGAACACGTGCCAACACAAACACTCACCTTACCTTGAATCAAAGAAGAACTACGGTAATAACTCTTCGCTTTTTCTACAAAAACACCCTATCGCACACAACATGAACAAAAAGCACAAACACGATAGGTATTCCTTTGACCAGACCATGAGAAGTAGTAAAACCAGGAGATCATTCTCAAGATCTCAACAGAGACTACCAACAAGGAATGTGGAAACAAAACGTAGAATAACCAGATCACTCTCAAGATCTCAACAGAGATTGCCCACAAGAAACTGGACGAAAAAACGATCTAAACCTGAAAGCAAACCTAGGTCATTTTCCCAGATTGTTAAAAATAATGCTAACAGGAAGAAAAATAATATACAGAATACCAAAAATAGGACAAAATACATAACGAAACCAAATATAATATCACGACCAAAAGTTCATCAAGCGAACACCAACAGGAATATAAATCCTGAACAGAGAAACATTCATTTTTTAACGTCAGGACAACAAAAACCGGAAAAAGAAAAACTCCAGGAGGAAACATACCCAAAACAGCTGTACACGTAGATCCTAAAATAATTAATTTATCTAAAAGAGATCTTGACAATGATGAAATGCAAATTCTGTCAAAAGGACTGAAATTCACACCGACTCCAACAGTCAACCACCAAGAACTGAAGGAGGATACCCAAGAATTCTGTCGAAAATTACGTCTTGTAGAATTCTTCGCTGATAAAAATAATGAGAGTGATGAATCACTAGTAAAGAATAAATCAAATTTCACTCCGCCAAAAGGAAGAAATATCTATCTCGACCAATACATTGACATCCTGTCTAAATTTCCTCTTAGACATAATACTAATGTTAGGCCAAACATTAACAAATCAGAAATGTCTGCACTTAAACGTATACAAAATGATAAAACAATAATAATTAAACAAGCAGATAAAGGGGGTGCAGTTGTTATAATGGATACTGAATACTACAAGGATTTGGTTGAGGAACAACTGAAAGACACAACATTCTATCATGAAATACCGTCAAATATAGACCACAACATCATGAAGAAGATCAACAACCTGGCTTCAAAATACCACAACTCATTTACTGATAAGGAAAGAGACTACATCACCAATTTTGAGCCGAAACCCAGCAACCTGTATGGCCTACCTAAAGTTCACAAGTCAAAAGAAATACAACTGGCAGTAAGAGAACAAAACAGTGAGTACATTAAATTATTACACCCAAAAGACTTAAAACTTAGACCTATTATAGCTGGTCCAACATGCCCCACTCACCGTCTAAGCAATTTTGTTGACATTATTTTGAAACCACTATGTATTCACATACCCAGTTTCATCCGGGATGATATCGACTTCCTGTCCCATCTTCCCAAAACCACGGAAACGAATTCACTTCTACTCAGTTTTGATGTGGTAAGCCTTTACACCAACATTACACATGATTTAGGAATAAAGGCGGTTAAATACTGGGTGGAAAAACATAGAGAAGTGATTCCCATTAGATTCACAGCGCCATTTATATTAGACGCAGTTAAACTTATTCTGGAAAACAACACTTTCTTCTTCAATGGAAAGAATTACATCCAAATTAGAGGCACAGCGATGGGAACGAAGTTTGCTCCCGTTTACGCGAACTCTGTAATGGGATACTTAGAACAACAACTCTACCAAGAAATAGAGGAAAAATATAGTACTGACTTTAGAAAGTACATTGAAAAATCTTGGAAGAGATACCTTGACGACTGTTTCATCATCTGGACAGAATCTCTAGATACTCTGGATGAGTTCAATATCCTCCTGAATAACCTACACCCATCTCTCCAATTCACAAAAGAGATGAGTAGGACCAAATTACCATTCCTAGATATAATGATAATCAAAAACGACACCACCATTACCACGGATATATATTATAAACACACAGACACCCATCAATATCTGAATTTTAAGTCGTGCCATCCACCTCATACAAAACGCAACATCCCATACTGCCTAGCCAGAAGAATTTGTACCATTGTAGAAGATACGAATAACAGGTACAAACGCCTAACAGAACTAAGAGAATTTTTGCTCAAACAAAAATACCCATCTCTACTTATAGAAAATGGCATACAGCGGGCTATAAAAATACCTATACAACAACTTAGAACAACCCAAAGAAGAAGAAACCAAGAACTGGTCATACCATTTATAATGACACACAACCCATGTCACCAGAATATCTTCAACACTGCCAAAGCAAACCTACCGATCATTGCTCAAAGTAATGAATTAAAAGGCTTAATCACAGATCGATCTTTGACTCTTAGTAAAAGACAGCCAAAAAATTTGAAGCAATTGCTAACAAAAGCAAAGTTTGACCTTAACAACAAAGACCAATCATTCACTGTATCTAAATGCAATGATAATCGATGCGGCACATGTCAATCCATACACGCCGGTCAATATATGAAAACAAAAACTGGAAAAATATTCACAAATGCAAATATGAACTGCAAAAGCAGAAATCTAATTTACTGCATTAAATGCCCGAATTGTGAAGAACTATATGTCGGTCAAACTGGAAATGCACTATCGGAACGTGCACGGGTACACCGTCAACAAATCAGAGACCCAAATGTCCGTCAGATACCCCTAAGCGGCCACCTGGCAACATGTGGTCAGGGAATATTTATAATATTCCCATTCTACAAATTACACAGCCCAAATGAAATCAAGAGAAAAATCAAAGAAAAGAATTTTATTGATAAATTCAAACCCAAGCTAAATGAACAATAATAACGCCTAGGGGTATTACTTCTACTACCACTATGACCACGACCACTAGCAACAACAACAACAACAATAATAATAATAATAAAAGTGATGTTGATGGTGATGATTAATAGAAAATGCTATTTTCATCATTTCAAAAAAGCAAAACAATTGATACGTTGGATATGACTATTGGTCGTTAGCATGCTCAACCAGCCGTGACGCTTAAACCAATCAGCTGTAGTAATTCAGTGAAACTACACACTGATTGGTCGAAATACAGTTTACAGGGCTTTTCATTCTGGAGCCACTTTTCTCTGTATAAAATGTATAAAAGGTAGGAAATTTACCCATCTCATTACAGTTGAAAATTGCAAACTCGACTGTCACCACATATCATGAACCTGAAGATTGCGAAAGCATGAAAGTACTTGTTCAATTAACACTTAGAATTTAATATTCTATCATACTATTTCATTATAATACCATTATATATATATTTAAAGGATTGTAAATAAAACGAGTAAATCAGACAAAGTTGGAATTCCTCTTATTAATATAATCTTCTATACACAATCATACACACCCGTGTATATTTACCTATCTATATCTCTATATATATTTATATATATATTCATATATATATTTATATATATATTTATATATATATATATATATATATATATATATATATTCATATATATTTATTAAAATAACAGATTAAAGTTTAAGCAAAGAATCGCTGCTTTCACCCTTAACGGGATCTTCTGAAACTAACAAAGTCAATCTGTAACCGCAGAACTGGATATTTCAAAAAAAGTTGCAACCGGAGGAAGACAGGAAGACGATACTTTGGTTCGTAGAAACGTTCTCTGGCAAAGAACGGGAAAAAACGAATAATACGTAATTAATAGGAGCGGTGAAAAACAATTACACGCAAAGACAGAACCACGTTTATGGTATAAAAGAGGTCGTAGACTAATGTTCTGTTAAGTGGTGCATAGAGACGTTCTCTGGCAATGAACGAAAAAACGAAGATAATAAGTCATATGTGGAGTGTGGAGAACAATAGCACGCAAAGACAAAACCACGTAAATGGTATAGCAGAAGTTGTAGACTAAAATTCTAACTAGGAGACCAAATGAATCTCCGCTACAGAGTTAAGAACAAAGTAAATAAATACAGTACAGAAGTAATAGAAACAAATAAATACATACACGCAAACAGATAGTACATACACAAGCATACGCAAAACCTTACCATAGGTATACAAAACCACGCACATATAAATATGTGTGTGTGTGTATGCTTGTGTACAAATAAATAAATAATTATATAAACGTATATAAGTAAATAAATACGTATATAACAAGCGCACACACATACCTACAAATAAATACACGAATGTTCGGAGACGTAGGTCAACTAAAACAAGAAGTACACATATACACACACCCACCATACGTACGAACCTGCATACTCACGCAGACGCATAACTCCCGTATACACATAGCCAAACCCTAAATACCAGAATATGTAAAAATTATACGCCATAACAGTCAAATATACGTACGAGAAGGTATACATACCTTCACAAAACATACGGGTAATATATACCTACCTATGCAAATAAGTAAAGGAATAAACAAAACATATATTTAGCTCCCACATCGAGACGTAAAATATCCACGTATAGATCGTGCTATCCGTTAGGGTATAACGTGGGGCTGTAATACAGGAAAGGTTTGTGCAATTTATGTTTACAAGCCGAAATTGCCTCAGATTTTTTGTTTAAGATGTGGTCTGTGGCGTAGAGTATTTCCAGGGCCTCAGCGGCGCAGAGGTCACATGGTCTTTTATTTCCGTTATACGATCTAGCGCTAGCTAGGATCTCCCAGTGTAACTTATATTGGGTGTGGTTATCTTTTAGACTCCAGATATAAGCTGAAAGTGACGTCATATTCCTTCTTAGAGGGTAACGAAAAGAATGGGTATGCATGTAAAGACGCTGCTTGAAACTATTGGCGGTTAACCCTATGTAGGCCCTACGGGACGTGGGTGTTACAACCTTACATTTGTAGACAATGTTACTAGAGAGGCATTTCCCGGATAGGGGGCAATCAGCCCGATTCCTACAATTAAAGTTAGTACTAACTACAGGGTTGCACGTGTTCCTACGGCTAGGTAGTTTAGCTAAATTTGAAGCTGTGATGTTATGTGCAAGGTTAGGAGTCGTAGAGTAAGAAATTTTAATAGTATTTCTATTAAACATTTTAGTATATTTATGTGTAGGGGGAACATGCTTCGTAATAAGGGAAAGAAAGATCTTAGCTAATGGTGTGGCCACCTCCATATTATATGGTGGGTTAAACCAACAAATGCGACGGGATCTATTTCTTCTAGGTCTATTTTCGTACTCTGTATATGCTACCTTATCGACAAATCCACTTCGAGCAAGAGCTTCATTGTAATAAGTGGAATGGTCGTTGAAAATGCGCTCGTTGGTGGAAAGACGGGAAAGCCTCAACGAAACGTTTTTTACCAGGTTCTTGGTTATGCTGGCAGGATGGTTGGAATGCATACTTATGTAATTAAGCGTATCATTCGGCTTTCTATACGGGTAATACAACCCATTCAATAAATTGAGGGTAACGTCGAGGTAATTAACGACCGAGAGATTGGCCTCAACCTGTATAGAGAGGTTGAAGCCTTTAAAGAAGGCTGTGAGTTCTTTTCTGAACCTGTCGCAAGCACGAGGTCCGCACTTAGTCATGGTCAAAAGACCATCGTCACGGTACAAACCACCGCCCGCGTTGGGGAATTCGTCCTTGATAGAGAAAAGAAGGAAAAGGCCAATAAGATCAGTAACCTCCGCAGAGTCACTGGCGCCCATACTCACGTTGAATGGGGTACTATTGGATTTTTTAATCCAAATAGAGTCGTCGAAATTAATCACCGACTTTCGGGCATTAAGGATGACATCAACTTCGAAATCCTTAACCACTGGGTGAAACTTAAGGGTGAAAGCAGCGATTCTTTGCTTAAACTTTATTCTGTTATTTTAATAAATATTTGCTCTACGGTTCTTATATATTTCATATATATTTTCCTTATCGAGCCCTCTTTGGATTTTAGACTTCAATTTTATTATTATTACTATATATATTCATATATATATTTATACATATATATATATATATTCATATATATATTTATATATATATATTCATATATATATATTTATATATATATATATTTATATATATATTCATATATATATTTATATATATATATATTCATATATATATATATATATATATATATATATATATATATATATATATATATATATATATATATATATATATGTATATTCATATATATATTTATATATATATTTATATATATATATATATATATATATATATATATATGTATATTCATATATATATTTATATATATATTTATATATATATATATATATATATATATATATATATATATATATATATATATATATACACACATAATTTTATATCGGTTTTATTTTACATATTTTTATTCCGTAAAAAGGAATGCGTGTGAAGCTCCAACGTATTTGATTTACTTGGGGCAGAATATAACACATTTTCAATCAATAAAACGTTTTCATGTAAGGGGAATTATTCCTAACTTTATATGTGTGTGTGTATATATATATATATACGTTTAGATTTATATATATATATATTTATGCGTTTGGATTTATGGCTTTCAATGCGGCCAACCAATGAAAATTGTGAATCATCTCTGATAAATGTGAGTGTTCTATTACTTATAGGTGAAGATACATGCAACGATACATTAGCCCTTAAGGTCTATTATAAATACGTTAGATCTTCATATAAGATGCCTTTTTCTGTGGAAAATATATAAGCTACAACCTATTACACATATATAAGCACATTCACTGACATACACTCACATTCATACGCACACATATACTATTTGCATATGTATATATGAAAATATTTGTATATATAAATGATGTATGATATATATATATATATATATATATATATATATATATATGCGTGTGTGTCTGCGGGTGTGTGTGTGTGATGCATTGATTTGTGCAACGTGATATAAATTGTCTTATTCAAGTTCACAACTCGCTGACAAGATTCGAACTAACGGTCTTACGATTCTGTATAAAAGACTCAATACCCAGTAAGCTACGTTTCAATACGTGCTATTAGACGAACGTTAATAGATATTTCAGAATGAAGTTTCCATAGAATGCTATCTTGATATTTGCGTCATAAACGGAGAGACAAACAGACAAATATTTATTTCGGATGTTCCGTAGTTGGGTTTTAAATTATTCCCGAAGATTTCCCATTTAATTGAGAGATATTAGTAAATAGTATACACGCGCTTAATTATATTTCTTTCACTCACACATATATCTATCTATGTATTTATACATGTATAAAACATCGAATTTTTAACTGCATCACAGCATCAGAATCAGAATTATATATATATGTATATATGTGAAATTAATTGTTTCTACATTTGGCACAAGGCCACCAAATTACCCAGTGCATTACTGGTACTTTATTTTATCGACCCCGTAAGGATGAAAGGCAAAGTCAACCTCGGCGGGATTTGAACTCAGATCGTAAAGGGACGTAACTCTGCTGGAAAGCATGGCGTCCGACCCTCTACCGATACTGCCAATCCACCACCATATGGTGGTGGATTGGCAGTATCGGTATATATGTGAAATTAATAAACATTCGTTGTACTGCCTCTCTGTTTTGTCCCTGTTCAAATTTTTCCATTATATATATATATATATATATATATGTATATATATATATACGACAGCCAGATGCGTTCGAATCTAGCTGTCGAAATAGCCAGAGCTCAGCCGTCGGGGATCTACCTTTTTTACTGTATATATATATATATGATATGCATATAAATTCATGTAGCTGCATCTCTTTCCCTCACCCACCCTCTCTTTCTCTCTCTCTCTTTCTCTCTCTCTCTCTCTCTCTCTCTCTCTCTCTGTATATATATATATATATATATATATAGCTATCTGTCTCTCTCTCTTTGTATTTCTGTGTACGTTTCAATATGTATATATGCTCTCCATATTATTTACAGTCACTATTATGCTTCGGTGAACATGTTAATGTAATTTCGATACAAACCAGCCTGATAAGTGATAATTTAATAATATTTCCTGCAGCCCGTATTATCACTTTCAGTTCATTTCAATTATTTCTGATTTATTGCTCAGTTGAGGGTAAACCTAATTGATAATTTCTAATGTTATCATAACTTATTATTCATATATTTCAACATACGTAGAACTATCTTTCTGTCGCCAGGTGCTTAAGATCAAGTGGTCTTCATTTTAGGGATACATGCATACATACACATACACACACATGTGTCTGTATGCGTGTGTACGGGTCGTATTTGTGTATATTAGTTTATTATGCTTTGGGTTTGGACGGGTGATTTTACTTGTCTAGTTAACGTGCTTGGCTTAATGATTAGTTATCTATAATTTGATAGGGTGTCGCGACGTTTTTGCTCAAAATATTGTATTTCACGCTGGTCATTCTGTCAGTGTTTGTGACCGGCAGAAAGTATCGGCAACGAAAAGATAAATGGAATACCATGTTCTTTGTCCTATCTGACAATCTGACCTTTTGAATTCCTTTTGATTTTACAAACTCCAATTTTATAAATCAGGTAAATTACCTTTTTACGCTTTCTTCGGCTGGCACTTCTACCATAGCCTTTTGCACACCAAAACACTATATTTGTAATTTCGTATAATGACAATTGTAAGCCGGACTTATAATTATATAAGCAATACATATCAATCATCTTCCATTTATCTCATCTTTCCCCACATTCCACTATTCTCACCTTATTTTTCGTAGAAGTACGTTACGCCATTCCTCATTACTAATTTTATTCACTTCTTCCGCGGGTCAACATCATAACTTTACTTTGTATAACACCCGTCATAGTGTTAATTACATATGCAAATGAGTTTCATTAGCTCATAAACATAAGCAGAAATCTTTAAGATTCTGGCTTATTTAAACCTCAGCGAAAGTAAGGAGATAGGTAGTCTTGATAGAGGCGAGAAGCGAGGCAGTGTCGATTAATTCACCCTGCTTCAGCTGAGGCGAGGTGTGTGACGTTATTCACATCCTTTAACATTTATAGTTAAAGGCCTTCAAATAATTTTCATAAACATCCCATATATTATTCAATATACAATACGTACATTTATATGTATACCACTACGTAGGAGCACCAACACAAATATATATATATACATATATATATATATATATATATATATATATATATATATATATATATATATATATATATATATATATATGTGTGTGTGTGTGTGTGTGTGTGTGTCTGTGTACATATAAAGATATATAAGTGCCAGAAGAAAGTTTCACTAATTTGATGCCTCTTGTAGTCTGGAGGTATGGTCAAACATGGGCATTGAAACCCTGTATAGTAACTTTGTTCCGTGTATGAACATAAATAAATAATATAATTGTTTCGACTTTAGGCACAATGCCAGCAAATAAAGTACATTACTGGTACTTTATTTTATCGACCCCGTAAGGATGAAAGGCAAAGTTAACCTCGGCGGGATTTGAACTCAAATCGTAAAGGGACGTAACTATGCTAGAAAGCATGGCGTCCAACCCTCTAGCGATACTGCCAATTCACCAAATAATATAATATACCTGCTTCCTTCCCGATTGAGCAATTTTCCTTTTCCCCTTTCAAACCTATGGATATTGCTACATACACACACACGTATATATATATGTATATATACAGTAGCGGACAGGGTTAAAAAATATTGGTTGCTTCGAGATTAAGGGGGCCCTCCTACATATAGAATGCTCTCATTAATTTTTATAATGAATAAATAATATAAAAAAAAAAATACATAAGTGCAAACAAAACAGCGCAAAAATATCTTACACTATCCAATAGAAAATATGTATTTTGCAAAATCCAGAGACTTTCAATATTGACCATTGGTCTTTGACACTCATTCAATATATATATATATATATATATATATATATATATATATATATATATATATATAGTAATAATAATAAATGTAAAGATTCTGTTAAGGGTGAAAGCAGCAATTCTTTGCTTAAACTTTAATCTGTTGTTTTAATATATATACATATATATACATATATATATATATATATATATATATATATATATATATATATATATATATATATATATATATATATATATATATATAACAAAGAAAGTGTGGTAAGGAACCAGGTTGGCCATAACGTACCACAGTACTCGATACTCAGGGTAGTAGAGTGGGTAATAGGAAAAGAGTCAGGACCCCGAATGCTGAGCTCCGGCCGTTTCCACAATTAGATCCTTTCGGATCTAACTTTGGAAACGGCCGGAATTTAGCCATCCGGGGGGATGGGGGTGCTGGACTCTTTTCCTATATATATATATATATATATATATATATATATATATATATATATATATAGGTTTGTGTTTGTGTGGTAATTCTGGTCTGAAGTTTGATCCAAGTTGGATCTAGGGTTCCCGGTAAAACCTTTTAGTTTTTTTTCTATGCGATGTAAAATCAAAACTGAAAAAGATTACATGTACCTTTCGAGCAGGGTTGAGCCCAAAACGTGGATCTCCACCCTCAATAGGACCTACAGCCAATCCACTGAATCATTTACGTAAACCAACCGAAAATTCATACTTAGGAACTTACTTTCAAAACTTTCAAAACAAAATGTTATGGTGTCTTTCATGTCTTTCTTAATGTTATTGTTCCTACAGTATATTTCTAAATCATAAGGGAGCTACTACAATCACATTTTGTTCCTCTTCTATCAAGACTATAGTTTAAGCTGTAATCGATGTTTCCTTTCTATTGCACCTCATTTCTCCACCCCTCTCTCTTTCTATTTGTGATATTTGAATCTACTATGACTTGGGATTACGTTATTCATATATATATATATATATATATATATATATATACATATATGTGTGTGTGTGTGTGTGTGTGTGTGTGTGTGTGTCTGTGTGTACATATAAAGATATATAAGTGCCAGAAGAAAGTTTCACTAATTTGATGCCTCTTGTAGTCTGGAGGTATGGTCAAACGTGGGCATTGAAACCCTGTATAGTAACTTTGTTCCGTGTATGAACATAAATAAATAATATAATTGTTTCGACTTTAGGCACAATGCCAGCAAATAAAGTACATTACTGGTACTTTATTTTATCGACCCCGTAAGGATGAAAGGCAAAGTTAACCTCGGCGGGATTTGAACTCAAATCGTAAAGGGACGTAACTATGCTAGAAAGCATGGCGTCCAACCCTCTAGCGATACTGCCAATTCACCAAATAATATAATATACCTGCTTCCTTCCCGATTGAGCAATTTTCCTTTTCCCCTTTCAAACCTATGGATATTGCTACATACACACACACGTATATATATATGTATATATACAGTAGCGGACAGGGTTAACAAATATTGGTTGCTTCGAGATTAAGGGGGCCCTCCTACATATAGAATGCTCTCATTAATTTTTATAATGAATAAATAATATAAAAAAAAAAAATACATAAGTGCAAACAAAACAGCGCAAAAATATCTTACACTATCCAATAGAAAATATGTATTTTGCAAAATCCAGAGACTTTCAATATTGACCATTGGTCTTTGACACTCATTCAATATATATATATATATATATATATATATATATATATATATATATATGTATATATATATATATATATATATATATATATATAGTAATAATAATAAATGTAAAGATTCTGTTAAGGGTGAAAGCAGCAATTCTTTGCTTAAACTTTAATCTGTTGTTTTAATATATATATATATATATATATATATATATATATATATATATATATATATATAACAAAGAAAGTGTGGTAAGGAACCAGGTTGGCCATAACGTACCAGAGTACTCGATACTCAGGGTAGTAGAGTGGGTAATAGGAAAAGAGTCAGGACCCCGACGTCTGAGCTCCGGCCGTTTCCACAGTTAGATCCTTTCGGATCTAACTTTGGAAACGGCCGGAATTTAGCCATCGGCGGGGGGGGGGGGGGGCTGGACTCTTTTCCTATATATATATATATATATATATATATTTATATATAGGTTTGTGTTTGTGTGGTAATTCTGGTCTGAAGTTTGATCCAAGTTGGGTCTAGGGTTCCCGGTAAAACCTTTTATTTTTTTTTCTATGCGATGTAAAATCAAAACTGAAAAAGATTACATGTACCTTTCGAGCAGGGTTGAGCCCAAAACGTGGATCTCCACCCTCAATAGGACCTACAGCCAATCCACTGAGTCATTTACGTAAACCAACCGAAAATTCATACTTAGGAACTTACTTTCAAAATTTTCAAAACAAAATGTTATGGTGTCTTTCATGTCTTTCTTAATGTTATTGTTCCTACAGTATATTTCTAAATCATAAGGGAGCTACTACAATCACATTTTGTTCCTCTTCTATCAAGACTATAGTTTAAGCTGTAATCGATGTTTCCTTTCTATTGCACCTCATTTCTCCACCCCCTCTCTCTTTCTATTTGTGATATTTGAATCTACTATGACTTGGGCTTACGTTATTCATATATATATATATATATATATATATATATATATATATATATATATATATATATATATATATATATACTTGCATGTTAGATTGAAACTTACAATGATTGGCATTTTATATATATATATTGAAAAAAAAAAATATATATATATGTAATTCAGCGCCGAAACATCGGTTCGGGATACATTTACAGCTGACGATGGAAACTCCTTTCTTCCTTTCTCCTCCTGTTCCGTCCTAACCACCATCCTAAACCTTGATTTTAGTAACCACACAGCTCCTTTCGTTTCATAACTACATATATATATCAGTTGTATTCCCGTCTGTTTTCGTTTGTTTGTTTGTTTGATTGTTCACGAACTCCCCCTATGGTTTTGGAGATAGACCCCCATAACCATATATATTCTGAAGCTACATTGCCCAGCGGACTTGGATAAGTAATTTTCATTTTAATCAAAAGGTTTTCCGGGGGCACAATCCACCGCTGCAAACCCCCGCTGAAAATCTTTTCCCTTCGATTTATATGAAAGTTATCCCAGAGGTAAATGATAGGAGATATATGCCTACACACAAAATCTCAGCAAATTCCAATAATATTAAGACACCCTAATGGGGCTTAAACCCCCTATAGTGAACATTTTGGAAGCCCATAACTTGAGTATTGGAACCTCTATTATCACGGGGGTTTTCTATTAATTAAACGTAAATCAACAAAAAAAGCACCCCTCTTTTTGCATGTGGATTATTTGCATCACTGAATTTACTTTTCTGTGGCATAAGGGATGTTTGAAAAAAAATTAAAGGGAAAATCTTAAAAAAGTAGAGGCATTAATTAATAATTTTTGTTGTCATAATTCTAGTGATGTTTTGCCATAGATAAACATGTCTAAATTAGCCTAATTGTACTATAAAAGAGAGGTGCTTTTTTTGTTGATTTGACTAATTTAGACATTTTATCTATGGCAAAACATCACTAGAATTATGACAACAAATATTATTAGTTAATGCCTCTACTTTTTTTAGCATTTTCCCTTTATTTTATTCTTTTTCAGATATCCCTTATGCCACTGAAAGAAAAGTCCAGTTATGCAAATAATCCACATGCAAAAAGTATGAGGCTTCGTCGTCAATCTGAAAGCTGTGATGCAAGGGAAGAACGACTTTCTAGCCAAAGACAGAGGCAAACAGAGTCTCGGCAAAATGAAAGCTGTGATGCAAGGGAAGAACGACTTTACATGCAATGACAGAGGCAAACAGATTCTCGGCAAAATGAAAGTAGTTATGCATGGGAAGAACGACTTTCTAGCCAAAGACAGAGGCAAACAGAGCCTCGGCAAAATGAAACCTTTGGTGAGCACAAAGAAAGACAGGAACAAAATAGATTTCGCCATATAGTTGCAAGATGAAATTACTCTGAAGAAGAAAGACAGTAGCATTTGATTGCTGATAGAAACATCTATCACAATTTAAGACACCGTGAGATTCAAAATGCTAAACGTTCTGCATTACTGTATGACAAAAATGACCCATGTAACAAGGCTGCAATTGGAGAAATGACCAAACTTTGTCAGTGTGGCGCTAAGAAGTTTACTGGAGAATCACCAGGAATGTGCTGTGGAAATGGAAACGTTACACTGGATCAATTTCCATGTCTGCCTCAGTTATTTCAAAAACGTTTCACTGGAGAAAGTCAATTCACCAAACACTTTTTGTCAGGGTTCAGGGAGTACAACACTCTGTTTGCAATGACCAGCTTTGGTCACATAGATGCATCTGTCCAAGGTTGGAATCCATCTGTAAGAATCCAAGGTCAAAGTTACCATCAACTTGGGTCATTGATACCTTCTGAAGATAGAAGAACAAGATACATCAAGTTTACTATTTGGATTCTTTGGAAGATCAAATGAGAGAAAGAGGTGACCATCAAAACTTGAATACTGATATATTAGAGAGAATTACAGCCTGGTTAAATGAAAAATAATCTTTATGCGGGGGAGCTAAAGACTGCGCTAGCGCAAGTGCGGCAAGGAAACATAAATGACAAGAAAATTGTGATTCGGGAAAATAAGCATGCAGAAGGAGAACATGCTAGGCGTTTTAATGCACCAACAGGGGCTGAAGCTGCAATTTTAATGTCAAATGAGCCTACAGAAAATAGAAATATTGTTCGTCAGTTGAAAAAAGGTGGATTGAGGTGAATTTCAGAGCTACATCGATCCTATGAACATTTGGTGTATCCATTGTTTGTTCCATATGGAACAGACGGCTACCACATATATTTGGAAAGAATAAGTGGCCGGAAAGTCACACAGTTGCAGTTTTACTCTTTCCATATTATATGCAGAGTAGGGAACTACCTCTTGCTTGGAAGGCGACTCTTCCTACAATTCTTGGTTGATGCATACTGCAAAACAGAAACTGAAGAGAACAGCAGAAATGCGTGCTGAAAATTACTCAGATTTAAGTGATAATCTGCCTGCTACTGATGGAGATCCAAATTAAGTTTGTCATCACATTGTTCTTCCAGCGACCTATACTGGTGGTCCCCGATACCTTCATGAAAAAAGGGCAGATGCGATGGCCTTCGTGAGACACTACGGAAGAGCAGATTACTACTTTTTAACTATGACATGTAATCCACGTTGGCCCGAAATTGTTGACAATTGGCTCCCGGACAAGAGAGTCATGATCGATCCGATATTGTTGTGAATCTTCAGATTAAAAGTGAACAACTTTATGGAAGATATGAAGAGGGGAATAGTTAGGACTTTGCAAGCATGGCTGTACACCATTGAGTGCCAGAAGAGAGGTTTGCCCCATGCACACTTTCTTTTCTGGATATCTCCAGAGCACAAAATTAAATCCGAAGAATATGATTTGGCAATTTTTGCAGAAATTCTTAACAAAATGAAAGATAAAGAACTCCATGATCTAGTCATTAAACACATGATCCATGGCCGATGTGGTCCTCTAAATGAAGGATCCCCATGTATTGTCGACAGAAAATGTTCCAAAAAATTCCCCAAAGGTTTCCTGCAAGCCACTGAACAAGGGAATGACTCCTATCCGAAACATAGAAGGAGATGGCAAGAAGATGGTGATCATATTGGCAAGATCAAAATGAGACAATATGGATGTCAAGTTGAGCAAGAAATCACCAATCAACCGGTAGTGCCTTACAATGCCTATTTTTTTGCGACAATTCAACTGTCATATCAATGTTGAAATCTTCTCATCAATTCATTCAATCAAGTATTGCATCAAATACATATGAAAAATCAAGCTGTTTTTGACTTACACAATGCTTCACAAGTCAATAGTCCAGAACCACAGGTGAATGCTGAAATCAGCCAATACCAAAACATGAGATATGTGTCATCATTAGAAGCAGCATGGTGGATTCTTGAGCATCCTACACATGTGCATTTCCCACTAGATGTTGGTGTGGCAATTCATCTTGAGAATGAAAAAAGAGTGCTTTTTCGTGACGAAAATGCATTAGAGAGCTGTTGGCCGTCCACCTCCTACAACTTTGACAGGTATTTTGCAGCTCTGTCAAGATGATGACTTTGCAAAGACATTGAAGTATGCTGAACTACTACAATATTATATTTGGATTAAAAATACAAAGAAATGGAATCGTCGCAAGAGAGATACTTTGATTGATGGAGTCAATGAAGATGAGCCAGTTTGGAAAGCTCCGGCCAGTGGCAGGATGTACACAATCACCCGAAGATTTGGACGGCGTTATTTGTTGAGACTTCTCCTGAACGAAGTGAGTGGACCAATTTCATTCTAAGATCTAAAAATAGTTGATGGTATTCTATGCACAGCATTCAGGATCTTGCCTTGACAGATGGTCTTTGGAGAATGATGACCATTTACAACTTGCCATGCAAGAAGCAAGAATTTCTCAGTCACCTGCAAACATGAGATGCCATAATTTTGACAGCTTGTTCGCCAAGGTTCAAGCTTTCTATGGGAGATATTCTAAGAAAAATTGTCAGAATATTATTTAATGCAACATCGCAGGTCTATGAATGATCCAGATGCTCCAGTCTCAGATTTTATATTCAATCAAGTTTTGTGTCATTTGGAATACAGAGTTCTCAGGATGGGAGGATATGTTTTGACAACATATGGCTTACCAAAATCATTCCATGTTGATAATGATCAGCTTTGCCACGAATACAGTCGTGAGACCAACTACAATCAGGAGGAGTTGGCAGTTCGGGTTGATGAACAATATCAAAAATTGACAGAGAATCAAAAGAGTGCTTATATAGCTCTTTTGGAGATGGTGAATGGTGAAAGAGAAGATGATATAAACATTATATTTCTTGATGCACCTGGAGAAACAGGTAAGATATATTTGCAAACCTTAATTCTAGCAAAAATGAGGTCAGAAGAAAACATCGTGCTGGCAACGACATCAAGTGGTATTTCAGAAACATTGTTGGAAGGAGGACGTACTTTGCATAGCACTTTCAAAGTACCACTGGACACATACAGAATGGATGGGCCTACATGTTCAGTTACTCGAAACTCTAACATAGCCAAAGTAATACAGGAAACAAAAGCAACAATTGTTGATGAAGCCACCATGGCTCATAAGACTGTTTTCGAAGCTATTGATCGAACTTTACAGGACAACACAGGTTCAAGAAGACAATGGGTGGTATTAAAACTCTACTATCAGTGGACTTCCGTCAAATTTTGCCTGTTATGAAAAATGGAACATATATATATATATGCATATATGTATAATTTATTTGTTAAAATAATCAAATTAAATTAATTCAACAGTTAAACACGCATAGGAATAATTGGTTGTTACCAAAAGCGCCAGAAGATTGACAAGTCGACCCTGAGCTATTAGTATATGACTAATAGCTCTAGGAAAGCCATGAACGACACCACATGTTTTTAACTTTGATTTTGAAAGTAGGTTTATAATTATTAATTTTCACTATACTGCTGTAACTGACTCGGGGCTTAGTTGTAGGAATCATAGACGGTGGTGATCCTGGTCTGAACTTCGATACTGGTCAGGAGTAGGATTCCCGGTAAACGTTTCCAGTTTTTTTTATGGGACATACAAAATCAAAACTAAAAAAATTACATGTACCTCTCGACCAAGATCGAATCCAAGATCAGGATCTCTAACGGTTCTAGTACATACCACTAGTCCTCTGAGACAGCTACGAAGGTCTGAAAATTCATATTTATAAACCTACTTTCAAAATTTTCAAAGCAAAATGTTGTGGTGTTTCTTAATGTTATTGCTCTTTCTTAATGTTAGTGCCTATGTTATTTGCATGCATGAATACACTAACCTTTACAGTTAGTAGAATGTACAATCACTGATTCCAGCTATTTGCACTATCATATATTTTGGTTTCTATTAATTCCCTGGGAAATTGGATGACCAACTGCTTTATTTAATTGTTTTATTTATTTTAGAAAAAGAATTGTTCTTTCTCTTAGACTTCAGATACTTTTGGCACCTAAAATACTAGAGTGGGCCCTGAAAAGTTACCGTGCCCCCCCCCCCCCCCGAGGGGGCCCACATGCCATGGGGGACTTGTCAACCTGGCCAGTCCGCCACTTTATATATATAAATATATTTCTCTCTCTCTCTCTCTCTCTCTCTCTCTATATATATATATATATATATATATATATATATATATATATATATATATATATATATATATATATATATATATATACATACATATGCATGTGTGTTTGTGAGTTTATGCGGGTGTGTATAGGTTACTGCGTTTGTGTGTGTGTGTGTATTCCTTAATGTTAGGTCTTTAGAAAAGTATTGATTATGATATAATTAAACTTACATTGAAAAATATACTTCCACAATGCATTTGGCAGTAAAGAGTTTTAACCCCGCTTTTTTGCTTATATTTAGTTATTGTGCTATGATATTGTACTAAGGTCATATTACTTATCTCTCTAAATTTCTCAGTTTATATAAATTCATATATAGATCGAGCCAAAGAGAGAAAGGGGGAGAAAGTGTGATGTATACATACATACGTGTACTATATATATATATATATATATATATATATGTAATTGGTGTGAGAGGCTTAAAGCGTCCGTAAGCGGTAGGCCGTTTGAGCACTCGATGATCTTACAGAGCAGAGTATGAAAACACATAAGAAACGGAGAATCAGTGTTGCGACGAATAAAATGTATTGGACAATCGTTTCTCTGTCTACCAGCTCGAGGTACCATCGTTGTAATGATAGATCCTGACTCTAAAATCGCAGGACCTCTGAGATGTTTCGATTCTACGTAGAATAGAGACACACACAAATATATATATATATATATATATATATATGTGGTCAGTCGATCGACTTTCGTCAAATCGGAGCGAGGAAACAATGTTTACATGGGTCCTTCCAATTGCTAATACTATCTATCGGTCGCAACTCCAGGTAGAAGTAGCAACGTGAAATAAAGTGTCTTGCTCAAGGACATAACGCATCAACCGATCGGGGAATCGAAATTACAACCACGATTGTGAATCTAATTCCCTTCCAATCAGCCACGCGCCTATATGTGAGTGTATATATATATATATATATATATATATATATATATTGTTATGCTTTGGGAGGGTCATGTTGCCAATAAGAAACACACGCACCAGATGCTTTCACTTGAATTTATTATAATAAATTTATAAATTTAGGAATTTATAAATTTCCGGTCGGTGGTTGGTTCCACAACCAGGTAGTTGTTTATATATTGTCAAAGTTCTTTCGTCACACATTCTGTGACCTCTTCAGTGACTGGGGATTCTTTTCTTTTTTTTGTGCCTCTCCTTTGTTCTGTCCTATGCCATTTTGTTTCTGTGTGTGTGCTGTGTGCTCAGTCTGCGCATGCGCCACATCCGGGTGTCTGTGTGTGTTTATATTCGTTTATTTATTTGTTTATTTACATGTTACAGGTTGGTTGTTTGTTCTATGTGCGTGTGTGTTTTCATTTTGTCCTTAATTGTAATTTGTGATGTTGCTGTTCCACTCATATGTTCTATTTAATATTGGTTGTAATTCTTTTATGTTTATTGCTTCTGTGATTTGTCTAAACATTGCGTCTTTTCTGTGTGTAGATACTATTTTTTTTATTTTTTTATTTTTTATTTCTATGTTCTCTCTGAGCACACAACACACACTTAGAAACAAAATGGCGTAGGACAGAAAAAAGGAGAGGCACAAAAACAAAGAAAATCATCCCCAGTCACTGAAGAGGTCAGAGAATGTGTGACGAAAGATCTTTGACAATATATAAACAGCTACCTGGTTGTGGAACCAATCAACCAACCGGAAAATTATAAATTCATAAATTTATAAATTTATTATAATAAATTGAAGTGAAAGCAATGGTGCGTGTGTTTCTTATTGGCAACATGACCCTCCCAAAGTATAACAATATCGGTTTCAACATACGTTTTCAGATAAAGAATCTTGCTAAACAAATTCAGAAACGAAATATATATATATATATATAAATATATATATACACAGACACATACATACATGAAAAACTGCATGCTTATCAGCATGGATATGTTGCCAGAAAGCTCCAGAATGAGAGAAATATAGATAAGGAAAGTAGTCTATCTTGGAGCAACAGCCGCTATATTGGCTCCCACTTTGAAGGATACGTTTTTGCAATCCAAGGAGATTAACAGGAGATTAACACGAAATACCTGATTCACAAAAAAGATAGGGATGCAGGCAAAACACCTAGATGTGATAACAAGTGCAGACTCTGCAGAACTAACATCGAGGATATCACCCATGTCATCAGCAGCTGTCCAACGATGTCATCGCGGTACTATCTACTTATGAGGCATGATGTAGTGGCCAAAACACTGTACAATGCAGTTCGTAAAAAAGATAGCCCCGATAATAAACACATTAAAAGCTACAGCAATGTGGAAGATATCCACGTACATAATATGAAATAGTACTGGTGGAATGTTCCAGTAAAAACCCCAATAAAATGCAGGCATAACAGACCAGATATTATAATGAGACAGTAGTGGAAATTAGCTACCTAGCAGATGCCAATATAATATCAAAGATTAGTGAAAAGGAGAATATTTATGCAGAACTGACGAGAAATCTGCAGATATTCCATCCTGATTACACCTTCAGATTTATGCCTGTGATTATTGGGGCACTGGGGTATGTTAGTAACTGTCTCAATACAAATCTTGAGAAGCTAGGCTTCACGGGAACAGAAAGAACACAACTAGTTAAGAAATTACAAGTACAATCCATTAATGGAATAGTAAAAATATGTAAAACATTCCAAATAGTTTGCATCTAATAACTGCATATACACATGTACAGATGCAAAGCATATACACATGCACAAATGCAACTCAAAACATACACATCCACACATACAATAACATCCATATCTACACATGCATGCATACATATCTACCTAGTTGATGTTGTGTAAATTCCAATGAGAGAGTCTTGTCTATGTTAGAAACCGACTCTCTCTCTATTGGTAAAACTTTGTGAAATTATAAAACCAGAAGAACATACATTCATACATACATATATAATTATAGTTATAAAGTAACCGGAGACTGGACTGGTGTAATTCCTTAAAAGGTTTATTATACTATTATAATTTCAATGACCGGGTTCAGTATGAATCCGGTGACATCATCAGGTATTCGAAATACAGCAAAGGAATATCATAGACAAAATCCATGACTTGGTGCTGAAAGTCAGAGGCATGATGGCGGTCGACCATTTAGCAGCTACCAGCCCGGTCAACCGCCCTCAAGTGATGATTATTAAGTCTACTTGTGTCCTTGTGGTGGAGGAGCGTAGGCTTATATTGTACTACTATCAACCTCTCTCCTGATAGCTTTGCGTATGGCGTTGGTGGTTTCCTCGCCGAGATGTGGGGTCTTGAAGAAGCAACTCTTACTTGTTTTGGTCCGGTCTCTGTGTCGGGGGTTTCGTCGTGGGATGGAGAAGGAAACTCAGTAGCCATTAATCTCATCTCTAACACCCTGTGAAATCCTCTGGTATGGGTGGCTTTATTAGCAGCGTCACTACATCGGTTGCTTATGCGAGCCATTTCGTTGAAGATATAGAGCTATTGGGGAGGGCAGATTTGTAGAGCACAAACAGGTCCCTGCTATCAGAGATGTTCAGTCTGAAATCAAGTAAAGCGAGGGACGCGGTGTCGGTGGGATGTTCGATGCTGAATTTGATGTTATTCTCAGCATTGTTGGTAGATTCGAAAATCTTATATATATATATATAATAAGGAGTTGACGGACCCAGCATATTTATCAATACCAGGACCGGTTGTATCTCAGCGTACTCAATAGGCAATGTAGGATACATATTTATTCGCTTCAATACAACACACGTAAAACGGGTGCCTATAATAGTTCCCGGACTCGAGTTTCGGCCACACTTAATGCAGCACTAGGGTGCACTGCATCATCTATCTGTATATATTATGCAACAATGCATAATCGGTGTATGTGGCTTCATCAGCGTGTATCGCCTAATCAATAACCAATCGATCGACATAATCTATATATATATATATATATAAAATCTCCTATGAGACTATACTACATTTAAATTTTGAGTTGAAATTTCTCAATCTGTCTTTCTAGTTAGATTTATTTATTCTTTGTTACAATGTATTTTCTCTTTATTTCAGAGTACCCTGGTAGAGTGCATAGTAATATTTCTTCAAAGCCAAGTATGTAGTTCTGGCAATGTTTATATGTATGTGGGGGCATGAAACTATACATACTAAGCAAACATCAAGTTCTAGAAAATCAAACTTTCCAGTTGTCTTCCTGTTTCTCCTACAACAACTACAACGGTACGCAATGGGACGAATCAATTGTAAACATGTGTTCCCTGTATATGGGGAAGTCTAGCTTATATTTTCTTTGGTGTGATCTCATGCATCACTTGAAGTTGAAACATTCTGCGTTCATTTGCAACCAGCGTCTGAAAGTAGTGCACGCCATGTTGATCTTTCCATTACAGGGAGGCGAACCTCCGCTGACGACACGCTCGCACGCCTAATTACGTAATGTGTACTGACATTACCTAATATTCTTCACATGGTGTTCCGTTCGCAACATTCTCTGCAGGTCGGACCGTAGAAACTGATTCTTAAGTCTGGATATATCAATTATATTACCCACAAGAAGTCGCCTTCCTCGCTGATTAACGTATGCGTGCACTCTCACCAGTTGGGTTTGATTTATTGAGTGACTGAGGAAACGGCTATTCGACAAGCTTCGTCTCTTAATTACATTTATATAAAGGTAAAGACGCCCTTCGGTAAGAATGTCCATGGGATTTGCATCTAGAAGCTTCCCCTCCGAGGCACAAGTGCGGGCAAGGTTGTTTGTGGAAGTCCAGCAGTTTTCCATTCATACTAGTCTCCCCTATCTACGCCACCAATGTTGTCCAAGGGTAAGGCAAAGGCCGATACAGCTTGTCACCAGTGACGTCGCAACTCGTTTCTACAGCTGAGTGAACTGGAAAAACGTGAACTAAAGTGCCTTGCTCAAGAACTCAATGAAAAGCCCGAGGCGAGGATCGAACTCCTAACCTCCCGGTTCAAAGCCCGACGTTTTAAGCAGTGCTTAACAAACACACATATATATATAATGATATATACAGAAATATATATTTGGGGTTGTTCGTATCTAATTATATGTGCAAGTATTCATGTATCGTTGGGAGTCTATATGCGATTGAACAAATACCATTCAACCATGTTAGAAACGAATTTCTCGTTTGTTAATATATGTCTTTATACTTAACATAAATAGAATCTACTTTAGATCCACGAGTTTCATTATTCATACAGGTATAATGAAGAGGGCATAGCATATATTATATTACATTTATATTACAGAAATACATGGCAGTACGTACATTTCAGAAAATCACATATATTCATGTTTGCGAGTACTCAATGTTTACAATGACATGTGCATATGCGGAATAGCCTAAAAGGAGGAATCTCTGCAAAGAACCACAAGCCATCACTTCGGATACAAAACGTATAAAGCTGTCTCGGGGATAATGATAACGTTGATTTATTTTCAATTTGTGGTTATAGAAATGACACCGTGTGAAGTTCGCTCTCTCTCTCTACTTCAGTTTGTTCTTGGGGGTTGACACATAACTAGCTTACTTAAATATGCAGAAGCCACATATCGCTTTCAGTCACTTTCCTAAACCGGTACTTGGGGGTGGGACCACAGAGTAATATATAACTATTTAAATGCTTGCAGTATATGGCATGTGTTGCAAATAACATGCAATGAAAAGGACATTGCTAATAAATAAACAACACCACGAAACTAACAAACACACAAAGAACAATTACACACACACAAGCACACTCATATGTATCCCCACCATATATAGGATGAAGAACTCAGAGCTGTACGGAAGCCTCCCAAAAGTCAGCCCAAACGTAACACAGAGGAGATTGAGGTTAGCTGGACATGCTCACCGACATCCAAAGTTGTCACAGCACACAGTGCTCTTGTGGGAGCCCCTAAAGGACACACTGGAAGAGGGAGACCGAGGTTGACATATGTTGATGCCCTAAGGACAGACACTGGTCTCTTGGAGACGCAGAACATGGCAACGATAATGAGGGACAGAGACCGCTGGAGAGAACTCGTCCATGGATATCTGGAATTATACCCACACTATATATATATATATATATATATATATAGGAACCAGTAAGACCCCGACAGCTGAGCTCAAGCCGTTTCGACAGCTAATTCTGAATTAGCCGTCGAAACGGCTTGAGCTCAGCTGTCGGGGTCTTACTGGTTCCTATTACCCACTCTACTACCCCAAGTATTGAGTACTTTGGTGCGTTATGGTCCACCTGGTTCCTTACCACATTTCCTTCGTTATATATATATATATATATATATATAGCCTCAGACATTTGATGTGTGTCTGAGGGAGTTCGACCTCGTAGCAAGCCCTAGCCTTTGGATGTTGACTTCATTGGAAATATGTCACCGTTTAATAACTGAAAAACAGTCTTTGTCCAACGGTTTTTATTTTTTTCAGATAGAAGAAGGGGCCGCGTGATGTGGAAGAACTGAGAAAGCGTGTGTCGCTGGCAGTGCTTCCCAGCAATGCATACTTCACCTTGGCAACGGCGACTTACTGAGAAGTAACATCCTACCAAGGCTTTGCCCTCTTCTTTCCAACTTGACCTGTTATTATAATACGGATTCTCATATAGGCACAAGGTCAGCAATTTTGGAAAGTCAATTTTGGAAAGTCGATTAAATCGACCCCAGTGCGTGACCTGTACTTTATTTTATCGACCCCGTAAGGATGAAAGGCGAAGTTAACTACGGCGGGATTTGAACTCAGATCATAAAGGGCCGTAACTCTATGCTGCAAAGCATGGCGTCCGACCCTCTACCCATACTGCCAATCCACCGCCCTACCTTTTATTATAATATGATCTCCCCTTTTATTACTTCTTTTTTTCTTCCAGTTTATTATTTTAAAATGTTTAAAGTTACATTTACTAATGTACATATCTGTTCTCTAATAAATATCTTCCTATTTCTATTTTTGTCTTTTAAGATTGCAAATCAGTTGAAAGCAGCAAGGAAGACTATAATGCTCTTTACTCAGCAAGAAACAGCCCCATTCTCCTATTATTAAACCTACGGTCTTTAAGAAATAAGTCTGCCTAAAAAATGATTTGATAATACTGACATTAAACAGTTCGTAGATAGGTTTGCTCGGTTAGGACTGACCTATGGTTCAACAATAACAATAATAGTTTATCGCATGACTGAATGCGTTGTGTCTTCTAATGTACTCCACTCTATTAAAAGACTTACACTCACAAACGCACACACACACATATATGCCTAGTGATATTTAGTCGTCCACTGACACACATTCATATACTACCATGTCCATAAACGTATTGTTTCTCAGACATACATATACACACTATGACACCTAGCGATATATACATACTTTTACAAATTCTCACACGCTACTACAACCTCACACTCTCAGCTCACATATTTAACACGTATCTCTAAAAGTGCTGTCGAGGTGTGAAGTTGAACTTAACATTGTAAATTGTTAAAATATCCAGTAATTCTGGACCATTATTTCATATAAATATGATAATACCCTCTACCCAGTTTTAACACCAGATTTCCCCTTTAACTTAACACCATTCCTGTAAATATTCTAACCCCTTATGAAGTGTTAACCACCCACATTCTTGATTCCCTTATCTTGCACTATTGTCTGAGTAGTTGCATTCTTTGAATATATCCCCTCATACGATTACTTGAATTTACCTTTTGCGAACAATTCCATTAATCCCTTGATAGACACGGATTGTACTTATAAAGCCAAATCTAACATTTGATTTACAAATTGATAACGCCACCACCATTGGAAATTTAAATTAATGTTTTATATATATCGTTTTCATCTCTAAACCCTGGTGCCAAAGGGAAAGAGATATAGAGGAAATATTGAGCCCGGTACTAGAATGGTACTCTCTTTTTCGACTTCGAATGAATGAAAGGCAAAGTTGACCTCGGCAGATATTAAACTTTTCTTCTCTTGTTACATCCCTATTACCTTCTTACACTATATATATATATATATATATATATATATATATATATATATATATATATATATATATATATATATATATATATATATATAATCATAATAGTAAGTGAAAACAAACTATACGAATTAATAGTTGGATTAACAGTGGTTTCATTAGACATAAAGAAACATTTTTTATAGGTGGTTAGTTAAGAGGAGAAATGTCATTGTTGCCCCATTAGGCAGATAGCGGCTGTTATACAGCAGAACTCTCTGCATTCATATTGACAACAATTTAGAGGCCATCACCTGCACATGTATTAAGGTCAATTTGACAAATGCCAATCCTTGGGATATATAAGAGGTCAATGATGTGAAAAATTGTAATATCTCCAATGATATAAACACGTTATGTAACTATCTCTGTGAGTCGATAACGCAAGATTTTGCAGTATGTGGACATCTCACAAAGGCAAACCTGGAAATAGTGGGATCTATGCGGTTGGATTAACAGAAAGTTAGAGCAAACTTGCACGGCATGGAGGAGGAGGGTTAATCGAAATTCATGTGATTATATTTTTACCGGAAAATGGTTATATGATAAATAAAGGTACAGAATATTTTGACGATGGATGTATTTATGGAATAACACTATATGATGTTTTATTCTCATTCTGTTGGTGACATTTACAGTTAAGCTGTACTTAATTTTCTATGTAAATCCACCACATTTCATGCACACACACATACAAACATATACACACACATATAGTCACACACACTCAACACACACACGCACGTATAAATAATTAAATAAATAAATATATATATTTATATATATCTAGGACGGGTAAAATTCCATGGACGAGTTCTCTCCAGCGGTCTCTGTTCCTCATTATCGCTGCCATGTCCTGCGTCTCCAAGAGACCAGTGTCTGTCCTTAGGGCATCAACATATGTTAACCTCGGTCTTCCTCTACCTGTGTGTCCATGCAGGGGCTCCCACAGGAGTACTGAGTGCAGTGTCAACTCTGGATGTCGGTGAGCATGTCTAGCTAACCTCAATCTCCTTTGTGCTACTCTCGAGCTGACTTTTGGGAGGCTCCTGTACAGCTTTGTGTTCTTCATGCTCAGTGTATACTGATTAATGTTCAGAGCCATCATCAGCATTCTCGTGTAGCACCCATCCACCATCTCAGAGTATATATCTATATATTTAGGTAAAAAGTAAAAAAGCGAAAAGTGTTTATATGTATATATATATGGATAAAAAGTAAAAAAGTTAAAAGCGCTGGAGTATATTTAAAGATTATTTCTTTCTTGAATACGACGGAATAAATTCATATCTATCTGTTAACATTAAATTTAAATTTTATCAAATATTTCCGAATTCGTTATGTTTTTCAATCTTATACTATATATGTTTTTAAATGTGTTCTCATATTGTGTAGGCAGTTAGAACATGTATTATAACTAGCCACAGAATATGAGAACAAGCTATCTTAATAATAACAATCAAAACCTGTAATATTCGAAACATAATTTAATTTAAAACCATATACCCCTGAGCTTTTCCACTTTTCACATTTTACCAATAATCTTTGAATTCTATGGAACCTAAGTCCATTATATGTCTTTTAAGCTATATATATATATATATATATATATATAAATGTAAGTCCAAAGAATCATTAGATAAAATATATACAGTATTTCCTCTCCCAATCAGTATAAATTAACCACACAAAAAAATCATTTAAACGAGGCTATAAGTTTAAAATGTGCTTATAAAGAAATAATAGACAAATGATAGAGATTTTTTTCCACGATGTGTCATTTACCTAGTATTTCTCCTAGCCTGTAGAGATTGACTAGACAAATAGTTAACTACACGGATTTATATATTATATATATATGTATGTGTGTGTGTGTGTGTGTGTGTCTCTCTATCTCTCTCTCTCTGGGTGTGCATGCGTGCGCGTATGTATATATGTAACGAAAGACCTTTGACAATATATAAACAAGCATCCGGTTATCGAACAACCATCCAACCAGCCAACCAGAAATTTATAATAAATTGAAGTGAAACTATGAGGTGCGTGTGTCTTTGTTAGCAGCATGACCTTACCAAAGTATAACAATGTGTTTCAACACATGTTTTCAGATATGAAATCTTGCAAAACAAATTCAAAAACGAAATATTTATATATATCTATATCTATATCTATCTCTCTCTCTCTATATATATATATTTATATATATACATATGCGTGTGTGTGTGTGTGTGTGTATACGTACGTATGTTGGTAGGTTTTGTGATATGTGTGTGGCAAAAGATAGTATATTAATTGCCGATACAGAAATTCATATTTGAACAATGCGTCACAAAATCTGAATTTGAAAGAAAACAAATGTTTAAGGAAACTGTAGAAACTACTGCTGACAAATCTAAGGACGATGAAGATAGAGACATAGATAGCTTGAACGATAGACATAAACGAATTTATAATAGAAATATATACAAAGGAAATATAATTCAAAGAGAGAGAAAGATAAAGAGAGAAAAAAAAAGAAAGATATAAAACGTGAAGTAGTAGTAGTAGCTTGAGCAGCAGCAGTACTAGTTGTAGTAGTAGTAGTAGTAGCAGCAGCAGTAGGAGTAGTACCAGTACAATTAGTAATAGTAGTAGTAGTAGTTGTAGAAAAAACAATATGTGTAAAAAGAGAGATACGGAAGAGAAAAGACAGTAAAAAATAGTCGCCATAGTGAGAATGATGGCGGAAGAATTTAATATATATATATATATAGGGCGGTGCCCCAGCATGGCCTCAGCCGGATGGCTGAAACAGGTAAAAGAGTATATAAGTGACTATAAATATGAGAGTAGACACAGAATACATTATATATATATATATATGTGTGTGTGTGTATGTGTTTGTATATATATATATATATATTTATTAAAATAACAGATTATTTAGGTTTAAGCAAAGAATCGCTGATTTCACCCTTAACGGGATCTTCTGAAACTAACAAAGTCAATCTGTGAACGCAGAAGTGAATATTTCAAAAAACGTTGGAACCGAAGGAAGACAGGAAGACGATACTTTGGTTCGTGGAAACGTTCCCTGGCAAAGAAAGGGAAAAAACGAATATAATACGTCATTATTTGGATCGGTGAAAAACAATTATACGCAGAGACAAAACCACGTTTATGGTATAAAAGAAGTCGTAGACTAATGTTCTATTAGGTGGTTCATAGAGACGTTCTCTGGCAATGAACGGAAAAAACGAAGATAATACGTCATATGTGGGGCGTGGAAAACAATTGCACGCAAAGACAAAACCACGTAAATGGTATAACTGAAGTCGTAGACTAAAATTCTAATTAGGAAACCGAATGATTCTCGGCTTCAGAGTTAAGAATAAAGTAAATAAACGGGTGAAAGCAGCGATTTTTGCTTAAACTTTAATCTGTTATTTTAATAAATATTTGCTCTACGGTTCTTATATATTTGATATAGATTTTTACTTATCGAGTCCTCTTTGGATTTTAGTCTTCAAATTTATTATTATTACTATATATAAATATATATATATATAGTTATACATATATATATCTGTGTGTATATGTATTGTATATATATATATATATATATATATATATATATATATATATATACATACATACAAACACATATATATGTATAAATGTATATATATATATATTTATACACACACACACAGAGACGTATAGATATATATATACATGCATACACACGTATATATGTATAAATGTACATATATATATATATATATATATATATATATATATATATACATACATACATAAATATTTGTATATATATATATACACTTGTGTATGCTTGACTGTGTGTGTGTGTATCACACACACACACGTACTCACATGTGCACACATATGTATATATGTTTGTGTGCGTATACAGATAGAAATATACATGAAGTGACTGAGGGAGAAGGAGAAGCTGATTAAATTAGATAGACTGAGAGTGAAAGAAAAGATAGTTGGAGAGAGGGAAACTGCAAAGAAGAAATGGAAAAATATTAGAGTATTCCTAAGAGGTGTTATAGAATAAAATTGAAAAACAACAACAACCAAAGCAATAAGAAATACATAAAATAAAAAATAAGCAAAATGGAATAATATAAAAATAAGTTTTAAATGAACAGTTTTGATGATTAAGGTAAAGTTTTATTTTCGAGTCACGTATTAAAATGACACTTCATGATATTTCTGGAAGTAAAACTAACGGCGAAAATTCTGTCTCTTGCTGCAGGCATCGTTAAAATGGCTGCAACCAATTCTACGAATCAATCAGGGACGGATGATTACCTGCTCAATTTGGGCTAACTTCATGGACTCACACGCACGCACATTTCTTAGTCAGTGAATTTGTTATTGTATGTGTGAACGTGTGGGTGTTACATGTATGTGTATGTAGATTTGTATGTGTGAGAGGTGTATACAAAAGTGAATGTTTTTCGATTGCTTTCTATGTACGACTGAAAGGAGTGTGTAGGCTTGAATATATATGTGACACTTCATGGTTATTTGTAAGTTTGATTTGTATGTATATAAGTGTGTATGTATGATGTATGTATGTATGTGTGTATGTATGTGTTTGTATGTATGTATGTGTGTGTATCTATGTATCCATATATGGGTGTGTGTATGTATATAAGTGTGTATATATGTATGTATGTATGGGTGTATTTACATAAGTGTGTATGTATGTATATATACGTGTGTGTGTATGTATGTATGTGTGTATGTATGTAAGTGTGTATGTATATAAGTGTGTATGTATGTATACATGTGTGTATATATGTATGTGTGTATGTTTACAAGTGTATATGTATGTATATATGTGTATATGTATATATATATATATATATGTGTGTGTGTATGTATTTATGTATTTAAGTGTGTATGTATATATCTGTGTTTGTATGGGAGTGATGTGCAAGCATGTACGTATATGAATGTGTGTGTGTGTGTGTGTCTTTATGAATGTATATGTGTATGAGTGAATTGAATGTATAGAAGTGTGAGTTTGCATATTTGTATGTACGACAGTAAGAGGTGTATTTGTATGATCATGTATGTGTGTTACTCTGTGTTTGAGAGTGCGTATGTGTGTG
>OZ024742.1:132091754-132096754 GCA_964016885.1 Eledone cirrhosa
ATAAAGAATGAAACGCAGCCTATTTGAATTCGCAATTCGTTTTAACGGCATCATGGAGTGGCTTAACAAATGGAATATTCGATTCGGGTTGCTAGCCTCGCTTCGCGTAAGTCAAAATAATTCATAATATTCCATTTGTTGAAGCACACGACCTGCACAATATTTCTGTCATAACTTTCTGCTGACTCACGCATACAGACGAATAAAAAAATACAACACAAAGAAAGCGTTTTTTTCGACGTCTAACAACAAATTTCTCTTTTGGAGTGAAAATTATTATTGCGAGCATAGTTTGATAAAGACAGAAAAAAAAAGAAAAAAAAAAAAAGAATTTTTCTGGATATAGTATTTTGCTTTCAACGTTCTGTTGAAATTGCAAATGGAGACTCAAAAATGTTGTTTTCCCGCGTTCAGCTTGTCTTCTTCGATCCCAGCCATCTGATTGGCTGCATCGTGCCACGCGACGGCTTCTTCATCACGGACACATTTTTCTATCGGCCATCATGGAAAATATTTTTTTTTTTCTTTAGAATATTTTCAAGTTTTTATTAGAATATTTTTGAAAAAAGAAAAAAAAAAAAAAAAATTACCAGTGTTTCCAAAACTTTACGCCACGAGGAGATTTCAAAATGGCTAACACCAAGTAACAGCCATCAGCGGCAACACATGGCTATATTAACCAACACCAGGAAACGGCTTGTAACTTTACCGACGCAACCACCATACCTTCTGTCTCGTTACCACAAGGACTCGAGAAATTAAGACATTAGTTTCCTCACCATTATGGCGTCAGACGTGGCTGCCATATCGGTGACGCTAGGTTCTTCAACGCTCGAATTCGACTCTACAGAAGATTCATTGTGACTTTGCTTTAACAACAATTCTTTCTTTCTTCCTTTTTTTTTTCAGGCATTTATTTTGGACATTTATTTTTTTTTAAACTGTATTATATGAAAATTCATTTCTCTCTATCATAATATATTGACCGCACGCACACATTTTCTTTGCTGTATTACATGTAACTGCAACTCACGTACAGATTCGACTTGTTTTTTTTTTCCTTATCAAAGCAACAAGCCATTTTTTCTTGGCTCCATAGCACATTCGGCAATACATCTGGGAGGCCATCATTTTCTCGCCAGCACTGGTAAACTACCATAATAGCTTCGTTCACAGCTACTGGTACAACGCTTACCATTAACATTTAATGCAAGAACAGCAACTTCGCCCATGTCAGACTTTATCTGTTTTCTGGTAGACCTTTGGTGGTCACGTAAAAACTACGAAACAGCTAGTCATTTGACAGCGGCTAAACACGGCCCGTCGCGCCTCATTTTTTTTTCTTGCATGCATCTTTCTGCTCAATTATTTTTTCACTGATGTGCTCTTTCAGCATTTGTTCTTGCTGATTCAATTATCTGTGGGTCCTCGGTTTCTTCGTTAACGATTTTCGGCTGAAAATCTGCTCGGAGGTGATGTAGTGACCTACATACCGCGGGCTCACATACATTCTCTGTGCGTGATTTGGCTCAGCTCAACCATCAGCGTCAGTAGAAGAGGATGTATCCCTACGCGTTCTGAGGGAGAAATAGCCCGCAAAGATTTGAGGACGCTATGACTCGCAGCTTCGACCGTGTTAAGGTAAACAACCATTTTTCTTGCGCCGTGAAATCACTAGCCAATATGTAACACAAGAATTTAACCACGGCCTGGCAACGCTTCTCTCAGCCTGTAGCCCGTATCTTTCTGGAATCTTAATTCGTTTGTTTAATTTCTCTTGGCATGCCCGCTCAACCTCTCTTAATAAATAATGTAAAACCAAGCTAAAAGTCGTTGTCGATATTCCTATTATATCTTTCTACCAAACCTGGTTCCTCGTGGCAACATTACAACTTCTGAAATATAATTCTCCGCTGAATTGGAATTTACATCATCAACTAAATCTGGTGACTTATATTCAACAAAGAGAAACATTCCTTTCCTTTACATTCTTCGATATGTGCCGGCAAGTCCTCAATCGACTAAGAAGAAACCAGAGTAATTAACATGTGATGTAAAGCCCAGATAAAATGAAATCGGTGGTTGTGAAGTTGGCATCAACCGTATCCGAAAAAACGATTCAAGCTAAAGAGGTTAACAAAAAATTAACAAAAGGTTATATATATATATATATATAAATATATATATATATATATATATATATATATATAAATAATAATGAATTTGAAGTCTAAAATCCAAAGAGGGCTCGATAAGGATAAATATATATCAAATATATAAGAACCGTAGAGCAAATATTTATTAAAATAACAGATTAAAGTTTAAGCAAAGAATCGCTGCTATCACCCATAACGGGATCTTCTGAAACTAAAAAAGTCAATCTGTGAACGCAGAAGTAAATATTTCAAAAAACGTTGCAACCGGAGGAAGACAGGAAGACGATACTTTGGGTCGGGGAAACGTTCCCTGGCATTGAACTGAAAAAAAGCGAAGATAATACGTCATTATTTGGAGCGGTGAAAAACAATTACACGCAAAGACAAAACCGCGTGTATGGTATAAAAGAAGTCGTAGACTAATATTCTATAGGTGGTTCATGGAGACATTCTCTGGCAATGAACGGGAAAAAAATGAAGGTAATACTTTAGTCTTCAAATTTATTATTATTACTATTGGCTCCCTCGGTTGAGCACTCTATTGACTTATATTCAACATGCAGAAACAACATCTGAATATTTCTACAAAGAACATAACCGTACCAAGCAGGAAAACATACGTAAAACTACTGATACAGAAAACAGACGCGTTCATTAAAAGGTTGCGTTGGCGTGCCTTTTATTTCGATAATCAGGGAAAAGCAGACAACAAACAGAATACATTTGGGTTTAACATCTATTACAACCCTCCGATTAACCCAGCATTGCTACCCTTCGATTATGATGTCTTGGAACTCATACGGAGTATCAAATTAGAAATAGGAGCAATTCCTTCTATCAGGACCTGAAGAATAGAATTCGTTCTATTAAGGATTCTAATGCCATGCACGTCCATTTCGACAAATCTGGCAATCTATATCAAGTGGAGCGCAGTACTTACCATCAACTGCTACATAATGCTGTAACTAAGGATTATCGTAAAACTAATCGGAGCGTCATTAATGTAATCAACGATGCTGGGTTTAAAAACACCTCTGATCTCAATATCCTGGACCGGACTGAACATCTGGACCCTATTTTTCCCCACTTTAACCTGAAGGATCACAAATCCAATTTTCCGAACAACCTCTCTATTCGGCTTATTAACCCTACGAAGTCCGATTTAGCTAGACTTAGTAAAAGGATTTTAGATAGAATTATACCTGAAATTAGAAGTTTGGCCCCTCTTGCACTGCGGGACAATTCTTTCGCGGTGATTGATTGGTTCAACGGCATAGGCAACAAGGAACATTGCCGTTTTATCCAATTCGACATCAATAATTCCTACTCCTCCATCACTTTACCACTTCTCCTTAGAGCTATCAATTTCGCTAAAACACTCACAGTGGTTAAGGATTTCGAAGTTGATGTCATCTTCAATGGCTGTAAGTCGGTGATTAATTTCGACGACTCTATTTGGATTAAAAAATCTAATAGTACCCCATTCGATGTGAGTATGGGCGCCAGCGATTCTGCGGTTTTTACTGATCTTAACGGCCTTTTCCTTCTTTTCTCTATCAAGGTAGAATTGCCCAACGTGGGCGGTGGTTTGTACCGGGATGATGGTCTTTTGACCATGACAAAGTGCGGCCCACATGCTTGCGACAGTTTCAGAAAATAACTCACAGCCTTCTATAAAGGCTTCCACCACTCCATACATGTTGAGGCCAAACTCTCGGTCGTTAATTACCTCGACGTTACCCTCAATTTATCGAATGGCTTGCACTACCCGTTAGAAAGCCGAATGATTGCTTAATTACATAAGTAAGCATTCTAACCATGTTGCCAGTATAACCAAGAACCTGATAAGACACGTTTCTTTGAGGCTTTCCCGTCTATCTACTAACGAGCACATTTTAAACGACCATTCCACATATTACAATGAAGCTCTTGCTCGGAGTGGATTTGTCGATAAGGTAGCATATACAGAGTACGAAAATAGACCTAGAAGAAATAGATCCCGTCGCATTTATTGGTTTAACCCACCATATAATATGGAGGTGGCCACACCATTAGCTAAGATCTTTCGCTCCCTTATTATGAAGCATTTTCCCCCAACATATATATAGTAAAATGTTTAATAGAAATACCATTAAAATGTCTTACTCTACGACTTCTAACCTTGCACGTTACATCACAGCTTCAAATTTAGCTAAACTAACTAGCCGTAGGAACATGTGCAACCCTGTAGCCAGTACTAACTGTAATTGTAGGAATCGGGTTGAGTGCCCCCTTTCCGGGAAATGCCTCTCTAGTAACATTGTCTACAAATGTAAGGGTGAAACACGCACGTCCCGTCGGGCCTACATAGAGTTAACCGCCAATAGATTCAAGCAGCGTCTTTACAGGCATACCCATTCTTTTCTTAACTCTTTAAGAAGGAATATGACGTCAGTTTCAGCTTATATTCGGAGTCTAAAAGACAACCACACTCATTATAAGTTACACTGGGAGATCCTAGCTATGGCTAGATCGTATAATAGAAATAACAGATCATGTGACCTCTGCGCCAAATAGAGGCCCTGGAAATACTCTACGCCAAATAGCACATCTTAAACAAAAGATCTGAGGCAATTTCGGCCTGTAAACAAAAATTGCACAAAACCCTTCTGTATTATACCCCAACATTATACCCTGACGGGTATCGTACCAACTATAGGCGGATATTTTACGTCTTGATGTGGTAGCTAAGTATATGTTATGTTTATACAATTACTTATTTGTATAGGTAAGTATATATTACCTGTATATTTTGTGAAGGTACGTATACTTTCTCGTACGTATATTTGATTGTATATGTTATGG
>OZ024742.1:132104254-132116754 GCA_964016885.1 Eledone cirrhosa
ATATATATATATAAATATATATATGTGTGTTTTTGTGTGTGTGTGTGTGAACGTGTACGTTACAGGCTTGTATGTGTATGAGGATATTTGAAATGAAGTAATAATTGTTTCTACGTTAGGCACAAGGCCAGCAATTACCCAGTGTATTACTGGTACTTTATTTTATCGACCCCGTAAGGATGAAAGGCAAAGTTAACCTCGGCGGGATTTGAACTCATAATGGCAAGGGCCGTAACTATATGCGCCAAAGCAAGGCATCCGACACTCTACCAATACTGCCAATCCACCGCCTTTGAAATGAAGTAATAATGCAAGCAAAGAGTTGATATCCTGAAGTAAAATAGTGAAACCCACCTCCATTCATCGACCAATAACGAGTAAATACAATAAAAGATAAAAACCTGTGTTAAAACTAAAGAAGGAGGGACATTAGAATTATGACAGTAGGCATGCAACACAAATTCTTGCGACGAGAGTGCAAATCAAGAGCAATAACATTCAAACTGTCACGAAAGGTACAACCAGAAATCTTAAGTTAACTACCTTAATGCTTTGCTCACTATTGGAATCCAAATACATTTCGTATTTTGCTTGTTCAAATGGAATCGTATTAATGTACACCGTTGGTTTTCTACTATGCAACTCGTTTCACTTTTATTTTATTTTTTGCTTCTGCTATATATACTTAGTTCTTGTTTTGTTGTTGTTATTGTTATTTCTTCTTCTTCTTCTTCTTCTTCTTCTTCTTCTTCTTCTTCTTCTTCTTCTTCTTCTTCTTCTTCTTCTTCTTTATTATGCACTTCATCAGTTACGCCACTCTCATTTTTCCATTCCCCTACACGCCAAAATGACTTTTGAATAGCTTTTCTGGGACAAAATACAATTGTGGTTTTGTTCAATGCAAAATAACTGCAATGCATATATATATATATATATATATATATATATATATATATATATATATATAACAACTAGAAATTGATTAACATATAAATAAACATATGAAACAATCACAGGGATTATTTCATATGTTTATTTATATGTTGATCAATTTCTAGTTGTTATAAAATGCTCGACCTATTCATTAGAATCTTAGACCTTATTCTACGGGTGATATGGTGCATGCCTTTCTGGCATGACACCAATAATTTTGATTTAGATTAAATTCATTTTGATTTATCTTAATTTTGGATATAGATATATAAATACGGCTAACTCTGTTGAAAAGACTTGACTGCTGTTTCTAGTTGTCGATAACCCTATTCACGCCACTGGGACGAAGCTGGTATGATGTGTGTATTTTCAGTTGATACAGCACGTGTTACTGGCCAGTTGCTGATTTGAACTTAATGCGTAAACAAAGATCGCTGGACTTCTTCCTTGTTGAGAATCCAAGTACCGGCCTCCGTCGGTTACCAATCGATTAATCGGTGAAATACATTTATTTAATGGAATATATACAAGGAAGATTAATCATATTATAAGCTATCTATTTTTGAAGTTCTAGTTAACTTTATTTAGTTACCTACCTAGCTATGTGTGGTTACACACTTGTAAAAATTATCCTCTGTGATTGATTCATATGTTTATTTATATGTTAATCAATTTCTAGTTGTTATAATATGCTCGGACCTATTTATTAGAATCTTAGAGCTTATTTTAGGGGTGATATGGCGCATGCTTTTCTGGCTTGACACCCACAATTTTGATTTAGATTACATTCATTTTGATTTATCTTAATTTTGTATATATATATATATATATATATATATATATATATATATTAGAAAGTGAGGTTTTTTTTACAAAATGAAAAATAACGGAGGTGTCCTACACGAGTGAAAGTATAAAGAAAAAGAGATGAAATCGAAAATGCAACTGGAGTCTTATTTTTTTTTTAAATATATATATTTATTTGGTTCCTTTACCGGTTTCGCAGTTCTTCTGCTTTTCAAAAGGTGAGTTGAGATGGAGGGTCTGTGGTTTTTCTCACATCTGGTTGGTCTCTGAATGTTACTTGTTTTATATGGAAAAAGTGGCTCGAAATGCCAGGTTTTTCGAGAAGTAATTTGATTGGTTTGTCAATAATTATAATAAATTTCGCGCCAGTTCGCGTTACAATAGTTCTTCAAATAAGAGAGGGGGGGGTGTCACAGGTTGTTTTTTTCATATATGAGTGTTTGAATTTCTTTTTACTTGAAAAAAGGAGGCTCACGAAGGCTTTTTTTTGGTTGGTTATAAATGAAATTTGGCTGTCACGTGAACAAGTTTTCATTACATTTTTGCGCCCTTATTTGGAAAACTATTCTGTAGTCTTTATAGTGAATGTTATGACAATGGAGAGATAGTGCTCAAGAGAAAAGGGATTGGGAGAAATGTTCTGGTTCAGTGAATATGGCCAGCTCGCCGGGGTGTCAGAGTTCAGATTTTCTATTGAAGTGAAGATATGTATGTTTATTTGTGTGCTTGTGTGTGTGTGTGTGTGTGTGTGTGTGTGTGTGTGTGTGTGTGTGTGTGTGTGTGTGTATGTGTGTATTGGAAGACGATTCTATTAGTAGAGATGGGGGAGGGAGTTGTGTGTGAGTGTATATGGGTGTATGTGTGTGTGTGCGAGTATGTTAAGATGGAGAGAATATATATTTTGTGTGTGTGTATATATATATGTGTGTAGGAAAGTGGTTCTATTAGTAGAAATGGGGAGGGAGTTGTAGGTGTGGGGGTTGTTATGTGTGTGTATGGGTGTTGTGTGTGTGGGAGTATGGTTAGCATGTTAAGATGAAGAGAATATATTTATATATATATATTGTGTGTGTGTGTATGTGTGTGTGTAGGAAAGTGATTCCTTTAGTAGGAATATTTTTGAATGAACATATTTTCCTTACTTTTTCGTGTTTGCTGTTGTATTGCCAGTGCAAAAGTATGTTAAGGTTTATTTAGTTCGGGTTTTTATTTTCTAAAGTAGAAGGTGTTATGTTTGTGTGTGTGTGTCATATTGTGGTGTTGACATAATGTATATTAAACCTTATTTAATGTTGGTCTATATTTTTGAATAAACATATTTTCCTTATTTATTCGCATTTGTTCTGTTGTATTGTTAGCGCAAAGGTAAAATGGGAAGACTTGGAATTTGGGTGTCATATTACTTGCGCAAATGTCTAGATGTGCACTTAGTGGTATCTGTCTCGTGGTTGGATCTCGTAATTGTTGGCGATGAACTGTCATTCTGTTTCTGAGTGTGAGTTTAGTTTGTCCTATATAATCTTCATTGCATCCTTTACATTTAATGGCATAAACTAGATTTTTTGATGAGCAAGTGAAGTGATCTTTTACAGTAAAATTTTGTCCTGATTTAAATGTATACGTGTTGCCTTCAATGAGGTGAGTGCAGGTTCCACAATTAGAGCGACCACATTTTTTGATACTTGGTTGTGGGTTTGTGGTAGGTAATTTGGCATTGGTGAGTAATGTTTTCAGTGATTTTGGTTGTCTTTTGCTTTTGATTATTTTGTGTGTTTCAAGGGCTTTTTTCATTCTTGGGTCTTGTTTCAGTAGTGGGATGTTCTTGTGAATAGTGTTGTAAGCTTCCGCATTTCTTGGGTTGTATGTTGAGATATATGATAGAATATTGGACGTAACTTGATTTTGTTTCTGTTTTCGTAATTCATCAATGCCTATTGCTTTAGGTTTTTCTATTCCATTATTTATTAGTAATAGTGGGTACTCTCTCTCGAGTAGAATTTCCTTTAATGCTTGAAGTCTTTTATTTCGCGTTTCATAATTGGAGACAATTGTGCAAATTCTTCTTGCTAGGTTAAAAGGAATGTTCGTCTTCGTGTGCTTTGGATGGTTGGAGGTGAATAGCAGATATTGTTTGGAATCTGTTGGTTTGTAGTGTATGTCAGTTTCGATATTTGTGTCTTTTTTTGTGATTAAGATGTCCAGAAATGGGAGTTGATCTTGGCTGTATTCCATTGTGAATTGGATGTGGTTATTGATGCCGTTTATTAAGTTTTTGAAATCCTTCAGTTGGTCGAGTGTGTGGGACCAAAGAATGAGGCAATCATCCAAGTAGCGTTTCCAATTCTCTGATAAATATTTGTGGATGTTCAATCCGTATTTTGATTTGGACTGTTCATATATCTGGACTTCTAAGTATGCCATGATTAAGTTGGCATTAGTTGGAGCGGCTTTTGTACCCATCGCAGTCCCCGATATTTGCTTGTAAGTATTGCCATCGAAATCAAAAAAGTTGTTCTGTAGGATGAATTTTAATCCCTCGGTGATGAAGCTTTTTTCTATTCTGTCAGGTATCTCATTGGGATATTTCTCTAGCCAGAATCCTATTGCTTCTAGTCCGTATTGGTGTGGGATCGTTGTGTAGAGATTCACTACATCGAAAGACACAATAATAGTGTCGTTGTTGACATGTTTGGGGAGGTGGTTTAAGAGGTCCAGATCGTCTCTTACAAGGCTTGGTATGTGTTTCAGTATTGGTTTCAGTAGTATGTCTATAAAGTTGCTCAATCTGTGTGTTTCACATTGTGGGCCCGCTACAATTGGTCTTAATTTAAGGTCTGTGGGGTATTGTGTGTTCACGCAGGCTGAGGTGGATTGTTTACAGGCATCGTTGATTATTTTACATTTGTTGATCTTCGGAAATCCGTAAAGGTTGCTGGTTTTGTATTCAAAATTTGTTAAATAATCGCGTTCCTTTTTAGTTAGGTCTTCCTGGTATCGATAAATCAGTGTGTTTAATTTGGTCATTATTTTTGATTGCTGGTAGTTTTTTACTCTTTCATAGTAATTAGTATTTTGTAAGAGAGAGAACATAGAATTTTTATATTTTTCAGCCTCCATAATGACAACAGTACTTCCCTTGTCCGCTTCCTTAATTACAATGTCCGTATTGTTTTTTAGTTCATGGATAATCTCCTATTCCCTTCGACTTGTGTTGGGTTTGAGTTTTGGTTGCGGCAGTTCATGGTATGGGAAGGTAGCTATGTGGTCACAACATTTTTCCAGAACTCTGTTTCTACCTTTTGTTGGGTTGTAGCTGCTTTTATTCCGTACAATTGATTCGTCGTTATTCTCCCTGTCAAAGAATTCCTCTGTGAGACGTAATTTTCTACAGAAGTGTGAGATATCGTCATTTATCTCGTTGGGGTTAGGGTATTGTGGTGTTGGTGTGAATTTCAGACCTTTGGAGAGAATTTTTACTTGTTGGGCTGAGAGGTTTGTATTTGAAATGTTAATTATTTTCGGTTTTTCAAAATCGGTTTGTGCCACCGGGTGTCGTGGGTCCTGTAGCCTTGGTCTAAAAAATGATTTTTCTGGAATGTTTTTTCATTGGTATTATTATATCTAATGGTATTTTCTCTGTTGTTGTGTGGTCTTGTATAGAAGTTTCGGACGTATTGAGGTTCGGTTTGTTGATTGTCCGGGTTGTAGATTTGGTTCCTTTGTGTGGGTTGGGATCTACGGTTTTGGAACAGGCTCTGTGTGGGCAGGGGTCTACGGTTTTGGAATAGGTTTTGTGTGGGTTGTGATCTGCGGATCAGGTCCTGCCTTGTGTTCGAGGATCTTTGGTTTTTGTTAGTAGGGTTATAGTTTTGTCTATGGTTTCTGGGATTATCGTTATAGTTTTGCTGGGGGTATGTTGGACGTTTTGTTACTTTTTTGTTATTTGTTGTGCATGTGGTGTGTGAGTTTTAGTTTGTTTTAAAAATGGGTTACCTGTATGTTGTTCATTTTTGAAGTCCATTTCGTAGTTGTTGAACGAGGTCGCGTTTTTTTCCCATCGCTGGAGGGATGTTAGTTCTTCATCCTCACAGTTTTCTTTCCAAAGTTTTAGGGTGTTTTTGTAGAGTAGGCCTTCAGAGTGCTTTGAGATTTCTGTGTCCATCTGTTGGTCGAGTGACTTGAATTTTTCTTCGTTGGAGTTGGCTCTTAATGGCAACAGTTCTATTTCTGTTTTAAATTTTTCCAATGCCATCTTTTCCCTAAGTCTTTGTTGGTTTTCTGGTTCATTCGGGATGGGTTTTATTTGGAGTTTTTTGGGGAGGATGATTGGGGTAGAGTTTAGCCACTTTTCATATATGTCTGCCTTGCCATTATTTTTTATGAGATTCCAAAGGGCGAATTTGCGGGCTGTTAGCTTTTGAGTCCATATGTTGATTAGGGTGTTTTTCACTGAGTGGACATCTTGTAGATTGGGTTCTAACGGTTGTTCAAGCTTTTGGAGCATTGCTGTTTCAATGGTTTCGATTAGCATAGTTAATACTGGAGTAATATTGTATTTTCTGTTTCTTCGTGGGGTCCTTTTTTTATAGATGTTTATTTGGTCCACTTTGTTGGTCAAAATTGAGAGTTTAGAGGAAATCTCTTTGAGTTCATTATATATATATATATATATATATATATATATATATATATATATATATATATATATATGTGTGTGTGTGTGTGTGTGTGTGTGTGTGTGTGTGTGTGTGTGTGTGTGTGTGTGTGTGTGTGTTTGTCTGCCTGAGTGTGCGCGCTCCTGTGTGTGTGATGGCGTTTATGTGTGTATGTTTATATCCTAAATTGAAAGTAAATGCACCCAGATCAAAGCACGGCCATCCACAAACTGAAAGAAACGGATTTACACATCTTCATTAGTCGGCATTCACCAGAAACAAACTGTTCAGGAAGATTTAAGCACCTAATTTATTCTAAACCATATCCCCAAATCCCACGTAAATCTATTACTGACATGCACTAATTATGGCATAGGCATTGATTGCGGATGTCATCATGTTGCGGATGTCAACATGTTGCAAATGTCGTTTCAATATAATTTTCGGCAGTGTATATGCCCCCGTTGTATAATTGACATAGAACCCCCACATAATCAGTAAAATTATTAGGCCCTACAACCAACCCAAATGTTGACAAACCTGACCCTATGTTTAAACACACAGCAACGCCAATCACACGCTAACCGACTCGATATATATATTTCGCTCTGTCCCAATAACTTATTTTAGTTATTGCTCGCACTGACTTCGAGGTATCTGGTCTTTAATGCGAAGAAATATCGATGATAGTCAGAAGATCACTGATGATGGACAGTCCCGTTTCTCGCTCTATTTTTCATTTATGTATATATATATAAAAAAAAAAAAAAAAATATATATATATATATATATATATATATATATATATATGTGTGTGTATATAATTGAAACGAAAGGAAAACCAAGGTGATTTCAGAATCCATGAGTGCGGTATGCTGTAGAAAGCGTTTTTCTAATCGATCCGTGCGGAACTGAAATTTCTGCGCTTATTATGACAGTCCTCAAGGATCATAAGATTAATTAATAGTTGATCTTTACAAGAATATCAACCTCATCGGCATTCTTTGTTCAATGGGAAAAATATTGTTCTCCTCCATAAATACAGGTACTTTCTCCATGAGAATCGATGTTAAGATACTATAAGTGGTGGACAAGCAGATTATGGGCCCATATATTTTTTATCTTTACTCTCATTGTTTGGGGGGGAAAGTAAGTAAGGCCACTTGCTATCCAGTCAGTTGATTTTTTGCAGGGATCTTCCGTAATTTTATTGAGCAGTTTGACTAATATTTCGCGTGTGCACGGGAGTAAAACCAGAAATGTGCACCCTGTCTTCACCAGGAGATTTCCAATTATGAGCTTTATGTAGTGTTATCCTTAAGTCTGCTATTATTATTGAATGTCTCGAAGCTCTCACAGCCCTCAATCAATCGGGCAATACGGTCAGTGTAAATTCTACTTTAGCGTTCTATAGAGCGTTAGTGGCGGGTAAGAGCGACGACGTCCTCGAGGGGACTCTGGCCGTTGACAAAAATAAACTAGCCACTCTTTTCCAGTGGAATGTCAGTCCAGGACCCATGAACAACTTCCAGAAATCCCTGGTCTGGCAGTGCAACCAAGGAGCTTTGTCAATCTGAGATAAACTCTACAGGTATGGAAGTGCCGTCAGCCCGGCTTGTCCAGGGTGCTTGCATGACGACGAAACCATCCTGCATGCAGTCATCGAGTACATGAGGGTTTATGTCGAACACCTGCTGTCACGTTTAGGAAGGATTCGACCATCAACTGAGTTCATTGTGAAGATCATCACACCATCTTAATTTGGAGGAGAAGGACAGGCAGTTTTTATCTGTCTGGTGGCAATGGTGAAAGAAGATGGTGGAGGGCCCGTTTGAGAGGTTTGAAGTCCTGATTAATTTTTTCATGTTTCACTTGCATAGGAAAATCAGGATGCAAAGGTAAGTGCTACCTTCCAGCCAGTTTGTTGAAAGGTGAATGAGAGTGGCGTGCATGGTCCGTATGAATGAGCCTGCCTTGAGCATAGGTCTTTAGATTGGAGGAGAACAACTGGGAGGGAAATTTGCCCGAATGGACAGGGTGACCGTGGCTTTCTGTAGGAATTCTCCACGAGTGACTCTCGGAGTCTCCTTACCTTTAAGGAATTCATGTTTGTTTTTTAAAATGTTTATTTTCTTGGTCTGTTATGAATTTTAATTTACACAAACAAACTTCACACTTTATCATCATGTCCTCTATGTAATGTTTCCTTAATGTGAGCCCTGATTGGCTAATAAATAAATTAATATTATTATTATATCCTTTATTATTTTTATTGCGCATTATTACAGCTTTACTCAGTGCGCCTTGGGTATGACTATCGTTTTTGTTGATGTTTCTATTGTATTGACAGTGCATGCTGTATATATATATATATATATATATATATATATATATATATATTTGTAAGTCCTGGGGCTTTCCTTATGTATTTGCTATGTGCATTTTAATCATTCCCAGAGTCCCTATTATTATACGTATTGTTCTGTTTTCATTTATTCCTTCTATATTAGAATTGTAGATCCATGTTAATTTATCGTCGCATCCATCTATGCATTTCCTTTATATAATTATCACTTACACCCAGTAAGTACGTATTCGACTTTTAAAAAATAGTTAAATTTATTCACGTATGTTATTTAATATATTTAAAATAGAATAATTGTCTTATAGCCATAACTTTCTTTGATTCTATTACATTTTCCACCCCTCCTCCTATAAAAAATGAACGCACAATTTTCGGTTAACTTCAAATGTTGATTATATTTTAACTTTAAAGAAAAAGATGTTGTTTTTGTTTCTCTACAAATCATTGTAGCTTAAGTTAAAGTATCGCAATAATTAATATATTACTGACTGTTGATAAATGTAATTGTATAAACATTTACATTGGAGCGTATTATAAGTACATTTTCTTTTACAATAGCTTCTAGTTTACGTCTTTAAACGCCATAAGAAATAATGACAAAAAGACAGGGTAATTTGAAAATTAGTAAGATATATTGCCAATCTATATTTCACTTTGTTTTCTCCAAAAAGCGATATCAATTATATTACCTAAATTTATCTTGCGTTAAATTTTCTTGAGGCTGACTGCCAGTTGAATTAGTAGGCCAAATAGAGAAAAACAATCATTCTTTATCCTCATTACTAACTAAGCATTGTTCATTTCTTCTCTGACAGCACGCACATACGCCGAAAACGATGACTCCAAGTGAAAATAGGTCAGCATAAATCTTTCCAGATATTTGTGAAATGACCATTAATTGTAAATGATAAACAAGAGTATTTGATAAAATAGACAATTGAAAAACGGAGTGTAAATAATAGGAATTGGAGACAAACCAAAGGGACAGTATTTCGGAGAGGCCGATCAAACAAGAAGCTGGGGAACTCGATGGTGTTAATTATAACTCATTTACTCACAGAACATTCAGGCAGTTTCATTCCTACGGGCCATACTTCCACGACAGTACAGTGGTAAACTTAGTGAATAGCACTGAGAAAACCCGATATCGAATAAGGCAGTCTCCTAGTCACTAAACACCGCAGCATAATGTTGTTAACTGCATTCAATGTATTTATTGAATTACAAGTTTCACAACTGTCACCGTATTCAAATAGCTAATAAATGAAATAGAGATTTGTTCAGTGCTTTCACTTTGCCTACAGTTACTCCATCAACGTTGTTAATGAGCAGTAGGTCTTGTCAAGAATGGACAAGTTTTTGCAGCTTTTAACAAACTTAAACTCAATATAAATACAAAAACACATGACTACAAAAAATCACGCGATCTTTGAAACAGGTATCAGGAAATCTAAATCATTGTTAATGGAGAATAATTCAAATTGTGAATTTGATATAGCTCCATATGATTGTCATATGGAGCATACACACTCTCCTGCCGAAGGTCTATTGTATAGATATTCACTCCACCCATCTATATATACCTACGGATCCAATACGGGAGGCATGTTAGGCAATTCGATCAATTGTTAGGCAATTCGATGGCAGATAAATATCTCTGACATAGAGATGCATCATAATGCTAAAATGTTGAACATAATACTCAAGTATAACCAGGTGGACATATTATGCCCGTGTCAGAGTACATCTTCCTATTGCAGCTTATGTAGTGTGAACACAGTTTACGAAAGCTCGATGTTGTGGGGCAAAAATAATGCCATCAAAACTGTTGAAATGGGAAAAGAAAAAGAAAATTGTCGTTGCTTAGAATAAAACATGACTGGTTCTGATTAATTACATGTTGCACTAACATAGCGTAGTTCATAGTAGAGCTATGTTTGAAGGCATATACGACATGTTTATATACATCTCCAGTCGGTGGTTTCTTTTGCACAAAATGCAAATGATTATATCCAGTCTATACTACGCTAAATCATGTAAGCTGTAAGCGTGTCTTGTCTTGGTAATGAATGAGTAAACATCACTCATGGACATAAATTCAAGAAACAGGTGACTTTCTTTCTTACCGGTTACTGAGATAACAGTGATAAAATCACAGATTAAAATATTCATAGCGAAACTTTTCTATATTTACTGCATATAAACATTGTAAATACCTTCATATAAAATCCGATCACCTCTCACACTCTCCGATTTTACATCATATTCATAAAATATATTGAGAACTGGCGGATACCTTCCTAGGAACAAGGAGTTTCCTGAAGCAAGTTGATCCTACTTCGAGAAGTTCTGAGGACATAGGAACCTATACGCCAGTTTGGTATGTATTTTATATAATATAGTATATTTACCTCTATGTTGACATATATATATATATATATATATATATATATATATATACTGAGAATATTATGTTTATTTTGTGAGGTCTACAGCAATGGAAAATGTGACATGAGATTTTAAAAATCACTATAAAATTGGCGTAGTTCATTAATTAGCTTACAGCATTTCGGGATTTAATTTTTTCTACAAAAGAATCGCTGTGGAAGTGTCTTGCTCCGCAATTCTTCCTTCTATCTATCTATCTAAGTACAATTTCAGAAGGAAGGTGAGAGTGCAGAGAGAGAGGTGCTACACCCCAGTAAATTCGCTGAAAGGTGGGTGAATGAGGCGAAGATGACCGGAGTGAATGGGCCTTCTCTGTATATAAACCGGAAGGTTGAGGAAGACAAACAAAGGGAAGACGGGAACATCTACAAAACGTGCTCCTGGTGTTGAGGGTTGTTCTATCCTTAGGGTGTAAAACAGCCCCGCAGCTACGTTCCCCCTATTGGGGATTTCTATTGTTTTATTTTGTATATATTTTATTGTTATCCATTATTATTGTTAAAGATTTTGTGTAAAACCCCCGCCGTCACGTCTTGTAATGTCTCATTTTTGTACGCCCCTGTGTCAAATAAAGAAATCTATATATCTATCTATGTATCTATCTATCTATATCTATCTATCTATCTATCTATCTATCTATCTATCTATCTATCTATCTATCTATCTATCTATCTATCTATCTATCTATCTATCTATCTATATATCTATCTATCTATCTATCCACAGCCCACTACCAAGCCGAATCGGCGATACGCGGAAACTCCACGTCAACATGCTATAGGGGATTAGTGGAGGATAAGTGCGACGACGTATTCGGGGCGACTCTGAGCATCGAAGAGTAAGAACTGACCAGACTGTTCAGTAGGACTTTCCGTGCAGGGCCTATTGATAATTTCCAGAGGTCTCTGGTCTGGCAGTGCTGCTGAGTACCTCTACGAGTTCAAGTCAAAATCCACAGGCAAGAACGAACTCTCTTTTGCCAATCTTTCTGTGGTTAATAAAATCGCATTCGAGGTTTCAATAGCTGTCTATCTTATACAGTTGCATTATCAAAACATCTGATCTACCTTATATATATATATATATATATGTATGTATGTATGTATATCTATCTTTCTATATTTGTATCTACATATCCCTCTCTCCCCCTCTCCCCCTCTCTCTCTCTGTATATATATATATATATATATATAGGAAAATGTTCAAGATCACGACGGCAGAGCTGAAGTCGTTTCGACGGCTATTTCTCGTCCAAACGGCTTGAGCTCTGCCGTCGGGTTCTTGATAATTTT
>OZ024742.1:132121754-132141754 GCA_964016885.1 Eledone cirrhosa
AGCGCATGGATTAACAGCGATATTCAATCGTCTATCAAAATTATTCGCATTTCATTATTCCGGCATTTTGCAAGCCATTCACAAATCTCAATTAACTTTGCTTTGCATTTAACTCTTCTGGTGTCGATAAAATAAAACACCAGTCAGACTTTGGGGTCGACTTAAACCGATTTTCCATTCCCTATAAATGTCTTGGCTATCTGTCTGAATTAGGAATGATTATTGTTTTTTTGTGATGGTTGGGTTGGCGACGTTCACTCGATGTTCTAGTACTAGAATTCAATTGTTTATAAAACCATATGCTACCGATTATGAAAAAAAACACAAAAAAAAAAGGAAGTATGTGTAGGATATTGTACTCCTAGTGATTGTGCTACGGAAATCGTGAAAACCACACTGAATTTATATATATATATATATAAAATACCTTTGATCATAGATGTGCTCTATTTGGATTGACTCGGGGCTAATATTCAACCCAAAGATGGAGAAATAACAAATAAAGCCAAAAATAAAATATGACAAACATAAAACAAACCCAATAACTTCATTGGTTCTTTCTCATTACTGTTTATTATTCCCATTTTGTTTGTTTGTTTTTATATATATATCCAATTTACTCACTGTCCCCAATTACGTTAAATTATGAAAAGGGAGTAAGCCTGGCCATTTTCTCATTCCCTCTAATAGGCGTCTTTGAAAACAATACATAAAAAAAATCGTTGGTAATAAACTTCTCTCAATGAACAGCTAAAGAAGAATATGGGTTCGTAAGTCATCTAATTATTTGTATTATTGGTCTTTCGCCAACATTATAAAGATGTTGGAAGCCAGCCATACGAAAGATTCGTAGTAATTACCCTTTTTCCTTCAGCCTTCATATATATGTTTCCTTATATATTTGGGTTCTTGTGATGATCAGTTTGTATACTTGAATGTATGTATAAAAGTAAGTTTCTAATGTGTCCATTAAAAGTTAAGTGTGAAGGTGACTGAAGATATATTATAGTAGTGCTTCCGGTTTTAGCGTACGTGTATGTTACCTTTTGAAAATATGTTTGATATTCTGTGTATGGTTGTCTCTATGTATGTGTGTGTGTAAGTGAGTGTATATGTCTGTATGCAAGTGTATTCGTCTTTTGTGTTTGACTGTATGTTAGTGTGTATATATGTGTTTGTTTTGTGTATGCGTCTCTAAGCAAATAATTATATAAACATATTTGCAAACACTAAGTCCACTAAGGGACATGGGTATGCTGCTTGCTTCTGTGTTCGATCACACAGCGAGTCTCGAAGGGAAAATAACTTCTATCTTAACAAGGATTCGACAAATGGCATGTGATTCAAAATAGATTTAATGGCTATATAGCAACATATTTTAAATTAGAAGCATTGCCTTCAATAGAAGGAAAAGGAAACACTTTCTATTGTTCATTCTGAATACAGAAAAAGAATATGTATATATTGAGGCTTTTAAGATATTATTATCTCTTCGACAGAATGTAACTTCCCCTATGATTCTCCTATAAGATTTCCTGCAGCTGAATCTATATACCAGTTGGTATTTATGTCAAACGGGATTTGGAACACAATACACACACACACGTGCGGACACACACACACACACACACACTGAAACACACAACACACACAGAGAAACACACATATATATATGAATATTATGTTTACTTATATATGTATATTACACACACACACACACACACACACACACACACACACACACCCATATATATATATATATATATATATATATATATATATATATATGTAAATACATATATATATAGTGTGTGTGTTCAGTTATTATTGCTGGCAATATTATAACAACATAACACTTGCCAGCAATAATAACTGAACACACACACTGTTTGGTTTGTGTTGGTTTTCGCTTCTGTATCTGTTATATCTCCACAGTTAATTTATCTGGCAATCAATGTTTATCATTGATTGACCAACGGTTAAAAATACAGATATAAATACATATATATAGTCAAAGTTTTTTCGTCACACATCTATGACACCATCAGTGGTACTATTATATTTCCTCCCGTTGTATTGTAATGCCTACGCCATTTTTATTTAATTTATTTATTTATTTATTTATTCTCGTCCCTGCCACTATTTGCACATGCTTTTTCCGTGTGTCTTTCCTGTTTGGTTTGTGTGTTCGTATTTGAGTATATATAAATATATATATATATATATATATATATATATATATATATATATATATATATATATATATATAGTGGTTGTAGTGTTGCAGGTAAATGCGTCCCTAGGCGGCAGAACAGTCGGGATGTTTGAACACACAAGGCATATCTGAAGAAGCTTCAAATGCAGAGTGGGGTTCGATTTGTAACAGATCCTGTCTCGAGCAGATCGACGGAGAAACATATGTAATAACCTAATAAATTTTGGTTTGATGCATTACTGATTCCTCGTTCTTTGTAATTTATATATATATATATATATATATATATATATATATATATATATATATATATATATATATATATACAGAGAGAGAGGGAGAGGAAGAGAGAGATATCTTTCTTTATTTGCCACAGGGGCGTACAAAAATGGGACGTTACAAGACGTGACGGCGCGGGTTTTACATAAAAATAACTTTAACATTAATAAATAACAATAAACTATATATAATAAAATAAAAATTGAAATCCCCAGTAGGGGGGAACGTTACTGCAGGGTTGTTTTACACCCCGTGGATAGAACAACCCTCAACACCAGGAACACGTTTTTTAGGTGTTCCTGTATTCCCTCTGTTTATCTTCCTCAACGTACAGGTTTATATACAGAGAAGCCCCATTCACTCGGGCCATTTTGGCCACATTCACCCACCTTTCAGCGAATTTACTGGGGTGTTGCACCTCTCTCTCCACTCTCACCTTCCTTGTGAAGTGATACTTAAAGAAGGGGATAAGTTGCTGTCCGGAGAGAAAGGTGTTTGCCCTCAGTCCTTTTAACCTCGTCCACCATTTTACCTCTTTCGCCATAGCCACCAGACAGAGGAAAACGCCTCTCCTTCGTTCTTAAATGAAGGCGGCGGGTTGATCTTTACGATGAACTCGGCTGACAACTGCATACGTCCCACACGTGACAGCAGCTGTTCGACATACTTCCACAGGTCGGTCACCCCTGGGCACTGAACAATTGCGTGCAGCGCGGTTTCGATGTCCTGCTCGCATCTTGGACAGGTCCTTTTGGCAGGATCTCTGCCAGGGCGTCCGTGCCTGTAGATTTTATCTCGAACTAGTAGAGCTCCTCGGTAGCACTGCCAAGCCAGAAACCTCTGGAAGTTATCCATAGGTCCTGGACGGAAAGTCCTGGACGGAAAGTCCTCCCGAACAGACTGGTCAGTTCGTCTTCCTCGATGCCTAGAGTTTCCCCGAGAACGTCGTCGCACTTATTCTCCACTAATCCCCTATAGAATGTCGAAGTAGAGTCTCCGCTGATTGCCGTTTCCGCTTGGTAGAGGGCTGTAAGCGCCTGTAGGCACTCGAGGTAGATAGATAGATAGATAGATAGAAGTTATGAGCTAAAATATATTGCAGTGGAAAGTGCTCTATTAAACTTGTTGCACTTAACGGCTTTGATATGATGATATTCTTTACCATTTTAAATGTCTGCTGTAATAGTTATTACTAGCTTTTTGTTTTAATGATGAATGTCGATAATATTACAAACATACATATACCAACATTTAGAGCTGCTTCGAAAAAGAGGGACTGTTTTGTAACGTTTCTCTGTTAATGTAAATCAATGTTGATGTTGTTTCTTTGCAGACATTAGCTATCAGTGAGTGTCGGTTTTCTCTTTATCGCTACTAGTATTATTAATTGCAATTTTTGCTGATAATGGTACTAGGTATTATGATATTGACGATAATCATATTGAATAACGATAATGATACTGAGGAGTAGGCGGAAATGGAAGAAGGGAAGGAGGGGGACTGATATGATGGTGACGACGCAGAATGTGCCATATATCAGAATGTGCCACATATCGAAATTACCTTACATAACTTCTCACAACATTCTCTTCAATACTCTATACAAATATCCCTGTTGTTGTTATTAATATTATTTCATATGCAAGCAAAATCTGTCTGTTCTCTCTCTCTCACTATATATATATACATATGTATATATATATATATATATATACATATATATATATATATACATATATATATATATACATATATATATATATATATATATATATATATATATATATATGTATATATATATATGTATATATATATATATATATATATATATATATATGTATATATATATATATATATATATATATATATATATATATATATATATATATATATATATATGTATATATATATATATATATATATATATATATATATATATATATATATATATGTGTGTGTGTGTGTGTGTGTGTGTGTGCCAAGGCTCTGATACCATCAACACTATAAACACAGACATGGCATATCATATCTAAGAACTGGCTAACTGCCTGATGAGGTCATAGCCATTCAATGGCTATCATCGAAATATATATAGCAGTAAATAAACGATTATGAGTTCATGCAATTGACTTATGTTTCGTCACTATATATATATATATAAATATATAAATATATATATATATATATATATATATATACATATATTTAGGTTTGTTGGGTCACCACTGGATAGAACTGGTCATTCCGTATGATCAACCTCGATGTAATATTAGGGAGAGCACGCGACGTAATGCAACTCACCCGTCTTCGTTTGTTTTGTTGTTTGTGCGAGTACGGGGTTAATTATTATAAAATAAGGAGGCTGGACTGGTGTAATTCCTTAAAGTTTATTATTTTAAAGTAGTGACTAGGTCACTTCTTATTTCAACAAACAAAGGGTTATAAGTGGAAATAAGAAGTTGAAATAAGAAGTTGAAATAAGAAGTTGAAATAAGAAGAAAGTGACATAGTCACTACTGTAAAATCATAGCGCAAGGTATTCAACATTTTTTTAATTAAGCATACAGTATATTGCCAAATATACTGTACATATATTCACGTATACATCGCTCTTTCCGAGCACCAATCCTAATTTTCAATTTTTGCTGGACCGGCAATCGCTCTGTATAATCAGTTCCTGATTATTTCTTCTTGGTTGTCCATCGTAAACGATGATGAAACCTTCTTTATTGTTGTCCCCGTCTGCCGTTGGCACGAAGGTGGCTGTGGAGGCCGATCATTGACTTGCAGGTCCTGGGACAGTGGGGGCCAGGGGAAGAGACAGGAGTCAGACTGGCAACTCCTAGAGGTTACCACCACCTGTTACCTCCGCATCTTGCCTATCGCCGCAGGGCTTTGGGAGTGCACGCTAAAGAAGAAACCTTTGCGGTAAAGGTTTATAGTGGCAGGGCCAGTGGCAGGGACAATGACAGTCCCACTAACTCGGCCGCAGAAGCCAGAATCCGGTGGTACGGAGGACCGTCATGACCAGGGACTTCCTTGACTGCAGTGGATGGCCACGACGTCTGTAGTGCCTAGCCGTGCCCTAGCACTCCACACCGCTTGCTGTCGCCGCCTTCGTGATCGTTGTCCTCCTCCACTCACTCTGCCGGGTCCAGTCTTCGCATACAGGGGCAGGCATCCCCTATCTAACTCACCGCGGGGTTTCAGACCCGTTCGGCTACCCTCAACCTGGTTCAGCCCGCCAGCCAAGCCGGTTTGCCGGGGTGTGGCCGCTGTCGCATGTTACAGCTTCTGGGGCCACAAGTGAGAGCTGAGTGTCATGTGAGACCCAATGCAGGACGAGCTGTCCTGAAAAGGGGATGGCTGGACCCCCATCTACAGAGGTACATGCCCCTTCCTGACAGCCCAGGCATATCCACACGCATACACATACACATACATATGTACATGTGTATATACATATTTACACATTTTTGGACAGCCGTTGACTCTTATGAGTACTTCCGCCGTTTGTCAGGGTTTGTTTTTTGACCTGCAGGCTGTCTAAAATCAACCTCCACACCAAGTAAACTTGGTGGGGTTGCCAGTTTAGTCGCCGACGACCCGACCATGCGACAGGTTGTACTGGTTTACATGTTACCAGTAGCACTCAAGAGTGACCTGATTATTACTGGAATTCTATAAGAATCCAGCATCTATAATTTTTAACAAACATCGGCGAGTGCTAAGTTCGGATGATCACCAACAATGTGAAACAGATCTCTCAGCTTATCTCCCTTTGTTTGTTGAAATAATAAGTAAGTGACATAGTCACTACTTTAAATTAATAGCGCAAGGGCTTCAAAATGTTTTAAATTGAGCATACAGTATATAGCCAAATATACTATACATATATTCATGTATACATAGCTATTTCAGAGCACCCATCCACATTTTCAATTTTTGCTGGACCGGCAATCGCTCTGTATAATCAGTTCCTGATTATTACTGGAATTCTATAAGAATCTAGCATCTATAATTTTAAACAAACATCGGCGAGTGCTAAGCTCTGATGATCACCAAGAGTGTGAAACAGATCTGTCAGCTTATCTCCCTTTGTTTGTTGAAATAATAAGTAAGTGACATAGTCACTACTTTAAATTAATAGCGCAAGGGCTTCAAAATGTTTTAAATTAAGCATACAGTATATTGCCAAATATACTATAAATATATTCATATATAAATATATTCATATATATATATATATATATACACATAATATATTTTATATATATATATATATATATATATATATATATGTATATATATATATATATATATTGTTATACTTTGGGAGGGTCATGTTTTCCAATAAGAAACACACGCACCAGCGAATTCACTTCAATTTATTATGATACATTTATAAATTTAGGAATTTATAAATCTCCGGTTGGTTTGTTGGTTCCACAACCAGATGGTTGTTTATATATTGTGAACGTTCTTTCGTCACACATTCTGTGAACTCTTCAGTGACTGGGGTTTCTTTTCTTTGTTTTTGTGCCTCTCCTTTGTTTTGTCCTACGCCATCTTGTTTCTGTGTATAAATAAGAAGTAAGTGACATAGACACAGAAACAAGATGGCGTAGGACAGAATAAAGGTTTCATCACACGTTTTCAGATAAATAATCTTGCTAAACAAATTCAGAAACGAAATATATATATATATCTATGATATTAATAAAAGGAAATTATATTTATAAAAGCATATTTATTCTATATATAAACGAGCAGTGAATATTTGAATAAGCTATAAAATATATTTAATCAACAGCCACGAAATTTAGTAGATAAATTATGTAAGAGTCATTCATTATATATTCAATGTAAGGGCGGTTGATTGGCAGTATCAGTAGAGGGTCGGACGCCATGCTTTGACGCATAGAGTTACGGCCCTTGCCATTCTGACTTCAAATCCCGCCGAGGTTATCTTTGCCTTTCATCCTTACGGGGTCGATAAAATAATGTACTGGGTAATTACTGGCCTTGTGCCAAAAGTAGAAAAAATTATTTATTCAATGTAATCCAATTTATTTTACAAACGGGATAAAAATATATTCTGGATGCAGTCCCGTACTCCTTACTTTATTATAGTTAAGAGTTCAAGGGTACTAAAACTTTGGTACGCTCTCATCAGATAAAACACAAAGTTTGTTTTATAAATATTGACATATCCAGGAATGAGATCTTAACGGTTCAAGTTTTTCCTGGATAGTAAAAGGAAAGAGAGGAATAGTCAAATATTTCAAATTATTAAGATGAATATGCAAATGAGGTTGAGATATAGGGCTGAAAGAAAACGTTATTTTTAGACGCTAGGTAGATTTAAATAATTATTAGGATATATATATATATATGTATGTGTAGGAAGAAGAAAAAGAAGAATGAAAAACTTGTATTTACGTGAATTTAAAAAGAATTAACAGTTTGTAGGAATGGTGGAATATGATTCCAGAATTAAAAAAATACATATATATATATTTAGCTATATTATGAGTTATAATATTATATATAATCAATTAGATTATATGAAGAATTATGGTTGTAAGTACATTTTATCTTATTATATTGCAACAGGTTGTAAGTTATTCTTCATTGGAAAAAAAACTTATTTTCTTACATATATATATATTTATATATATATATATGAAAGACGTAAAATAAGAAAATTTTAAAAATTAACTTACTTACTAAAATGTTCACTCCAACTAATTAGTTTCTGTAATGGAATAAAGATAGTTACGCAATGTAACCATCGATAATTCATTACGTCATCAGGGAGTCTATTCTCAGATAAGTCTCCAGGCAATGCGCGGACACTAGGGACTCATATAAAAATAATAATTCGGTGGATGGAACAGCTAGCGGGGACTGAATTCCATAGCACTGAAAAAGTTCACTGTCTCTGGTCAAATGGCAGATTCTAAAGAATCAATCACGTGACACTGAGGCTAGTCAGAAGGAGTGGATGGTATAATAACAAAAGCCTACTACTACTACTATGAATTAGTAGTGGATTTGGCAAGTTTGCTCAACAAATAAATAATTTGGAGATAAATATAGAGAATTAGTATATTTACCAACATATGCGTACAGATGTACACTAATGCTAGCAAATACATAAGTTACGTCATAGTACCTAGGTGTTTCAATGCAGGAGGATGCAGAACAATTTTCTTATTTTACGTCTTTCATATAATTGTTCTGCATACTCCTGCATTGAACCACCTAGGTACTATGACATAACTTATGTATTTGCTAGCATTAGTGTACATCTGTACGCATATGTTGGTAAATAGACTAATTCTCTCTCTCTCTATATATATATATATATATGAAAGACGTAAAATAAGAAAATTATAAAAATTAACTTACTAAAATTTCACTCCAACTAATTAGTTTCTGATATATATATATATAATTTCTTATATATATATATAAGAAAATAAGGTTTTATATATATATATATGTGTGTGTGTGTCTCTGTGTGTGTGTGTGTGTGTGTGTGTGTGTGTGTGTGTGTGTGTGTGTGTGTGTATGTGTGTGTGTGTGTGTGCGTGTGCGTGTGTGTGTGTGTGTGTCTATGTTTGTGTTTGTGTGTATGTGGACGTATGGATGTATGAATGGTGTATGTATGGATGTAAAGGAAAAGTCTACAAGAAACAAGAAACCATAAAATCAATGATAATTTATTAGTTTGATATATTTCGAAAAAAAAGAACATTTCGGACGCTATTCGTTTATCAGATGGTAGAGTGTGAAAAGAGAAAATGTTTGTAAAAGGAAAAAATGGCAGATGTGTGCGAAAAGAAAAGAGAAAAGAGAGAAAAGGAGTGATTGAAGGAAAGCACACGTTGTTATTCATCTGAGATTTTATGGGTGTAAAATAAATTGCAAACAAATCTTGATTTGTGGAAAAATAGTGAAAATTCAAATAACTGATACGGCTTCATATATTGATTTTGACGACGTATCTGTTGCGATATATATACGTATGCGCAGCAAATATTTGTCCGTCAGAATACGAGTTATCTCGTTCACACAGAAAATAGCAAAATAACAATATAAAATTTAAATATTTCTGTTTATGGTAGTTTTGGCTATGTTTTTGAGTATATTTATTATTCATTTGCATATTTATAGATTTTCTTTTCTTGTCGTATTTTTCCTATTTAAAATATTCAATGCATTCAGTACACACATCCCATTAACAGTGTTATACTTTGAATATAGCACAGAGGGTTGGTCGTGAAATTCTCTCACCCATTTCACTCTGTCACCTTCCCTTACCATTGCTCTGTCGCTCCCTATATATATATATATATTCACACACACACAGACAGACACCTCACACACATATATATATATACATATATGTATATATATATATATGTATATATATGTATATATATTACCCACTCTAATACCCTAAGTATTGAGTTATCTGGTGAGTAATGGTCCATCTGGATCCTTACCACAACTCTTTCGTTATATATATATATATATATATAAAACACCATATATTTTTTAAAAGCGATACAATACAAAAGTTCCCTGTATCCAACAAAACTCTGGGTAGAGAAATACTACGTAGAGCTTTGTCAAAAGGCATGCACTTCGTTTTCATATTATATAATTGTTTATACTTTTTCCACAAGTCCAGCAATTACCCCGGTGGATTACTGCTGCTTTATGTTATCAACCCCGTAAGGATGAAAGGCAAATTTAACCTTAGTGGAATTTGAACTCAGACCGTAACGGGCCGTAACTCTATGCTGCAAAGCGTGGCATCTGACCCTCTATCGATACTGCCAATCCACCAATGCTTAAGCTCCTCTAATGTAATGAATACATGTTTTTAAACTGTGGTTAATCTCCAATTTTACTCGGGATATACATATCTTTATATATATATATACACTTCAAGACTAAAGACAATCATACTTATACATACACTTATATGCACACATATTTGTATTTGTTTATGAAATTTCGAAATCACATCGATTCATTTACAAGTTTGAATTAGAGTTTTATTTTATCAATGAGTAAATCACATATTATGATGTCATAGTTCAGTAACAAAATACAAATTTATAACATTGTAACACAAGTGGGTTTATAAGTACATTGAAATATTTTAAACAAACAAATGTCTCGATCTGCCTGGAACTTGCGTTTTTACCTATGTTTGTGGTTACAAATTATGAAGTATTATTCGCTTCTCTTCAATGTGAATTTTCCGAAGCATTATCTACTTGCGAAGTTGTGACATTCATTTTCTTCTCAAAACCACTTTTTTCTCATGGTATTCCAATTCATAATATGCAGTCGTTTTATATACTGTTCCTTTCGAGCGAGATAAATTCATTCATAAACTGATTTCACTCTGCTCTAATCACTCGCTTCATTTCAATTATAGGTAATTTGTACTAAAATGTTTGTATTAGACAAATGTCACTTAATTAATTTGAAAACTTCATTTTCCCATGCTCTGTATATTATTCAAATTTAAATTTCCTCGTAATGCATGTGTGACTATACATTATTTGTTTCTCACTCAGACTGAAATTTTAGTGGAGAAAATATAGAATTGAATAACTTTAGATTGGCAGTATCTGTAGAGCGTCAGACACCACGCTTTGCAGCATAGAGTTATGACCATTTACGTTCTGAGTTAATTTTGCCGTTCATCCTTACGGGGTCGATATAATAAAGCACTAGTAAAGTAATGCACTGGGATAATTGCTGGCCGTATGCCAAAAGTAGACACAATTATATTCTTGCTGCTTGGATACAAACTTTAAAATATAAATTCTTACAACTTGGAATATCGAAGAAACATGGCAAATATTATGTATTTAGAACAGTAATTTACTAAAAAAAAACTCAACGGACCAGAGATACCGACATTCTAAGATGAGCCAAAAGTATTATGTAGCGAATTGTATAATACCCAGATGCTTTTTTGTTGTATGTGTTATAATAAGTGTTTCTATTTTAGGCACAAGGCCAGCAATTACCCAGTGCATTACTGGTACTTTATGTTATCGACCCCGTAAGGATGAAAGGCAAAGTTAACCTCGGCGGGATTTGAACTCAGAATGGCAAGGGCCTTAACTCTATGCGTCAAAGCATGGTGTCCGACCCTCTACCGATACTGCCAATCCACCGCCATATGTGTTATAATAATGTTCTTTGTACTTGCATTGAAATGGGAATCGGCGCCAATTATGGATATTTCCTTTTTATTTTCTGTACTAGAGATGTTAGCGGTCACCTTTAGTTATATGTTGATCTTATATTATTTTATGTTGCAATAGGGCGGTGGATTGGCAGTACCGGTAGAGGGTCGGACGCCATGCTTTCCAGCATAGTTACGTCCCTTTACGATCTGAGTTCAAATCCCGCCGAGGTTAACTTTGCCTTTCATCCTTACGGGGTCGATAAAATAAAGTACCAGTAATGCACTGGGTAATTGCTGGCCTTGTGCCTAAAGTAGAAACAATTATTTTATGTTGCAATCTTATTTCCAATATTTAAGTTGATATCTGAATTTTATAATTTCAGATTTTAGTGCATAATCAGTGCCTTCACACTTCCTTGTAGCGTATCGCGAATTTCATACGGATGGATGGCTTGAACCTAGGATATGTTAGAAGATTTCAAGTGTGTGTAAAGATGGTTGATACAAGCCAGAATCTCATCTGGAACTAATTCCATTGTGTATGCTTGCATCGATAAGGAGAACCTCTAAAATGTCAAAATACCTCCTACAAATAGCTGGGAAGTATGTTGCGAAAGGCACAATAGTGTCATAAAATCACCGATACCCTGTAATACGAATGAGATCATGTTTGAAACCTCTTCAAATATACATATATTTGATCAGGATATTCTGGGGATTAAAAGATATGAAGACGTTTGTTGCGCAGTTCTTATGCAGCATAGGATGTCGTTTTGACTCTTGTTTTTGTTTGTTCCTTTTTTTTTTTTTTCGTTGACCTTGTTCCGCTTCTTATTCTAATCGCATTGGTTTCGCATAGGCCTACTTTTCAGCTGGAAACTTGGGAAATTTGTCTTTCATTTTAGTTATGGCATGGTGTTATTTTAGATATAGTATATTTACTACAAAATCTAGCAGAGTAAATGACCCCATGATGTAATTATTTCACTAGCTTCTACCTGATGTAGACCAATGAACTACAGCATCTTTTATATGATTCTGTCACGTGGTTGTTCGCTTATCCGGAGCCAGAAAACTGGCAAATAATATCTTTTCCCTCAAGAATGCAGGTATGGATTTCTTCATTAAATGGAAATGCTGGAAAAATCAAGTCCTTAAGTAATCGGTAAGAAGGAATGTGAATCGTACAACAATGAATGATCGAATTTATTCAGATAGCTAAATAGCACAAATGTATGTCTAAATACAAGGGATTACATTTTCGACCGCTTCATCCACGTCCTGAAATACATCATATATAACAGCAAGAAACCTGGATAATATATAGAGAGCCAAAATAATCTCCCTCATGTCTAACGCACTTTACTATTCTCCTCCGCCAAGCCTTCAAGCACTCCATGAATCATTTCCCGAGATTCTCCGCTGCTCCGTTGTCATGGCCCTCTTGATATCCTGAATAGCCTGTATGCACCTCTCCTTCTGGTCATCATTTAGCAGATTCAGGACCGTCTTTCTACAGATTTTCCCTTTGCCCAAATCATCGTTGATGATTTTCAAATCACACTCGTAGTTTATACCAGGTTCACTTGTGATCAGTCAAACAATCAGCATCACGAGATCAAGTTTGTCCTTAGTCCTGTTTGTTGAAAACCTTCCGCTGCTTGGGTCGTTTTCCATGACCGCACGTCCTTTTTGTAGCCTTTTGTGCCATTCATAATCCTGTGAGAGTGACATCGTTTCATCTCTGTACACTTGAAGCGGTGATTCTGAAGGGATTTTCCCCAGCCGAACCAAAAACTTCAGGTGATTAATTGCTCTCTATCCATCGCTCGACGGCCTAAAAACGAGGTCTTAACAAAATCACGTGATAAAACATGGAATGCCTGCAGAGAGATGAGATCGCATTTATATTACGTCACACCGTGACGCAACACGCTAATCACTACCCATTCATAGCTCACAAAGTATACTATGTTATTGATCAGACTCAACTCATGTGTGTGTATATATACATATATCAACTCATCTGTGTGTGTGTATGTGTGTATATATATATATATATATGTGTGTGTTTGTGTATATATATATATATATATATATATAAATAACAGCGATTCTTTGCGTAAACTTTAATCTGCTATTTCTATAAATATTTGCTCTGCGGTCTTTATATATTTTTATATATATATTATCCTTAACTAGCCTTTTTTCAGATTTTAGTGTTCACATATATTATTATTACTATATATATATATATTTATATATATATATATATATATATATATATATATATATATATATATATATATATATATATATATATATATATATACATATTGTTATACTCGGGGAGGTCATATTGTAATAATATTGCCAGAAATAATAACAGAACACACTCACTCTTTGGTTGGTTTTCGCTTCTGTATCTTTTATATCTCCACAGTTAATTCATTCGGTCCTCAATATTTACCATTGACCGACCATCGGTAAAAAATACAGAAATAATATAGATATAAACACATATATATAGTCTAACAAAGTTCTTTCGTTGCACATTAGCAACATCATCAGTGGTACTACCATGTTCCTCCTGTTGTATTGTATATCTACGCCATTTTTAATTTGACTGTTTATTTACATGACACTCTGTTATCTCTGTTTGTCGTACCATGAGGTGCCTTTTCCTATCTTATGTTTAGTCCTATGTAAGGTATTCCAAGGTTTGCTCCTGTATAATGGGCAAATTCCTTTCATGTCCAGTTCTATGAGGGTCTTATACTTCTCCGTGGCTCCTTTGTATACTCTGATTAATTGGACCTTAAATGCGATATTGTTTGAATTGATATTTGGAAGTAAAATGAGATTTCTTTGTAAAATATACTTGGACAAAGGTGTATTTTAACATTGATGCCTTTCCTATATGTTTTTATTGATTGTTTAGATTTTTAAATCCCTGAATTCTTTTGTGACTGTCATATTACAATGCTATTATATAATTCTAGTTTTAACTGTAGTAAACAGCAGTGGATTTGCAGTATCGGTAGAGCACCAGACAACATGCTTCGCAGCAGAGAGTTACGCCCTTTATTTTCTGAGGTCAAATCGCGCCGAGGTTAGAATTGCTTTTCAACTTTACGGGGTCGATAAAATAAAGCACCAGTTATACACTGGGGTCGATTTAATCGAGGAATTTCCCCTCCCTCAAAGTTGCTGGCCTTGTGCCTATAGTAGAAACAATTAATTGTAGTGTACGTGCCTTCTTGATGAAGATATTAACGTTAATGTTGATATTTTTGTGCTTGTGTGTATAGATATATATTTATTAACGGATACAGCTACAACAACATCATTTAGACACTATTGTATAAAGATAAGTGATGTTTGGTTTGTGTTTATTTTCAGTGAATTTTATAATCATTCCAGCTGTTCTTATTTTGTTTACTTTTTCGATACATTTCTCATGGCTGTTTAAGTCGTTACGTACTTTTCGTCCTCCAAGTAAGTCCCCTTTTACTTTGAAAATCCAAAGTATGTTATGAACCATATTTTCTTCATTAATGCAAAGGTTTCTGTTTATGCTAATTTGGGGTCTCATTTTTCCAGGTTTCAGTTATTGATATAATTTCAATGTAATAGAAATTTCTCCGTCAAATGCACTATCACAGCTATCATCACCAACACCTCCATCTTCCATCTGGTTAATGTTCCACTATTGTTACTCTTGGTAGTGTTGCTACTTGTTTTATTGTAATGTTTTTGTCTAGCGTGCTTCTCTACAACTCTTGTTTATTTACTTTGCTGCTGCTGTTGGTTTTGCTGCTATTGAAGTCGATGTTGTTGTTCTACAGTTAATTGTGATTATTTTATGCGGATTCATTCCATAGTGTAGTCATTTTATTTACAAAATTTATCTCAGCTGCTCGCTTAGAAACCAAAACCTCCAGCATAAAAGCGCATGAATCATGATAAAAACAGCATAAAATCAAAAAAATCAAAAGCAAAGATGAGAAATCAAAATTCTGAAACAAAATAAATAAAATATAAACAAAATAAAGGGAGAACAAAATTGAAAATACAAATAAACAAGCAAAGCAAATATGATCTTTTCATCATTCTATTGTTGATAAAGATGACAAGAATCTGTTTGCTAAATAAATATTTCGTCAAATAATCAACCAAATTGAAATGAACGAAGATATCTTTGGGCCACCATATTTTTTTTGTATATATGTATAAGTGTGTATGTGTATAAGGGAAGTATTATTTAGTATTTCACTGGAATTCTGAATACTGCAGCTTTTTGACATTTTTCTTATTTTCTATCATCTTTACTTCCTTTAAATCCACATTTTCCGCCCTTTGGCTAAAGGGTTTCTATTTCATTTCAAGTGGGTGTATAATAATAATAATAAAAGTAATAATAATAACAACAACAACAACAACAACAACAACAATAATAGTAATAATAATAATAGTAATAATAATAATAATATTAAAGGACTTAAAGTGGGAGGTAAAAAGGATTTGGAACTGCCATGAAGTCAAAGTGGTCCCGATTGTCATAGGCGCACTAGGTATTATCTCAAAAGGTTTCCAGGGATGGTTAAAGAAAATTGGCCCCGCCCCGCTTTTTAGAACACTTCAAAAGGCATGCTTGCTGGGAACAACAAGAACCCTCCGTACGTCCTGAATATCTGAGGCTGCAGGTAGAGACTTGATAGTCATTTCAACAAACTTTCCAGTTAAATAACATCAATGACTGAGACTGAAAGAATAATAATAATAATAATATTATTATTATGTGTTTATGCTAGTTGTCATCATCATTCACATCATCATGATAATCAACAACATCCATATAATCCTCCAGATCATGACCATGATCATTATTATTATCATCATCATCATCATCATCATCATCATCATAATCATAATCCTTATCATTATCATCCTGCTCATTATCATGATAATCAGCAACATCAAAATAATTATCATGATCTTATCTTAATCCCGATCATGTTCACGATTACCATCATAATCATCACAATCGTTATATCTATTATTATATGTTTAGATATCCTTATTTAGACTATTATTATAATATTTAAATGTGGATTGTCAGTATCGGTAGAGGATCGGACATCATGCTTTGACGCATAGAGTTACGGCCCTTTCCATTCTGATTTCAAATCCCGCCGAGGTCAACTTTGCCTTTCATCCTTACGCGGTCGATAAAATAAAGTACCAGTAATGTAGTGGGTAATTGCTGGCCTTGTGCCAAAAAGTAGAAATAATTATAATATTTAAAGGTGTTGTTCTTGTTACAGTTGTTTGTTCTTGTTACAGTTGTTTGTTCCTATACTGCTGTACATATTGTTTTTTATCTGATATCCTTTTCTCTTAAAATCTTTCCTTTGTACCATTGAAAATGTGTATGAAATATGCTTCCCAACATCACCACTACCTCCAACAGCAGCAGCATACCACCACCACCACCACCACCACGACGACCACCACCTCCTCCATTACTACCACCATCAGCAATATCACCACCATCACCACCTCCTCCAACAGCAGCAGCAGCACCAACACCACCATCACCAACTCCAGCAGCAGCACTATCACCACCACTAGCACCACCATCACCATCACCATCACCACCACCACCACCACCACTACAGCCACAACCACCATGACCTCCACCACCACCACCTCCAACAGCAGCAGCAACATACTACCACCCCCACAACCACCACCACCACCACCAACACCTACACCATCACTACCACCATCAGCACTATCACCACCATCACCACCACCTCCAACAGTAGCAGCAGCACCAACACCACCATCACCAACTCCATCAGCAGCACCGTCACCAACACTACCATCACCACCACCTCCACCACCACTACCACCACCACAGCCACCACAACCACCCCCACCTCCACCATCACTACCACCATCAGCACATTCACCACCATCACCACCACCTCCAACAGCGGCACAACCACCAGCACCAACAACTCCAATAGCAGCTGCAGCAACACTACCATCACCAACACCTCCAACAGAAGCAGCCCCACCACAACCGCCACCACCATCACCACCGCCTCCAACAGCAGCAGCAGCTGCACCACCACCAACAACGACTTCAACAGTAGCAGCAGCACCACCACCACCACTACCACTACCATCACCACCAGCACCAGCACCACCACCACCACCACCAGCAGCACCACCACCACCACCGCCGTCACCATCACCACCAGCTCCCTCCCCCGCCTCCACCACTACCACCACCATCACCACCAGCATCACCAGTGATACACTGTGTTAATTGCTGGCCCTGTGCCAAAAAGTAGAAACAATTATTATAACTGATATAAAACTGATCTATATTATATTTTATCTGATGAAAGCGCACCATAATGTGCTTTGGTGTCCTTGAAATATGTATAAAGAAATAAATATGGTTTTATAAATATAGTTTCCATGTATTAATATATTGTATATATATATATATATATATATATATATATATATATATATATATATATATATATATATATATATATATACTTATATATATATATATATATATATATATATATATATTTATATATATATATATATATATTTATATATATATATATATATTTTTATATATATATATATATATATATATATATATATATATATATAAATGAAATAACAGTAGGCTGGACTGGTGTAAATCCTTGAAATGTTTATTATACTATGATCATTTCAATGACCGGGTTCCATATGAATCCGGTGATATCATCAGGTATTGGAATATAACAAAGGAATATGTAAAAAGCCAAGGGTCCGAAAAACCATGGGTCCGGGAAACCAGAGACAGAAAGGGCGGCTGACCAACTAGCTTCACAGCCAGCCGCCCTCAAAGTGTTGGCAACCGAAAACTGTATGTATATATATATATATATACATACAGTTTCCCAACACTCCGAAAACGCCTTGTATTTATTCATCTAGGTTTTCTTTCAGGTTATTATATTCTTCATTTCTTTACATTCCCATTGCATTCTTAAATCGTTTCTGCTTACAAATGATTTTTATGTAGAAGCTCTGTTTGTGAATGTTTTAGTTTTTTTGTTTATTTTGATCTATATTTGTTTTATGTTGAACTTTATTTGTTTTATTTTATTATATTTTTTTTATTTAGTATATTGAATATAAAAATCTTTATATTCCTTTATAGAAAGATTGTTATAAATTATTTTCATTTGTTTGTTTCAATATTGCTATATTGCAGTTATGGTGGTTGTAGTTATTGCCCTTCATTTTCTGCTTGTCGTCGTCGTCGTTGTTGTTGTTGTTGTTGTTACTATTACTAATAAATAATAATAAATAATAAATCAGTATTAAAATTATTATAACTATTATTTATTGTAACAGTTATTCAAATTATTATTATGTTATTATTAACATTATCATTATTATTACTACCAATATTATTATTATTTCTGTTATTTTCGTTGTTATTAATGTTGGTGTTGTATCTATTGCTTTTAAAGCTTTTATTATTATTTTTACCATCAGTATCATTAACACGATCATCATCATCATCAATATCATCTTTATTATCATTATTATTGTCATTATTATTAATGTGTGTTTTGTCCAGTGGGTAATTTATTCGGTGTGTACATTAATCACTATGTACTTTATTTCAGTGTGTACCTCGTCTATTTGTTTAACTTCTCGTACGTATCTTCTATTTTTCCTTGCCAAATTTAATAAATCTATCGCTTTTATTCTTTCTTCATATAAGATAAATAACAATGTAGCCTTAGTCATTCTACTTGATGCTCTCTTTCTCTTTCTTCCTCCCCCTCTCCCTCTCACTTTCTCGCTATACCTTCTCTGTCCATTTTACTATTGTTTCTTTTCTCTAAATCATTTACTTTCTCAACCCGCGAACATGCATATGCATCGAATCATTTACAATCGGAAACAACGTTCGCACACAAACACCCGCAGTATAACACCCACTCTTTTACATACATATAAAGACAAATATAAAAGTTTGTGCATATTTGGTTTTCGTATTATACCTTATCTCATTTTCACAAACGTTTATTTTAATACAACTCGGATTATTTAATGGGCAAACATGAAATAAAGCGGAAGGACTTTCCAATAGTATTTTCTCACCACATTTCACAATTCCTACCTCATTCCCTCTTGCCCCAATCTCTGTCTCCTCTCCACACTACCTCGCTCGTTATATGCATA
>OZ024742.1:132144254-132159254 GCA_964016885.1 Eledone cirrhosa
CTCCATATAAAAGACTAAACTCTGTGAGTGAACATTAATTTTCTCCCTCATATCAAGGATTTGAAGACAATTCATTTTCACCTGACGAGATCAGTGATAATCGATCTTGGCTACACGATCGATCTATCTCTTATTTAAACATGTGTCGTGATTAAAATTATTGGAGATTTATGCCATTCCTTCGGATCTTTATTTTGATATATATATCTGTAAGTTCATTAAATAAATCTCGCTACCTTAACCTGTAATTTTCTAATAATTTTTTAATTTTTAAATTTATTTTTCAATTTATTATTGTTTAATTTAATTTCATCCTATAACTTGTAACATAAGTTTAACGTTCAATTTTCTGTTCACACATTAGACCATACAGACACCCATTATATATGCCTTTGTTAAAATATAGATTATTTGGAATAACATTTTTCGCGGCGCTTTCTAGCACGACCGTAGTGTGACCCTTACGCTGACTTTTTACTTTTTCTTCTTTCTTCTTTCTTTTTTTCTTCCTCTTTTTTATTCTTTGACGGAGAGGTGGTAGTACATTATAAACCTTCGCCCCCTCACCGATGGTCATTAGCAGACCGAGTAGCCATCACTTTGAGGGCGACTAGCCAAGGTGAAGGCAGCTAGTTGGTCACTCGTCCTCTCTGTCTCTGATTTTTCGGACCCATGGTTTTTACATATTCCTTCGTTATATTTCGAATACCTGATATCACCGGATTCATATGGAACCCGGTCATTTATATGATCATAGTATAATAAACCCTTCAAGGATTTATCCAGTCCAGCCTCCTGTTATTTTATTTATAATTAACTCCGTATTCGCACCACCAACTACACAAACGAAGACGGGTGAACTGCACTACGTTGATTACTCTCCACAATATTACACCAAGATTGACCATACGGAATGAGAAATTCTATCCAGTAGTGAACCAACAAACCTAAAGAAATAATGCTCCAATAAAGTTGAGCACTTCCAGATGTAATATTGAACAGCAGCACTGACTTCAGTGTACAGATATCACCAGCATAGGATTAACTGATCTACTTACCATTCGGATTTTGGCTGCTCTGTGCTTTGTCTACCGCCCACCCGATGCTGCTTCCTTGTCGGGAATATTCGGATTCCGACAAAATATGTATTGTATTGACTGAATTCTCTACTCTATACCTCAGGACTTTTTTGTGACTCACACTGAATTCGGAGACCCGAAATTTACACTAGATACCACCTGTTACCATTCCATCTCTTCCATCCTCTATATCTATAAGTACAACCTGTATTATCCTACTGCAACTTGATCTATATTGTATTTCCCCTTTGCTCTGATTCCGCCGATATGTTCTTATATACTTCCGTCTTACGACATCACTACTCTAGCTATGAAGGCGTTTTATTTATGTATTTTACTTTTTACTTTTATTAGTTTATTAATGTATTTTTATCAATGCATTCTTTATCTTTGTATTGTATCTTTGTATCCTGCTTTTATTTATTTGTGACTTTCTTTACTTAGGTCATTATGCACCTTTCATAGCGCCTACACACAAAAGAACCACACTACTTATAACCCGGACTAACTGGCACTTTAAAATATTTACAGTCTATTTGCACTTTTCATTGGGTTTTGCTACCTTCGACTGATGTGGTGGATGTTCCCGGCTGCGCGCCTAGCGCTCGGACAGTTCAGCCTTCCTTGAGTGCTTGGTAAAATAAATTTCCCCTCTTTCGTTAAACGAAATTACTTGGAGCGGAGCTTTGCCCCGGGCCCGCCGCGCCACCTGTTTTGACAGCGATATTATACTTATACCTATAAACTCCAGGCTTAGACATAACTGTTAGCTGTATCATGCCTCTACTGGCACGTAAATAAACCCCTCATGTGTGAACTAATAGTACTCGTTTGGTATAGACGATGGCCTGTCGAAGTTGTAGACTTCCCGCTAGCACGCTCGAAGCCTTAGGCAGCTACGTTCCTAGAGTACTCGGAAAGATTAATTTCCATTTCTTTCGCTGGACGATACCACTCGAAACTGGCTTACACGTGGTTAGGAGGTGCTGGCTGGGATTCACAATCGAGGGGTCTAATCTTTAATCTATTATCCCACCCTGATATCTTATCGAGATTAACTTTTTCATATAAGACTCTCTCTGTATGTTCATTAAATAAATCTCGCTACCTTAACCTTTAATTTTCTAATAATTTTTTTATTTTTTTTATTTAATTTCATTCTATAACTTGTAACATAAGTTTAACGTTCCAATTTTACAGATTAGACTATACAGACACCCATTATATATTCCTTTGTTAAAATATAGATTCTTTGGAATAACATTTTTCGCGGTGTTTTCTAGCATGGCTGTAGTGTGACCGTTACGCTGGATTTTTTCTTCTTTTCTTCTTTCTTCTTTCTTCCCCTTTTTTATTCTTTGACGGAGAGGTGGTAGTACATTATAAGCCTTCGCCCTCACCAGATGGTCATTAGCAGACCGAGTAGCCATCACTTTGAGGGCGACGTGGCCGAGGTGAAGGCAGCTAGTTGGTCAGTCGTCCTCTCTGTCTCTGATTTTTCGGACCAATGGTTTTTACATATTCCTTTGTTATATTTCGAATACCTGATGATATCACCGGATTCATATGGAACCCGCTCATTGAAATGCTCATTGTATAATAAAACTTTTAACAATTTACACCAGTCCAGCCTCCTGTTATTTTATATATATATATATATATATATATATATATATATATATATATATATATATATATATATATAGTAATAATGATAAATTTGAAGACTAAAATCCAAAGAGGGCTCGATAAATATATCGAAGGATAAATATATATCAAATATATAAGAACCATAGAGCAAATATTTATTAAAATAGCAGATTAAAGTTTAAGCAAAGAATCGCTGCTTTCATCCTTAACGGGATCTTCTGAAACTAACAAAGTCAATCTGTAAACGCAGAAGTGTATATTTCAAAAAAACGTTGCTACCGGAGGAAGACAGGAAGACGATACTTTGGTTCGTTGAAACGTTCGCTGGCTATGCAAATAAGTAATGGTATAAACAAAACATATACTTAGCTCCCACATCACGACGTAACATATCCACGTATAGATCGTACTATCCGTTAGGGTATAACGTGGGGCTGTAATACAGGAAAGCTTTGTGCAATTTATGTTTACAAGCCGAAATTGCCTCAGATTTTTTGTTTAATATGTGGTCTGTGGCGTAGAGTATTTCCAGGGCCACAGCGGTGCAGAGGTCACATGGTCTTTTATTTCCCTTATACGATCGAGCCCTAGCTAGGATCACCCAGTGTAACTTATAGTGGGTGTGGTTGTATTTTAGACTCCAGATATAAGCTGAAAGTGACGTCATATTCCTTCTTAGAGGGTAACAAAAAGAATGGGTATGCATGTAAAGACGCTGCTTGAATCTATTGGCGGTTAAACCTATATAGGCCCTACCGGACGTGGGTGTTACAACCTTACATTTGTAGACAATGTTACTAGAGAGGCATTTCCCGGATAATGGGCAATCAACCCGATTCCTGAAATTACAGTTAGTACTAACTACAGGGTTGCACGTGTTCCTATGGCTAGGTAGTTTAGCTAAATTTGAAGCTGTGCTGTTATGTGCGACGTTAGGAGTCGTAGAGTAAGAAATTTTAATAGTACTTCTATTAAAAATGTTACTATATTTATGTGTAGGGGGAAAATGCTTCGTAATAAGGGAAAGAAAGATCTTAGCTAATTATGTGGCCACCTCCATATTATATGGTGGGTTATACCAACAAATGCGACGGGATCTATTTCTTCTAGGTCTATTTTCGTACTCTATAACATCACAGCTTCAAATTTAGCTAAACTACCTAGCCATAGGAACACGTGCAACCCTGTAGTTAGTACTAACTGTAATTGTAGGGATCGGGTTGATTGCCCCCAATCCGGGAAATGCCTCTCTAGTAACATTGTCTACAAATGTAAGGTTGTAACACCATGTAGGGCCTACATAGGGTTCACCGCCAATAGATTCAAGCAGCGTCTTTACATGCATACCCATTCTTCTCGTCACCCTCTAAGAAGGAATACGACGTCACTTTCAGCTTATATCTGGAGTCTAAAAGACAACCACATCCAATATAACTTACACTGGGAGATCCTAGCTAGGGCTAGATCGTATAAGGGAAATAAAAGACCATGTGAGCTCTGCGCCGCTGAGGCCCTGGAAATACACTACGCCACAGACCACATCTTAAACAAAAAATCTGAGGCAATTTCGGCTTGTAAACATAAATTGCACAAAATTTTCCTGTATTACAGCCCCACGTTATACCCTAACGGATAGTACGATCTATACGTGGATATTTTACGTCTTGATGGCCGGGATAAGCTAAGTATATGTTTTGTTTATACCATTACTTATTTGCATAGCCAGCGAACGTTTCCACGAACCAAAGTATCGTCTTCCTGTCTTCTTCATGTTGCAACGTTTTTTGAAATATCCACTTCTGCGTTTACAGATTGACTTTGTTAGTTTCAGAAGATCCCGTTAAGGGTGAAAGCAGCGATTCTTTGCTTAAACTTTAATGTGTTATTTTAATAAATAAATATATATATATATATATATATATATATATATATATTTGTATATATAAAGGAAAAGAGTTTAGAAGGCTGAACTCCGGCCGTTCCGACAACTAGATCCGGGATTGTCACTCCTTTCCTATTACCCTAAGTATTGAGTACACTGTTGCTTTATTGTCCACCTGGTATATTACGAAACCCTCTGTTATATATATATATAATGTAAAAAGTGATATATACAAGTAGGCGAAGGCAATATATATATATATATATATATATATATATATATATATATATATATATATATATATATATATATATATATATATATATATATACATATATATATGTGTGTGTGTGTGTGTGTGTGTGTATAAATCACTTTCTGCATTATACACTTTATTCAGTGTTTCAAGCAAACTAAATTTTATTATCTATATATATAAAACATAGTATGTCTGTATGTGTGTGTGGTTGAATTCAAATCCCTAAAACTCGAGAACCACCAAACTGACTGTTTTCAAACTTTACACATGTAATACTTATGTTTCAGGGAGTGTTCTGAGCAAAGCACATTTCATATTTTATATGCACCAGGGACCACATCAGGCGATTTAACGATCTCGCTCTATAATTCTTAGTCTTTCTCTTTTTAGATAGATACGTACTTATAACGTCGCGCCCTTATAATATCTGTCACTTCCTGGAGGATATCTGTGTGTGTGTGTGTGTGTGTGTGTGTGTGTGTGTGTGTGTGTGTGTGTGTGTGTGAGTTTGAATCCCTAAAATTCGAGAAGTACCTAGCCGATTTTTTTCGAAATTTACATGTGCATTACTTATGTTTCATGGACTGTTATGCACATAACAAAATTCAACTTTTTTTTATCTCCTAGGGCCCGTATTAGGTGAAAAACTGCGTTGTTTAACATTTTTAGGGTTCTTTTGAGGCGTTACGTCAGACCGATTTCCTTGAAATTGTAACTATGTATTAGTCAGTCTCTTCCTCATACCGTAAGCAAAGAAAATCCAACTTGTTTATAGCCTAGGGCCCACATTAGGTGAAAAACTTCATATTTTCAGCTACTTAGGGCTTTTTGGAGGCGTTACGTCGAGCCGATTTTCCCGAAATTTCAAGGCATGTTATGCACATATAAAATTAAATTTTCTTGAGTCCCTACGGCCCGCATTAGTTGAAAACCGGCATTTTTCCTCCTTCATCGATGAAAATCTTAAATATTATCCAGCCATCAGAGTATTCGGTTTATTTTCTTTACATATTGTCCAGGCATGCAGTTCCAAAATACATTATCCCGTGCAACGCCGGGTACCACTGCTAGTATATTATATTATAAAAATGGATTAATATAATTAATTTAAAGCATATTATACCATGAAACAGCCCAAATATTCTTTGTCCAGGCTAAAGACCGTGTTTTCCCGAGCATTATTATTCAAAATATTTTTCAGGTGCATTACTAAATATATTAAAGATTAAGAACATAGCAAGCAAAACATATATTTAAGGAAAATATTTTACCTGCATAATTTATCGTACCATCGTTTCCCAATGTTCTGAAGACTAACTATTCATCATAAGTGATTGATTATCCAGTTAATACTACATTGTTCTACAGCTGCTAGTCTTAAGATATAATAATTAATTGCCATTTCTAGAAAAACTTTAATGAATTTTCCTGTGTTTAAAACAATGTCTAGACTGGACAACTATCGCAACTACACTCTAACAGTCATATTAAGAATACCACAGGGTTTAGTTATAGCTACTCAGTATAAAGTTAGATAGCTATTAATGAGAAGTCATATGAAACTATAAATAGCTTACAATATCTTCAAATCTTTTAACAACTCAACCTGAAATTCATTTAATTTATTAAATAGAAAGAAGGAGAAACATTATAAAAATGAATTAAAATGAAATTTATCTCAATTATAGTATACCATGGAGCACCTCAATTTTGCTTTTTGCAGGTTAAAATCCGTTTATTGCGGAGCGTTATTATTCAAAATATTATTCAGGTAAAATACTAAGTATATTACCATTAACACACACACACGCGCGCACACACACACACACAACCACACCCACACACTCACACATGCACACATACCAACACACGCTCAAACACCCACACCCACACCACACACGCACGTACATACTCACATGCACTTACACACACACGCGCACACACGCACACACACACACACATACACACCCATATGCACACACACACCCACATCCACCCACACACATACATACACACACACACACACACACGACACACGCACGTACACACTCACACGCACTTACACACACACACACACGCGCATATATATATATATATAATAATAAGAGTAGACGGACCCAGCATATTTATCAATGCCAGTACCGGTTGTATCTCAGCGCTCTCGATGAGCAATGTAAGATACATAACCAGAGTATACACATAGTTATTTGCCTCAACACAACACACGTAAAACGGGTGCCTATAAGGTTACCGGACTCGAGTTTCTGCAGCATTAATGCAGCAGTAAGGTGCACTGCACCATCTGTCTGCATATATTATGCAACAATGCACAATGTCTTATGCTGCTTCATCAGCGGGTATCGCCTAATCAATAACCAATCGATCGACATAATCCAAACACCGCCCTGAGCCGGTCATGACTGTTTGTGACAACCGACACGGTAAAGTGATTAACTGGCAACCGATAGGACTTTATCTCTCAACCAGCCACTGATTTACAAATTTTACGTGGGGACGGGAAGCTAAAAAGAATCAATCTTTTAGTTCCTTTCAGAAAACCCAGCCAACGTGTCTCACACACAAATTATCAAGGGGTGAAAAGATGGCTATTAGAAATAACAGTTCACATTGATATAAAATAGAATGGTAGCATCCGGTCCATGTCTCCATGCCCCATGGCTAGAGAAAAGCGATGGTAACAATGGTAGTGCCAAGAACCTTTAACGGAGATTAAATGCGATCATCCATTATATAGCAATACAGTAGCGAGCTGAAATGTGTCAGCTGCGTGCGTAGATAACCAGTCTAATTCACAACTTAAAAGAGTGACAGACAAAATTAGTAGCAAGAAAAAGAGTGCATATCAAAACAAAAACAATAAAAAGTGAAAAAATGTTTAACTTACTCCTAATATATATATATACATGTATATACATATATATCAAACATACTATCTTTTGAAATTATTTCCCACCTACTCAAAGAAGTCTTTCAATTCTTCCAATTCCTTCTACTCCATCTCCGACCAACCCCTTCCCTTCTATCCTGCTCCTCACTAATCCACTGTCCTTTATAACAGGGCCTCAATCAACCATCACAAACGGCAAGGAAAGATATAAGTATCGACCACTCTCTATATCACTTGGCATTCCTGATGATTTCATTCGAATGAAACAATTCTACTCCTGTAGAAGCTATTTCTATATTAAATTATGAGGTTTACACTCTACTAATGTATTGAGTAACTTTTTAAACTGTGGTTACTCCTGATTCTATAAACCATCTACGATACACACATATATATATACGTTTCTTCAGAAAGCAAGGATTTAATAAGACAAGCTGTGCTTGATCAGGAAATTGAGATGTCTATATACGAGAACATACTGAAAATTGATTATAACCATTCACAAAAGAATCCAGATGCATTTCCTAAGTTAACATTTCACAATCTTTTCGTATATTCTTGATAGGATATGTTTTCAGTGTACGGCTTAACATACATATAAATACATGCTCATACACAAACTCGAAAAATACGTAAACAATTACATGTTATATATATACATATATACACATACATACGCATATATATATATATATATATATATATATATATATATATATATGTATATATATATATATACACGTACACACGCGCACACATGTACACTCGTACATTCACACAAACTTATATGTGTTTACATATATAAATATATACATATATATACATATATAAATATATACATAATATAGTAATAATAATAATCTGTTATTTTAATATATATATATATATATATATATATATATATATATATATATATATATATATATATATATATATATATATATATATATATATATATATTACGTAGATTTTTGCAATTTTTGAGTATATCACAGATCACGTAACAGAGATATAGCATTCACGACGTCTTGTTTTCCTAAAAAGATAAATGAATCAACATTCACTGAAAATAAATCTATTTGTGAAAAAACGAAATAAATAAATTTCACATCAGGAAAATATATATACATAATATATTGAAAAAAGAACTTTATTCATTCTTATCTATGGATCTCTCCTCATGTATCTACGTTTCTTTTAATCCCTCGCCTCCTCTCTTTCTCTCTTTATATATATATATATATATATTGCTATACGAAGAGAGGGTCATATTTGTGTAATATTGCCAGAATTAATAACAGAACACACTCACTGTTTGGTTGGTGTTCGCTTTTCGCTTGTTTCTTTTATATCGGTAATCTAATTTATTCGGTCCTCAATGTTGCCATTGACAGACCAACGGTCAAAAATAATACAGATACAATATAGACACAAACACATATATATAGTTTATCAAAGTTATTTCGTTGCACATCTGCAACATCGTCAGTGGTGATATTGTTTCCTCCCGTTGCATTGTATTTTCTACGCCATCTTTATTTAGTCTATTTATATATTTATTTATTTGTTTATTATTTGTTATTCTTTACGCATGCGTTTGCGTGTGTGTATAGTGTTTTGTTTGATGTGTGTTCGTGATTGGGTGACTGTGTATTGGTTAATGTATTCTATCTTTACTAGTGTGTGTTTATGTGTTTGTTATTATTGTGCTTGTGTATTTATTTACTTATTTTTCTTATCTATTTATTTATTTATACTTCTCTTAGGTCAGTGTTGTTTGTTTGGGTGTTGTTGTTATTCCATTCATTCTTTCTGTTTAGCCTTGGCCTTCTAAGTTCTATTTAACTGGCCTCTCTGATTTGCCTATCTGTTGGGTCATTTCTATGTTTACATATTATTCTAATTTCTATGTTGTCTATGTTACCGTCGTGCTGTTGTCTGGCATGTTCGTATAGTACTGAACCGTTTGATTTAGAACGTAGCACAATGGAAAGCATCCAGCAGATAGCTAATTCCATACACCAGAGTATAACTGTAACTATCGACTACCCTTCCAAACACCCTAACAATATACTACCTGTATTAGACACGGAACACTCCATTAACACTATAGACGAGAGAGCCCAAATTCTCCACTACTTGATACTCAAAAACTCTGCAATGTACAGTAATGCTAAGTTTAATATTCTGATCACAGATTTGGTACGAGTGATGAAGAATGTGTCCCGCATGTGCGACACCTGGAGGGAAATTAGCTAACCAGTGTAGAAAGGCCCCTGAGAAAGACCCACTTAAAGATTAAGGTGGTAGAAAAGCCAGGAACCACCATAAAATCCCTGATCAGCAAAACCTACCCTTTTAAGAAAACCCACTGTACTAATGGGAAATGTATCATATGTAAGGTAAATCCCCGGATAAACTGTAAAACTAGAAACGTAGTCTATAGCATAAGATGTATAGAGAGTACTTGCATGACAACAACATACATAGGCGAGACAGCTCGTAGCATAGGTGAAAGGATAGACCAACACTGGGAGGAACTAAAAGGACGAACAAACGGTTCAGTACTATACGAACATGCCAGACAACAACACGACGGTAACATAGAAAACATAGAAATTAGAATAATATGTAAACATAGAAATGACCCAGCAGATAGGCAAATCAGAGAGGCCAGTGAAATAGAACTTTGAAGGCCAAGGCTAAACAGAAAGAATGAGTGGAATAACAACAACACGCAAACAAACAACACTGACCTAAGAGAAGTATAAATAAATAAATAGATACATAAATAAATAAATACATACACAAGCACAATAACAACAAACACATATAAACACACACTAGTAAAGATAGAATACATTAACCAAGACAGGGTCTCCCAATCACGAACACACATCAAACAAAACACTATACACACACGCAAACGCATGCGCAAAGAAGACAAAATAAAATAAACAAATAAATAAATATATAAACAGATTAAATAAAGATGGCGTAGAAAATACAATGCAACGGGAGGAAACAATAGCATCACTGACAATGTTGCAGATGTGCAACGAAATAACTTTGATAAACTATATATATGTGTTTGTGTCTATATTGTATCTGTATTATTTTTGACCGTTGGTCAGTCAATGGCAACATTGAGGACCGAATAAATTAGATTACCGATATAAAAGACACAAAAGCGAAAAGCGAAAACCAACCAAACGGTGAGTGTGTTCTGTTATTAATTCTGGCAATATTACACAAATATGACCCTCCCCAAGTATAAAATATTTGTTTCGGCACACGATTTCATATCAAAAACCTCGCAAAACTAAAATATCGCCGTTATATATATATATATATATATATATATATATATATATATATATATATATAACATATATATTATATTATATATATATATATATATACATATATATATATATATAATATAATATAATATATATGTTATATATATATATATATATATATATAATATAATATAATATAATATATATATATATGTATGTGTGTATATATATATACATATATATATATATATATATATATATATATATATATATATATATATATATATATATATATATATATATATATATCGTTTCTGAATTTGTTTAGCAAGATTCTTTATCTGAAATCGTGTGTTGAAACCGATATTGTTATACTTTGGGAGGGTCATGTTGCCAATAAGAAACACACGCACCAGTTGCTTTCACTTCAATTTAATTTATTAAATATTTATAAATTTACAAATTTATAAATTTCTGGTTGGTTGGTTGGTTCCACAACCAGATAGTTGTTTATATATATATAGTCATAGTTCTTTCGTCACACACTCTGTGACCTCTTCAGTGACTGGGGATTTCTTTCTTCGTTTCTGTGCCTTTCCTTTCTTCTATCCTACGCCATTTTGTTTGTGTGTGGGTTGCGTGCTCAGTTTGCGCATGCGCCACATCCGGGTGTCTGTGTGTGTTTGTGTTCATTTTTCTATTTTTCTATTTATATTTTTCTATTTGTTTGTTTATTTATTTATTTATTGTTGGTTGGTTGTTTGTTCTATGTGTGTGTGTGTTTTCATTTTGTCTTGTGTGTGTTTTCATTTTGTGTGTGTTTTCAATTGTAAGTTGTTTGTTCTATGTGTGTGTGTGTTTTCATTTTGTCCTTAATTGTAAGTTGTGATGTTGCTGTTCCACTCATATTTTCTATTTAATTTTGGTTTTAATTCTTTTATGCTTCATGCCTCTGTAATTTGCCTAAACATTGCGTCTTTCTTGTGTGTGGATTCTATTTTTATTTCTATGCTCTCTAATTTACCCCTGTGTTCTATCTTAGCATGTTGGTAGAGCACAGATGATTCTTTACTATCTTGGAGGTCTCGCCAGTGTTCATTTATTCGTTCCCCTATACTACGAGCTGTCTCACCTATGTACACTACATTTTTGTTTCTACATTGTCCTTCAGTACATCTTATGGTATATACTACATTTCTAGTTTTACAGTTAATATGGGGGCTTATTTTACAGGTTATACATTTCTTATCTATACATGAGGGTCTTTGGAACGGGTATGTCTTGCTAATAAGTGTTTTTACGGAGGTACCAGGTCTTTCTACTATCTTAATATTGAGATTATGTTTCTTTAGGGCCCTTCTAAATTTGTAGGCTAGTTCGCCTCTAGGGGTTGTATTGATGAACATTACACTCTGGTATTTATTGCTATCATACCATGAGTTTATTCTATTGGCCTTGTTCTTAGTTCTTTCTATTCTATTCCAAAATTTGCTCCTATACAAGGGGCAGGTCCCATTTATGTCATTATTTACCATTTTTTCCCATTTGGTTCTGGCTCCTTTATACACTCTGATTCTATCTCTCTGATTGTAGCCAGAGAACTGCATACGGTGGATGAAGTGTTGTATGTGTCTCTCTAGTTCTTCGGGGTTGCACATGCGGGACACATTTCTCATCACCCGTACCAAATCCGCAATCAGTATGTTGATTTTGGTATGGTCCGAAATGGCCGAGTTTCGGTGGATCAGATGTTTGGAAGTCATGGGTTTGGCATAATGGGAATGGAGGATTTGTTTTTGGTTGTTAATAGTATCTAACCAGAGCTCTGTGTCTAGTACAGGTAATCGATGGTTGGGGTGTCTACTTGGGTAGTCTATAGTAACTCTAATGCTCTGGTGGATGGAGTTTGCTATTTGCTGGATGCTTTCCATTGTGTTTTTCTCTAGTTCCTGACTGTTCTTTAGTGGGGGTGTCTTAACTACGATGTTTATATCATCTACGTAGCGGGAGTACATTATCAGGGTTAAGCTGTCTTCTAATTGTTCATTAAGTTTTTGTTTAAGTCTACTGTCCCACCATACCATGAATAAGTTAGCTATGTCGCCTGCAATGCTAACACCAATGGCTGCTCCTTCCTCTTGGGCATATGTTTTACCATTAAATTTGAACATATGTTCCTTAAGGGTTAGTTTTATGCTGGCCCCTACCGCATGTGCAATCATTTTCTTCAGTTCATCGTGGTTTTCGGGTGTCCGTATGGCTCTGGTCCACCCGTTCCATCTATCTGTGTGGGTTTTCTTGGCCATTGAGGTAATGGTAGGTGGTCTGACTCTTGCTGGTCTTGTAGGGCACAGGTTGCTAAGGTCATAAGTGTCTAGGTAACTATTACTATGGGTAAGCTTAAGTAGAAGTCCCAGCTCACTGGTATCAATCCCACGGAACTCAACCTTGCTCTCGCTGATCATTTCGACGCATTTCTCCACAGCAAAATCCACGTCAATAGATGGATACAGGGACACAACATCCATACTGCCTATTATGCAGTTTGTTAGGTCCCCAGATCGGTTACCCGCGCCGATTCTGCTGAGGAGGTCCTCCGTGCTGTCACACACATCTGGGGACATCTCAATGATGGGGCGTATGATCAGGGAGAGGAAGTAGGACAGTCTGTAGTTACTAGCAATGTTAGCCCCACAGACTGGCCGTGTTGGTGGTCCCGCGACAGGGTCCCAGCCCGTTTTATGGTCTTTACGAAGCCCATACAACGCCGGCACGTCATTGTTCCAGGCCTGGAAGTTGTTGGCAGTCCTTTTGTTGGGCTGCATTATATTTGTCCACATCACCATATGGGCATTGAGGGTTTTTTCTCTATCCTCATGCTCCTGTGGTGTTACCTCTCTTGTGTTAGTGATGTGGGGTTGCATTGCCTGGATGTAGTTTGGCAGGCTGTCAACCGACATTCTGCCAGACTTGTCTGTTGGAAAGCATGCTATCTCTCCATTACGCGAGCGCTGCATGAGCTTACGCAAGCCATTTGCAGATTCTTCTCCCAGTTGCTGGGCCTCTATTCTATTATGCTTCTTGCTATACTGTTCTATAATATTTCTAAGTTCGGATTTAGCTATACTAAATTGTGCCTCTGTTTGTTCATCGACCTGCGACGGCAACTGCGTGCGTTTGTTAAATGGCAAAGTCGTGGCGTGGACTCGTCGTAGGTCGAATGATTTATCGGAGGGGTTATAAAACGGAGAGTTCCAGGCTGCTGCTTTATGTGTACTAGTGCTATTGTTATTGTTAGTTGTGTTGTTTCTATTTCCACCAACAGCAGCAGCCTCAGCTTCATGGTTGTTTCTATGTCTCTCATAATTACTCCTGTCTCTTTCCACTGGCTCAATGTTGTTATCTACCCTATTTTGTGTGTCTGTGTGTTCGTCTTGGTTATTCTCTTTGTCCTTAGTCTCCCATCTCCTTTTCCTTTTCCTTTTAATCATATTACTTTCTCTTATTTCTCTGATTTCTGTGCTACTCTCATTACTTGTTTTCTGTGTCTGTGTGTTTGTTAAGATTGTGGTGAGAGGCATTGAATGCGTGTGTGTTGTTGTTGTTGATGTGTGTTGTTGTTGATGTGTGTTGTTGTTGTCTCCGTGTGTGTGTGTGTTATCGTTGTTGTGTGTGTTGTTATTGTTGTTTGTGTTTGCGTGTCTGTTGTTGTTGTATCTGGGTATGTTGCTATTGTTGTTGTTGTTGATGTGTGTGTTGTTGTTATTATTGTCTCCGTGTGTGTTGTTATTGTTGTTTGTGTCTGCGTGTCTGTTGTATCTGGGTATGTTGCTATTGTTGTTGTTATTGTTGTTTGTGTCTGTGTGTCTGTTGTTGTTGGGATGTGTGTTGCATATATATATATATATATATATATATAT
>OZ024742.1:132164254-132176754 GCA_964016885.1 Eledone cirrhosa
GAGTGAAAGTATAAAGAAAAACAAATGAGATCGAAAATGTAACTGGAGTCTTATTTAAAAATATATATATATATTTATTTGGTTCCTTTACCGGTTTCGCAGTTCTTCTGCTTTTCAAAAGTAGAGTTGAGATGGAGTGTCTGTGGTTTTTCTCACATCTGGTTGATCTTTGAATTTTACTTGTTTTATATGGAAAAATGGTTCGAAACGCCAGGTTTTTAGAGAAATAATTTGATTGGTTGGTCAATAAGTATAATAAATTTCGCGCCAGTTCGCGTTACAAAGTTCTTCAAACAAGGGGGTCTCAGGTTGTTTTTTCATATATGAGTGTTTGAATTTCTTTTTAGAAAGCGGCTCACGAAGGCTTTTTTATAAAAATGTAATTTGATTGGTTATAAATGAAATTATGGCTGTCACGTCCACAAGTTCGTTAAAATTCGCGCCCGTATTTGGGAATTTATCTTGTAGACTTTTAGAGAATTTTCAGACAATAAAAAAGTGACTCCCGAAGGCTTTTTTAAAAAAATGCAATTTGATTGGTTATAAATGAAATTATGACTGTCACGTGAACAAGTTCCGCGCCAGTATTTGGAAATTTATTTTGTACCCTTTTAGAGAATTTTATGACAAGCAAAAGAATGGTCAAGAGAAATGGGATGGGAGAATCGTTCTGGCTCAGTGAATATGGCTAGTTCGCTGGGGTGTCAGAGTTCAGATTGTCTATTGAAATAAAGAAAGTAGACATATGTATATTTGTGTGTGTGTGTGTGTGTGTGTGTGTGTGTGTGTATAGGAAGATGCTTCTATTGGTAGAAATGGGGGAGGGAGTTGTGTGTGTGTATATATGGGTGTTATGTGTGTGTGGGGGGCACTATCTTAAGATGGAGAGAATATATATATATTTTGTGTGTGTGTGTGTAGGAAAGTGATTCTATTAGTAGAAATGGGGGAGGGAGTTGTGTGTGTGTGGAGGGTGTTATGCGTGTGTGTATGGGTGTTATGTATCTGTGGGAGTATGGTTAGCATGTTACGATGAAGAGAATATATGTTTTCTGTGTGTGTGTGTGTGTGTGTGCGTGTGTGTGTGTGTAGGAAAATGATTCCGTTAGTAGGAATATTTTTGAATGAACATTTTTTTCCTTACTTATTCGTATTTGTTCTGTTGTCAGCGCAAACGTATGTTAAAGTTTATTTAGTTCGGGTTTTCATTTCCTAAAGTAGAAGGTGTTATGTGTGTGTGTGTCTGTTTGGATGGTTAGCATGTTATGGTGTTGACATAATGTATATTAAACCATATTTAATGCTGGTCTATATTTTTGAATAAACATATTTTCCTTATTTATTCGTATTTGTTCTGTTGTATTGTCAGCGCAAAGATAAAATGGGAAGACATTGGGTGCCTTATTACTTGCGCAAATGTCTAGATGTGCGCTTATTGGTATATGTCTCGTGGTTGGATCTCGTAATTGTTGGCGATGAACTGTCATTCTATTTAGGAGTGTGAGTTTAGTTTGTTCTATATAATCTTCATTGCATCCTTTACATTTAATGGCATAAAGTCGATTTTTTGATGAACAACTGAAGTGATTTTCTACAGCAAAATTTTGTCCTGATTTAAATGTATACGTGTTGCCTTCAATGAGGTGATTGCAGGTTCCACAATTAGAACGAGCACATTTTTTGACAGTTGGTTGTGGATTTGTGGTAGGTAATTTGGCGTTGGTAAATAATGTTTTCAATGATTTCGGAGGTCTTTGGCTTTTGATTATTTTGTGTGTTTCAAGGGCTTTTTTCATTCTTGGGTCTTGTTTCAGTAGTGGGATGTTCTTGTGAATAGTGTTGTAAGCTTCCGCATTTCTTGGGTTGTATGTTGAGATATATGATAGAATATTGGACGTAACTTGATTTTGTTTCTGTTTTCGTAATTCATCAATGCCTATTACTTTAGCCCTTTCTATTCCATTATTTATTAGTAATTGTGGGTACTGTCTTTCGAGTAGAACTTCCTTTAGTTCTTGAAGTCTTTTATTTCGCGTTTCATAATTGGAGACAAATGTGCAAATTCTTCTAGCTAGGTTAAACAGAATGTTCGTCTTCGTCTGTTTGGATGGTTGGAGGTGAATAGCAGGTGTTGTTTGGAATCTGTTGGTTTGTAGTGTATGTCAGTTTCTATATTTGTGTCTTTTTTTAAGATTAAGATGTCCAGAAATGGGAGTTGATCTTGGCTGTATTCCATTGTGAATTGGATGTGGTTATTGATGCCGTTTATTACATTTTTGAAATCATTCAGTTGGTCGAGTGTGTGGAGCCAAAGTATGAGACAATCATCCAAGTAGCGTTTCCAATTCTCTGATAAATATTTGTGCAAGTTCAATCCGTATTTTGATTTGGACTGTTCATATATCTGGACTTCTAAGTATGGCATGACTAAGTTGGCATAAGTTGGAGAGGCTTTTGTACCCATCGCAGTCCCCGATATTTGCTTGTAAGTACTGCCATAGAAATCAAAAATGTTGTTCTGTAAGATACATTTTAATCTCTCGGTGATGAAGCTTTTTTCTCTTCTGCCAGGTATCTCATTTGGATATTTCTCTAGCCAGAATCCTATTGCTTCTAGTCCGTATTTGTGTGTGATCGTTGTGTAGAGATTCACTACATCGAAAGACACAATAATAGTATCGTTGTTTACATGTTTGGAAAGGTGGTTTAAGAGGTCCAGATCGTCTCTTACAAGGCTTGGTATGTGTTTGAGAATTGGTTTTAGTAGTATGTCTATAAAGTTTCTCAGTCTGTGTTTCACATTGTGGGCCCGCTACAATTGGTCTTAATTTAAGGTATGTGTGGTATTGTGTGTTCACGCAGGCTGAGGGGGATTGTTTTCAGGCATCGTTAATTATTTTACACTTGTGGATCTTCGGAAGTCCGTAAAGGTTGCTGGTTTTATATTCAATATATTTTAAATAATCGCGTTCCTTTTTAGTTAAGTCTTCCTGGTATCGACAAATCAGTGTATTTAATCTGGTCATTGTTTTTGATTGCTGGTAATTTTTTACTCTTTCATAGTAATTAGTATTTTGTAAGAGAGAGAGCATAGCCTTTTTATATTTTTCAGCATTCATAATGGCAAAAGTACTTCCCTTGTGCACTTCCTTAATTATAATGTCCGTACTGTTTTTTAGTTCATGGATAATCCCCCATTCCCTTCGACCCGTTTTGGGTTTGTGTTTAGGTTGCGGTAGTTCATGGTTTGGGAAAGTGGCTATTGTGGTCACAAAATTTGTCCAGAACTCTGTTTCTACCTTTTGTTGGGTTGCAGCTGCTTTTATTCAGTACAATTGATTGGTCGTTATTCTCCTTGTCAAAGAATTCCTCTGTGAGACGTAATTTTCTACAAAAGTGTGAGATATCGTCATTTATCTCATTGAAGTTAGAGTATTGTGGTGTTGGTGTGCATTTCAGTTCTTTGGAGAGAATTTTTACTTGTTGGGCTGAGAGGTTTGTAATTGAAAGGTTGATTATTTTCGGTTTTTCAAAATCGGTTTGTGCCACCGGGTTACGTGGGTCCTGTAGCCTTGGTCTAAAAAATGATTTTTCTGGAATGTTTTTTTCAATGGTATTATTATATCTAATGTCATTTCCCCTGTTGTTGTGTGGACTAAATATAGAAGTTTCGGACGTATTAAGGTTCGGTTTCTTGATATTCCGGGTTGTATATGTTGTTCCTTTGTATGGGATGGGATCTACGATTTTGGAACAGGCTCTGTGTGGGTAGGGGGTCTACGGTTTTGGAATAGCTTTTGTGAGGGTTGTGATCTGCGGATCGGGTCCTGTCTTGTGTTGGGGGATCTTCGGTTTTTGCTAGTAGGGTTAAAGTTTTGTCTATGGTTCTGGGATTATCGTTATACATTTGCCGGGGGTATATTGGACGTTTTGTTACTTTTGTTGTTGTTTGTTGTGCATGTTTTGTTACTTTTTTTGTTATTTGTTGTGCATGTGGTGTGTGACTTTTAGTTTGTTTTAAAAATGGGTTAACTGCATGTTGTTCATTTTTGAATTCCATTTCGTTGTTGTTAACTCAGGTGGCGTTTTTTCCCATCGCTGGATGGATGTTAGTTCTTCATCCTCACAGTTTTCTTTCCAAAGTTTTAAGGTTTTTTCATAGAGTAGGCCTTCAGAGTGCTTTCTGTTACCATCTGTTGGTCGAGTGTCTTGAATATTTCTTCGTTGGAGTTGGCTGTTAATCGCAACAGTTCTATTTCTATTTAAAATTGTTCTAACGCCATAGTTTCCCTAAGTCTTTTTTGGTTGTCTGGTTCATTCGGGATGGGTATACATACATATACACCTATATATATATATATATGTATATATACACATACACCTATATATATATATATATATATATATATATATATATATATATATATGTATATATATATATATATACATATGTATATATATGTATATATATATATATATATATACACATATATATATATACATATAAACATATATATATATATATATACATATATATATATATACATATAAACATATATATATATATATATACATATATATATATATACATATATATATATATATACATATATATATATATATATATATATATATATGTATATATATATATATATATATATATATATATATATATATACGTATATCTATGTATATATATATAGATCTATAGATAAAAAGGTATGTATATGGACGCTTATAAAAACAAGACAAATACACACATATATATATATGTATATATGTGTGTGTGTATGGTGTGTGCTTATATGTAACAATCCGTTTCTTTTAAGCAGAGGACATATGATATCAAGCTAAGTCTCGTCACCTGATGGTAATATAAATGAATCGTATCAGTAATAGAAACACTACTGCATCAGTCAAAAACTCCACTTGCTTGTCTAAGAAGCTACATTCAATAATGGTACTGATTTACCATAAATCCTGGCTAATGTTATCACTAAGAACATTAAAAGCTTATTGATGTTCTGCTCTACGGGAGGGCACACGCTGCAAAATATGCTAGGTCTCTAGAATGCAATGCAATGAATGGCGGTATGACGGAAAAGCCAATGTAGACGAGGGCTTAATGAAAACGATAAAAACTAGAAATAAAATAAAAATATAATGGGAAGCTTGATACAAAGAAAGTTTAAAGATGAGTAGTAAGCAAAATTGAAATACGCAAGACAAGAAAAATAAATAAGTAGAGATGGAGGAATAAAATCGGTACAGAGAGAGAGAGAGAGAGAGAGAGAGAGAGAGAGAGAGAGAGAGAGAGAGAGAGAGAGAGAGAGAGAGAGAGAGAGAGAGAGAGAGAGAGAGAGAATGATATATAGTGATAACTCATTTATAGTGTTAGAGTTATAGAGAAATGTTCAGTGTCAGAAAGGTAGCGATAGAAAATTATAAATGTAGGAATTTACAAGTGAAGCAGTCATTTGTGAAACAAAATACATTAGGATATAATTCCAAAGGTATAAAGAGACAGATAGATGAATTATTATAGAGTGAGGGTGTTTATCTGGGCATGAAAGACAGAGAGAAAGGGAGAGGGAAAGAGAGAGGAGGGAGAGCGAGTTAGAGAGAGAGAGAGAACGAGTTAGAGAGATAGAGAAAGAGAGAATGAAAGATAGAACGATTTAGAGATGTAAAAAGAAAGAGAGTGAGAGATAGATACAGAGAGTAGAAGAAAGAAAGAGAGATTCAATGATAAATTCCACTTGGAAGGCACTCAGAAATTGGAAAACATAGATGGGATATAATGCCGACTAATTTACAAATGCAAGACGTGTATGAAATAAAATTTACAGGAATATAAGATGAGAAATAAAGGGAGATAGACAATTGAGGTTGAGCTAAAGAAGGAGTCAAGAAGTGGACACAGAAGAAGTTAGGAGAGGGGGTGCAAAAATGAGAAATTAAAATATATAAATATATAAAGGTAACATAATTTCTGCTTTCGTAAGTAATCTATCAAGTATATATATATATATATATATATATATATATACAGGGTGTCGCCTCCAAAATGTATACGCAAATACCACAAATTTGTATATATTTTGGGTGGCCAGCCTGTACATATATATATATATATATATATATATACGAGGTGGGTCAGAAAAGTTCCAGGACTGATGTCACAAAAGATTTATTTCAAACCCAAACTTCACACAAGAGTTTTCTCCTTCAAAGTAATCCCCATTTGAGTCTGATGCACTTTTCCATCCTTTTCTGCCACGCTTGCATGCACTCCAGCAAGGATTCTTCCGGGATCCTCCGCAGTTCCGTCGTCACGGCCTTTTTGATGTCGTCCACGGCTTCAAAACCGGTCCCCTCCGAATCATACTCGAAGATCCATGACTGTCCCTAGCAAGTCTGGTTCGGTTTCAAGACGCTCGAGGATGTCCAGGCACACTTGCATGCGTCGACCCTTCTGGTCATCGTTCAGCAGTTTTGGCACCATCTTCGCGCAGACTTTCCGCATGTCGAAATCGTCAGTGAGAATCTTCCAGACGCTGTCCCGATTCATGCCCAGCTCATTTGCCATCAGTTGAACAGTCAGCCGACGATCGCTACGCACCATCTGCCTGACGCGGTCAACGTTGACGTCAGTCATGGTTGGTAAGGGCCTTCCTCTCCTGGGGTCATCTTCCACGTCCTCGCGCCCTTCTTTAAACCTCTTGCACCACTCAGAAACACGTGAGCGTGACATCGTCTCATCTCCATACACATGCTGCAGCAATCCCAGTGCTCCTGGCGGAGTTTTCAAGTATGTCCGTTGCTCTGTGCTCATTGCTTGACGACCTGAAACAGAGGACATGTATATAAAATTATGAAGAAAAAAGTTTGATCGCTGCAGAGAGCTAAGATTACAGTTACATACTCCAGGCGGATTACTTTGAAGGAGAAAACTCTTAGTGTGGAGTTTGCGTTAAAATAAATCTTTTGTGACATCAGTTCTGGAAATTTTCTGACCCAACTCACATATACACAAATACATACATACATATATGAGGGACTCATTTTATAACATGTTATCCATGTGCAACCAGCAGTATTCTTCTCACCCATATGTTCATATATTTACCCAAACTGCGATTCTGTGTTTCTCTCTTTCTCTCTTACTGCTCCCTCGTTTTCTCTGTTTCTCTTACTTTCTTTCGTCCCCTCTGCCATGTCAGTTAACTCTTTCTCTCTACTGAACTCTTCCTCGCACGCCCACTCACTCAGTCCCTGTTTCTCCCCTTCTTTCTTCCTCCCGTTCGCTGGGAAAACGGTTTTCATTCTTTCTAAAACCGGATTCACTAGCGAAAGGTCTGTTTTCTGACTCGCTCATATATTCACACAGCTTATGCTGAAAGAATAACTATGTTGCTTGTGTTTATTTTCATCTTCGGTTAGCTTCCCCCTGTGTTGTTTACTTGTCTCGCTTGCTTTACGCGTTTCTATTGTCCTAATAACTTATTTTAGTCATTATCGCTCCAACGTGAGGTATATGATTTTTAATGCGATGAAATACCCATGATCTTTTGGTAAATCACTGATGAGGGACTCATTTTATAACATGTTATCCATGTGCAACCAGCAGTATTCTTCTCACCCATATTTTTTTATATATATATAAGTAAGATGTATGGTAGGTCGTATGTGAATCGCGATGATCACGTCTGACTTACCAAATATGTGACGGTAGCTAGTTAAGCTCTATGCGTATACGCAGAGCAGAAATATTTGTCTTGAATATACAGAAATATCTGTCTTGAATATACAGGGCTGACGGAATATGGATAACACGACCACCATCTAAGCTGAGACCGACCCATACAGCAAACAAAGAGGGGACAGCCCTTCGCTTTTGACCAGTCGCGTGTGGACTTGGAGTTCGTAATATATCACCCCAGTCAAATCCACACTGGTTTTTTAACGATGTAGCATGTAGACCAATACATCCTGCGTAGCGAAACCTTGGACTTAGAACCGGCAGGCTCGTCTATCGCGAAAGCGTTCAACCCCTGAAACTAAAAGATCGAACGCACCACATCCGGCAACCACTGGCTATTAGATCCACAGGTACATCTCCCAGAGAGTCCACGCAGATGATAGTGAACCCCAGGTGATCTATGAACGTTTAAACAAGACCAGCTGCGCCTGGAGCTATGCAGATGACTGCATACACATAATGGATATCGCGCCTGGAGCTATGCAGGGGACTGCATAGGCAGAATGGATATCGCGCCCACACGGTCACCAGTACTGTTCATCATGTTATATGTATGTAAATATCAGTGCGCGGGATATCCCTGAGTACATTTTCTTGACCATCAATTGTTAATCGATTGTTTGTTATCTAGGCAGGAATGTACCATTGTGTCTGTGCTAGTCCTATGTGTTGGTGTGTGTGTGTAAAGTATCCGAGCGCGGGATATCCCTGAGCTAATTTTGCCTGACCGTTAATAGTGTTCTGATTACTTGTTGATTGGGCAGGAATATATATTGTTGTCTTTGTTGATCCTGTATCAATAAGTTTGTGATAATTTTGTAATAATTTTGTGATAATTTTGTAATAATTTTGCGATAATTTTATGATAATTTGATAATTTTGTGATGATTTTGTGGTAATTGTGTGATGATTTGATAATTTTGTAATGATTTTGTGGTAATTTTGTAATCATTTTGTAATCATTTTTAATCCTGTATCAATAATTTTAGAATGTTTTTTTTTTTTTTGTGTTTTTTTTTTTTTTTTTTTTTTTTTCGTGTAGTACATGGTTAGATCACTGAAGCTACCTCATACCTTCTTAAAGATACATTTTATAATTATTGTCTTTTTGCTTATGTATTCTCTTAGTTACCACTTTCTTTAATCTTGCCCAACTTGATAAACTAATTGAATTGCTCCCTAATTAAATTACTTAAATTACTTAGATTATTGTATCTATTATGCCTGAGTTGTATCTGTTGAAGCAGCCCTTTGAAAATTCCTCGGATATCCCAAATACCATAATATTTAATTTTTAACTTTTAATGTATAATTTTCCTCAATTCGCTTTTATATATATCCTTAAAGGGTCTCTAAAATTTTAATTCTCCGAAGGGTCTCTCGGAAGAAGTTCCTATTGGAAATATTAAAGGGGCCTTTTCTGAGAGATTTATAGAAGGCTCTCTGAATTAACCTCTAATTGATTAGTTTCTTTCAACCTAGTTTTCAATTCAGTTTTCTGAATTTTGTAAACGTGATCTCGGGGGAAGAAGGTTTTTTTCTTTCGAAAAAAATTTTTTCTCTAGAAGAAATTTCATAGGAACTTTATATATTTTTTAGGGAAACTTTATATCTTTATTTTCTTATTTTATTAGCCTCTTAATTTTCTTCTAGTCTAGTAGGTTTATTGGAGCCTGTAAGCTTTATGCACTCATTGAGGGATTTTCTAAGGTGCTTCTACGGGACCCCAAGTCTTTTAGTTTAATGTTGATGCGTAAATTATATATTTTTGTCTAATTTTTAAACTTCAATCCCTGACCCCAACAACTAATATAAAAGAGCCCCCCTTAGAATATGGACCCCAACTATACAAGCGGAGTTGCTGATGTATACAGCAATTTCAAACTGCTAGCCTTGAGTGATACGTAAACAATGATCTTGCAATCACATGTTATATGCTTTGATAAGTCCCACCATGGGGTCGGACGAAACGGCTGTCGGCAATAAACTTGTTATAATGTCATAATAGTTCCTTTGTTCTTTTTCACTAATATATATATATATATATATATATATATATATATATATATATATATATATATATATATATATATGTGTGTGTATATATATATATATATATATATATATAAAATAAAGTTAAATAAAAGTCAAATGATTAAAATTTAGCTTCGTTTATTACTGGTATATATATTTCAGTGACAGCCATCTTTGGCTGTGACTCTTCAGGCAGTTTGAATTAGTATGGTATAGACAAGTACATATGTTGTTTAGGTGTATATTATTGTCAATACTCTGATATGTCCAGTTCCTTGTTGGGTTGTTAATTCACTGAGGAACTGGAGTCAGTTCCTCAGTGAATTAATAAACCCAACTTCTTCTTCTTCTTCCCCCCGTTAGACTTGTGTGAAATTCCTTCCTTGCTCACATTTCAACCAGGTTTGATGGTCTTTCATCTCTTGTTCACGATTTCACCGAGTTTATATTCATAGAGATCTGGGACTTGTCTATTTCTCCTCACTTTCCGTTGCTTAAACCATTTTGTTTGTTACCCTAACGTCCCCTTTATTTACGTGTCCCAACGACTTTTTTTAGCCGTTGTTCGCACCAACCTGAGGTATATGTCCCTTAAAGCGATGAAATGCCTGGGACGGTTGGAGGGTCACTGATGAACGACTTACTTTTTCATATGCAACCCATTTGCAACGCGCAGCCATCATTATTATCATATTTTCACATAATGTTTCTTCTGCTGCTACACGTCTGTTTCGTTCTTTGTACCTTTACCCTTTCTAGCAGTCTCTTTCTCTGTTAGCCTCCTCCTCAACTTTCGCTCACTCATTCTCTGTCACTACCTCTCCTCTTCCTTCCCGTTTGACCTGTGTGTAATTCTTTTCTCGCGCGTTCTTGGTCAAGCCGGTATGAAATTTTTTTCTCACTCTCTCTTTCGTCTGCGACTTCACAAAACTTATGTTTACCGAATTCGTAGACCAGACCCCTTCTTCTTCTTCTTCTTCTTCTTCTTCTTCTTCTTCTTCTTCTTCTTCTTCTTCTTCTTCTTCTTCTTCTTCCCCCCGTTAAACTTGTGCGAAATTCCTTCCTTGCTCACATTTCAACCAGGTTTGATTGTCTTTCGTCTCTTGTTCACGATTTCACCGAGTTTATATTCATAGAGATCTGGGACTTGTCTATTTCTTCTCACTTTCCGTTGCTTAAACCATTTTGTTTGTTACCCTAACGTCCCCTTTATTTACGTGTCCCAACGACTTTTTTTAGCCGTTATTCGCACCAACCTGAGGTATATGGCCCTTAAAGCGATGAAATGCCTGGGACGGTTGGAGGATCACTGATGAAGGACTTACTTTTTCATATGCACCCTATTTGCAACGCGCAGCCATCATTATTATTATATATATATATATATATATATATATATATATATATATATATATATATGTGTGTGTAAGTGTTTTTGTATGTGGTTGTGAGTATGTAAAATAATTTTATTCTTTCCATCCTACAAAAACACTCTGGCCACCTGTGGCTTGTATGTTAACTTGACCACTCACCCCAACCTGTGCCATGATTCGGTCTTGTTAAATGTTTAATTTCTATTACCAACCCACCTAAATTTCCCTACTATATATCTGTTGAATTACTATTCATGGGTTTTTTATTTATTTATTTATTTATTCATTTATTTATTTTTTTTTTATTTATTCTTTTATTTATTTTATCTATCTATTCTTTTATCTATTTATTCATTTATTTATTTATTTACTCATTTATTTATTTCAAAAAAGCATTCTGGTTAATTGACCACTCCCCAAAGAAAAAACGGCCTGTGCCATGAAGTGGTCCCGTGTATCTAAATGCCCCCCCCCCCCTTCCACCACCCCTCCCTTACCACTACCTAAATGTATAAATACCAGAACTTAATCTTCCTGAAGATTTCATCTGAATGAAACTGTACTAGTCCTGTAGAAGCTCCTTCTATAAAATATATATATATATATATATATATATATATATATATATATATATATATATATATATATATATATTGGTGATTCTGTCAACACCTCAATGCGGATGTTTTCTTTAGCCAATTATATCTCTAGTTCGATCAGTCGACCACTTGGAAAAAACGTGTAAGTTCCCAGAATGTACATCTTTATAACGTTCCGTTCCTTCGGCAGCCGTTGCTTTAAAGGTAGTGTTGCTGTTGTAAATGCTGTTTATGTTGATGTCTTTGTTGCCTGCGTTAAAGTCATTTTCGTTTTTTGCTTCTATTTTAGGTTTTGTTGTTGCAGAAATTGCATTGTTGCTACTGAAGTTGATGATGTTCCTTTGTAATTGCGGGAAATTTATTTCGTATTTTTCCTGTGCGAAGTTGTTGTTATTTATATTTTTGTTGCTGCTGCTCTCGTTTTCTTAAAGTTTGTTTGCTTGTGGACAGCCACCTGTTTTGTCTAGCGGAAAAACATTTGCTATCCACCATATTATTTTCTAAAAAACAAATTGAAGGGCCTGTTTAGAAAGCAAACACAGGTTTATTTTTTATGGGTTATATGTATATACAAACTATCCAGCTCAGTGATTAGTTTTCCTATACAACAATAATAAATGTTAATATAAACGTCGGATAACAAAGCGAATAACAAGAAATTAACGGATGCGATCCGTAACACGTCTCGGTAGACGAACAATGAATTGTAATTCAATTACAAAGCTAGTATTT
>OZ024742.1:132194254-132226754 GCA_964016885.1 Eledone cirrhosa
CGAATAGTGGGCGTCACAGTATAGCATAACATATGATAAAAAATCAGGGAACGTTTTATACGAAGGGCTGCAGATAAGGTGTATTTTTATTAATAATTTAGCGTTAAAATCCATAATATAATCGCGGAAGTTATTTATGATTCTGCGAATACGCGAGAGTTTTTCGAACAATTATTGGTTATGTTCTAAAGAAAATCCCGCGAATAGCCGGGACCGCGAACGGCGGTGGTACAGTATATATATATATATATATATATATATATATATATATATATATATATATATATATATACTGTACCACCGCCGTTCGCGGTCCCGGCTATTCGCGGGATTTTCTTTATGCATCTATATATACATATATATATATATATATATATATATATATATATATATATATATATATATATATATATATATAAAATACCTAGCCGTAGGAACACGTGCAACCCTGTAGATAGTACTAACTGTAATTGTAGGAATCGGGCTGATTGTCCCCTATCCGGGAAATGCCTCTCTAGTAACATTGTCTACAAATGTAAGGTTGTAACACCCACGTCCCGTAGGGCCTACATAGGGTTAACCGCCAATAGTTTCAAGCAGCGTCTTTACATGCATACCCATTCTTTTCGTTACCCTCTAAGAAGGAATATGACGTCACTTTCAGCTTATATCTGGAGTCTAAAAGACAACCACACCCAATATAAGTTACAATGGGAGATCCTAGCTAGGGCTAGATCGTATAACGGAAATAAAAGACCGTGTGACCTCTGCGCCGCTGAGGCCCTGGAAATACTCTACGCCACAGACCACATCTTAAACAAAAAATCTGAGGCAATTTCGGCTTGTAAACATAAATTGCACAAAACTTTCCTGTATTACAGCCCTACGTTATACCCTAACGGATAGCACGATCTATACGTGGATATTTACGTCTTGATGTGGGAGCTAAGTATATGTTTTGTTTATTCCTTTACTTTTTGCATAGGTAAGTATATATTACCCGTATGTTTTGTGAAGGTATGTATACCTTCTCGTACGTATATTCGACTGTTTTGGCGTATAATTTTTACATATTATGGTATTTAGGGCTTGGTTATGTGTATATGGGAGTTTTGCGTCTGCGTGAGTATGCAGGTTCGTACGTATGGTGGGTGTGTGTATATGTGTACTTCTAGTTTTAGTTGACTTACGTCTCCGAACCTTCATGTATTTATTTGTAGGTATGTGTGTGCGCTTGTTATATACGTATTTATTCACTTATATACGTTTATATAATTATTTATTTATTTGTACACAAGCATACACACATACACATATTTATATGTGCGTGGTTTTGTATACCTATGGTAAGGTTTTGCGTATGCTTGTGTATGTACATATCTGTTTGCGTGTATGTATTTATTTGTTCCTATTACTTCTGTATTGTATTTATTTACTTTGTTCTTAACTCTGTAGCGGAGATCTATTCGGTCTCCTAGTTAGAATTTTAGTCTACGACTTCTGCTATACCATTTACGTGGTTTTGTCTTTGCACGCTATTGTTCTCCACGCTCCACATATGACTTATTATCTTCGTTTTTTTCGTTCATTGCCAGAGAACGCCTCTATGCACCACTTAGAGAACATTAGTCTACGACCTCTTTTATACCGTAAACGTGGTTCTGTCCTTGCACGTAATTGTTTTTCACCGCTCCTATTAATGACGTATTATTCGTTTTTTCCCGTTCTTTGCCAGCGAACGTCACCATGAACCAAAGTATCGTCTTCCTGTCTTCCTCCGGTTGCAACGTTTTTTGAAATATCCAGTTCTGCGTTTACATATTGACTTTGTTAGTTTCAGAAGATCCCGTTAAGGGTGAAAGCAGCGATTCTTTGCTTAAACTTTAATCTGTTATTTTAATAAATATATATATATATATATATATATATATATATGTATATATAGATGCATACATGCACACACATTTATATATATGCATGGTCCCTTAACTCCTGGGGGAATCGAAGTGACGCTGAATTGATATACGGCATTACTAGGACATTTCAATTTTAAAACTCGGCAGAGCCTATCTCCTTTCCGGGGGGTCTGAAAACAGCTGGTTTATTGCTGAGAGCTATAGAGAGTGAAGGGATGGAAGGGAGAAACAAGATATAGAGGGAGAATCGGCACTATTACTAGACAGGCACATGTTCATCGACCTGGAATGGATGAAAGGCAAAGTTTACCTCGGCGGGATTTGAACTCAGGGAGTAAAATATGTAAGTGTATATATCTATATAAAAGTATTTATATAAGGTCTAGAGGGTGCATTGTATCATGAATCTGTCATTAGGGTGTTGTACATACCTTTGAGAAAAATGATGATTTCATTACCGTTGTATGCGCTTCATATAATCAAGTAATTTACAGATTGTAGAGGGTCCCATTTATTGTGTCCACCCACGAAAGAGTAGGTGCCAATAAGATGCAGGAGGTAGTAGAAATATTAGATATGTCATCTTAGAGGGGTTTAAAGGATAGCTTATATGGGGAGAGGAGTAGTAAGAATCTGTCATACGGTGGAAATTGACATGGTGATTAGACGCACGGTAGCGGTGATCTCTTATAGTGCAGGTGATAGTGTAATCAATGCAAGCAGTTACTAACGATCTATGATTTGTGAGTTAGGATTTGGAATCTGGTAGGGGAGATTCTAGGTACATAACTATGGGAAGAGTTATTTCGTAAAGAGTTGGACAGTATTGTGTTTATGCAAATAACAACTAAGATCTTATGGACGTGATGGGTTGCCCAGGATAATGGGGTTGTTCTGAGCCGAAAATAATTACTAGAATTAGTTAGATCATATTTTTTCAGATGATAGGTGAATCTAACCGGTTCTTTAAGTTGGCAATCATCATGTTCCTATGGAGCATACCAGTTAATATCATTTTAGCCTCTTTAAGGTTTCTCTAGTCTAAGCTCTATTCTGTATCCCATGTACCATTGCAGTTCGCAGGCAAGCATCATGCAATCAACCCTATCAATGCCTCTCATTGATAAAGAGGCCCTTTCTTGTCAACAAAAGTACTAGCTCCCTAAACAATCCATTCTTGCTGTGGCATTCACATTTGTGAAGCGTTATTATTTATTGCTAATTAGTTCACATCGGAAGCAAAATTTTTCAACAGATTCTGGGGAACCTCCCGGACAATTCAGATAATCTATTGTGGATGTGCATTATGCGCTCGCCTAACTTGTGCATCTGCCGGATACAAAATCTATCGTTTCATTAACAAGCCTGTGCTCACTCTGCATGATTTGTCCATCCATAGATTATATTGTGTTGATCTTATGGAATCTCTGCTAATCTTTTTTCGACATATCGAAAAATAACCTTCCCTGACGGTATCCACTTCGTTTCATCTTTCCTACATGTTTAGTCTTTGCAAACTTTACTTTTAGACCGTCCGATTATAAATTACTGTTCCATATCTGGGAGTTTGCCTTTCAGTCTTCCATTGATTCATCTATGAAGACTAGACCACATGAATTCCCATCGAGTGTCAATCTTAACATTTTCTGTTATGGTAAGAAGCACAAAAATACACATAAATAGATCGAGGACTAAGTCCTGATGGACAACCACATGCACTTCAAATTCATAATTTGCATCATTACTAACTCTCAGCTGTCTACAAGATATCAACACCATGGACAGAGACAATTTAATCAGTACTAGAGTTGATTGCAACAATTTTTTAAAAGTAATTTACGGCAAATAGTCATTGGACTACGGACGTCTTGTAACACTACGTTTAAGCGTTTAGCCAACCAAGTATTTCCCAGATGTACGGGACATTCAGAGACAAATTATAAATAGTGAAACTGATATACGTGTTGTATATTTGCCTGAATTTCACACATTTTCAAGCAACTAAATGTGTCTAAAAATGCATTGTTGGACGCCCTGTAACAGCAGAATATACTTGCACAATGTACATCACTATAGGATTGAAGCTACAACCGCCTGGTAACGAAGATAACTTCTTGACTACATAGCTATCCCTTGGACTAGGATACACAAAGGAAAGCAAAGTCAATTATGCGTCATTAATACATCGCCTCGCTGCCCATTGCACTGAATCTCTTCTCGCAAACAACTAACGTTTAATAACAGTATAAGTTCAATATCAGAAGATACATGAACATTATATCCGCTTAGTTTCCTTTAGGTATCTAAAATTAAAACAACATCAATAACATTTCAGTCTAAGACAGGAAACAATTCTCCTGAATGTGGTTGTATATATTGGCAGCAAACGGAAGTTGTATCTTTACCTTGTTCCTTATTGCACAAAGCCGGAGCGGTTTTGTGGAAATGACATTTTAGTGAGAGAGAAAGGGGTTAAGAGATGGAGTAAAACAGCAGGGAAAATGAGAGAGGATGGGTGAGTGGCAGATATAGAGTGAGAGAGAGTGTAAAAGAGAAATGAATCTTCCAATTTTACATCACTTCTTTGTCCCTAGGCTAGCCCTGACCGAGATGGCCTCTGATCAAAGGTGCTTTATCTAATAATTCTATAATGTAAGGTAATTCTTTGACTACATTATATAATGTGCCATGTGCGATAGTAGAGTATGATACTATAGAGATGATGCTTTACGAACTAGAGTGACACGTTAGAGTGATTCTTGAGGGCTCGTTTGTTTATCTGAGTCCATTATATGATATTATGATTATCCAAGGGATCATCACTATATTCTGTAAAGATGGAACATTTGATTATATGCGTTATATTTCTTGAGTAATACTATTATTAATCCTGAAATTAACCACGCCGGTGGAGTTTCAAAATAGAACGTTGAGCTGTGTGTGTGTGTGTTTGTAAGTGAGTGTATTTGTGTGTTTATGTGTGTGCGTAAAATGTATATAAATATTAGGATATCTATATATGTTTATATATATGTGTATACACCCACACACACACCCACCCCCACACTCTCACACACACGCACATATATATATATATATATATATATATATATATATATATATATACATATATAACTAATTTGTGAACATCCTTGTATAATTCGCATTTATTGTTGACATACCATAGGAACTTACATATATTTCTTATTTTCTATTCATATCAAACAACACTACATCTACATTCAAGAATCTAACTAGCCAATCACGGGTTGACCTGTTAAAAAAAAATATATAAAGCATCGAGAATCAAACATGTTTATCCCAACTAGTTCGTAAAAAAATAGATAGTAATATACATATTTTACACATTCAGCCTTTGCCTGTTTGACATTTCACTGTTTTATCGTCTTACCATAAGATATATTACTCTAATAATTATGGTAGCCACAACTTTGCTTTACGTGTGCTTGTAACATTTTTTGCAAAGGAAAAAAAAAATCATCTTCACCAGCAATAACATAAATCTTAATACTTATTTACACCCAACTCTCATTTGTTCATCTCTGAAATATTTAGATTTTCAATTATTTTTTCTTTTCGAGATTATGTCCATGGTTCTCCTTTTCCTCTCGTTTTGCATTTTAAGTGAAATCATCAAGAAAGGCAAAAAGAGAAAAAATGATAGAGGAGCATCATGTATATACATACATTCCTATGTGTTTAAATACATATGTTTAAATACAAACGCATACACACACACACACACACACACACACACACACACACACACACACACACACACACACACACACACATGTATATATATATATATATATATATATATATATACATACACACATACACACACACACACACCCATATATATATATATGTTAAAATCTCTAGCAGGTGGGCCTACATTTACAAGGATTTATCAAAAGGTTGTGTTGATTTCTTTTATCCTGTGTGTGGTTTTATCCTAGATATACATGTATATATATGTGTTCGTGTGTGTATGTTTGTATATATATATATATATATACATGTTTTTCAAATACGATAAATCACTCTAATTGAACGACACTTATACGAAATAAAAGAATGAAACTTGAATGACATAATAACAACAAATAACACAAAGAGTTGCCAAAAAAACTCTACTGGAATAAATAGAGATTTTCAAGATAAGTAAACGTAGAATGAAGGAAGAAAAAATAGAGAAGTTTGGAGATAAGCATCAGCTAGCAGCAGGAACTAATGGCTGATTTATTCTGTTGATTAAGCAATCTCCTTCAGCTGTTTATCAAAAAATACCAACACTATAAATTATATAAGGCATATATATTTGATCTTTTGAAGAGCATTTTTCACTCTCAGTTGTCTGATTTTACTTTCGTCAGCATCCGTATCAAAACAAACAATGTTTACATGCAAACGTAGTGATGGAATTAATGAACGAGCTTCCTTGACTGGAAGGGTGACTTGTAATAATAAACCAAAAAAAAAAAATGCCATTTTCTTCTCAACATTGTTGTTTTCTAATGGCATTCCACTATTTCACTCTTTATATAATTTTATTTTATTTATTCATTTAAGTATTTACGTATTTACATTATTCTTTTTAGTCAATAAAAGCAGTATTTTTGGCAGAAGTGATAAAAGCGTCGCACGAATTGCCTTGTGGTAATTAGTGGCCAACCCTTACGTTCGGATATTAAATATCGTTAATTTCAGCTTTACCATTCATTCTTCTATGTTCGATAAAATAAATATTATTTAGTCCTTGTAACTGATTTAATTGACTATACACTTTTGCAAATATTCGATCGATGTGGTCTCACATCAGAAATCATTATTCCTTTATACACTAAAGACGGTGTAATGGTAGATTAGAAAAAAAGTGTCTGACAAAATTAGTTCTGATATTTGTGTCTTTGTATTAATGTGGTGAATGCGCAAGAAAAGGATTGAGATATTCTTTTCAAATTCATTCCACTTAGAGTTCAAATCCCACTGAGGGCATCCGTACTGGTTTTATATTTTTCGGGTCGGCATTTGAATAACCTGAGAGAATATGCTATGAAGATTATCCTATCTGATATTGAAAATCGGCTTTATTTTCTTTCCTGATTTTCCAATAACACGAGACCAAATCCATCCAATACTTTTCATCTAATTCTCTTTTTTGATTTTTCTATAATAGTTTCTGATTTGGGGAAGGGGAAAGTTGATTAAGTTGAACCCAGTGCATTACTTGTATATTATTTTACCGATCCATAAGGCTGAAAGGAAAAGATTACCTCGGTTGGATTTCAACTCAGGCCATAAATCTATGCTGTGAAACATGATGTCCGATACTCTACCGATATTGCCAATTTCAAATAAACATTCACTTCAAAGATTCTATGAATTCTGGTATCGTATCTTAGATACACACTGACAGGAAACAATTATTACTGAAGTTGGTTAATTAGGTTTAAATCAATGCAAACAAACAGAAGACAAATAATTGTTTCCACTTTAGGCACAAGGCCAGCAATAACCCAGTGCATTACTGGTACTTTATTCTATCGACCTCGTAAGGATGAAAGGCAAAGTCAACCTCGGCAGGATTTGAACTCAGATCGTAAAGGGACGTAACTATGCTGGAAAGCATGGCGTCCAACCCTCTACCGATACTGCTAATCCACCGAAGACAAATAATATTAGATAATGTGTATTCAACCATAAAATAAAAACTGTTCTATTCATTCGATCAACGAAACAACCTGTAAGTGTAGATTTAACGTAATTTTTATGTAAATTCAGTGTGACATAGTTTACATCTAGGCTGCCTTTCACAGACTGGAATAAAACGTTGGATGTATTGGTTGCGAAGCGAGTCACTTAGTCATTTCGCTGTAACGTGCCTTTCAAACATCACATTTTACATTTTGTTATATTTACATAAAAATATATTATAGAAAGCTTATATCGTATAATATATTTTGCAATAAATCATAATAAGAATTTTATTTAAATTTATTTAAAAATGTATTATGTATATTAACATATACAAGATTTATGAAACAACTGTATGTGATATCATTTTCATTACAAGAATATCGACAAAAACTAGGTTACAATTATATATATCGCTCGCTCTGCTCGATCGATAATATCCAGATCATGGTGATTTAGAAATTTCTCGTTTTCTGAAAGTTGCAAGATCTTTTGTCCACAAGATTCGGTGTTAGAGAAAGAAGATGGAAGCATATTACCTGTATCAACATGTAAAAAACAATTCACACGCTCTGATTCTATCAGGACACTTAATTTATTCAGGAAGTTAAGCAAAACATTCATGACAATCCAGGAAAATCAGTGTGGTCAATTGCAAAAATATTGGGGTGTCACAAAAAAAACAATCAGAAATGTTGTGCATGAAGACATTAGATACAGATCTTACGTGATGAGGAGAAGTCGATTCATGTCAGAAAAAAAACAAAAGAAAATCATTTAATCAGATCCAAAAGACTTTTGAAAAAAATTAATAGTCCATCAGAAGATGATGTGATTTGGTTTTCTCAGATGAGAAAAACTTTGCCAAGGACAAGAAAACTAACAGAAGAAATGACAGGTGGCTATGTTTAGACCATTCTGAGGTTCCAATAGTAATGCACACACAATTTTCTGCAAGTGTCATTGTTTGGGGTGTTGATAGCAATGAAGGAAATGTGATCCTTCTCACATTTTTCCACAAGGGCTTAGGGTGAATGCTGCTGCGTATATTGAGGCTCTGGATAAAGTTGTTGAGTATTGGATCAACAGTGTATGCAATGGAAGGACTTATGTCTTTCAACAAGATTCTGCACCATCACACAATGCTCAAATGCCACAAGAATTGATGGCCATAAAATTGCATGATTACATCACCCCCAAACATTTGGCGTCCTAATTCTCCAGGTCTCAATCCACTGAACTACTATGTATGGAGCATTGTTGAGAAAAATGCCAATGAACACCCCCATAGCACCAAAGGTTCTGTGAAAACAGTAATAGTTTGAGTCTGGCCAATATGAACAAGGACCACTTAATCTGAGCTTGTAAACGATGTCAACCACGCGTAGAGGTAGTTATTGATGCTTATGGTGGTTTTATTGAATGTAATTATTAATATTATTTTTATAAGAATACAGTTTTTTTCTGTTATTTTATAAGCGTTTTTTTTCAAACCATAAATGTATCCTCAAATGCCGTTCGCACCTCTCTCTTTCTCTATTCCTCTCTCTCTCACTCTCTCTCTCTCCCTCTCCCTCTCCCTCTCTCTCGCTCTCTCTCTCTCTCTTTCTCTCTCTCTCTCTGAGTTTTTTTTATAAAATGAAAAATAACCGAGGTGTCCTACACGAGTGAAAGTATAAAGAAAAAAAAGATGAAATCGAAAATGCAACTGGAGTCTTATTTTAAAAAAGTATATATATTTTCGAGCCACTTTTTTACATATAAAACAAGTAACATTCAAAGACCAACCAGATGTGAGAAAAAACAAAGATCCTCCATCTCAACTCTACTTTTGAAAAGCAGAAGAATTGCGAAACCGGTAAAGGAGCCAAATAAATATATATATTTTTTTAAAAATAAGACTCCAGTTGCATTTTCGATTTCATCTTTTTTTCTTTATATATATATAAATATAAATATATACACATATATATATATATATATGTACATATATATATAAATATAAATATAAAAATAAAAATATAAAATATAAATATAAACACACACAAACACCCGGATGTAACACATGCGCAAACTAAGCATACAACACACACAACAACAAGATGGCGTAGGAGAGAACAAAGGAGAGGCCCAAACACAAAGAAAAGAATCCCTGATCACTGAATAGGTCACAGCAATTGTGACGAAAGAACTTTGACAATATATGAACAATCGTCTGGTTGTGGAACCAACCAACCAACCGGAAATTTATAAATTCCTAAATTTATGAATTTAATTTATAATAAATTGAAGTGAAAGCCACTGGTGCGTGTGTTTCTCATTGGAAACATGACCCTCCCAAAGTATAACAATAATGGTTTCAACACACACACACATATATATATATATATGGTCGAGCTTAAATCGGTTTAGGATTGAATGTCGGTGCTCCATGTTATATATATATATATATATATATATATATATATATATATATATATTGTTATACTTTGGGAGGGTCATGTTGCCAATAAGAAACACACGCACCAGTTGCTTTCACTTCCATTTATTATATATTTATAAATTTATAAATTTACAAATCTACAAACTTATAAATTTCTGGTTGGTTGGTTGGTTCCACAACCCTCCCAAAGTATAACAATATCGGTTTCAACACACGATTTCAGATAAAGAATCTTGCTAAACAAATTCAGAAACGAAATATATATATATATATATATATATATATATATATATATATATATATATATATATATATATATACAATCTACTTTAAATATTGAGTATTAAATTGCATAATTGTTCTACTAGCAATTTACCTTGAAATTGCTCTTTATTAATAAATGTACACTGCATATATGCATATAAAGCACACACATGTCACATTAATTAACTACACCCAGCTGAAAATAAGTCTCAGCTGTAGGTAGGGCAATTCCTGCGATGGCATCCTCTCCAGAGAAAAGTAATCATTCTCTTAGTCGCTTAACATGATATATGAGTGGTGAATAAAGTGAGATTGAGTGAGTATACAAGGCGTGAGACTAGCGAGGTGGATAGTAGTAGTAGTAGAAAGGATTGAGCAGTAGGAAAGTGTATGTATGTTGACCAGATGTTGGAGTACGTCTGTGCAAATTGTGCAAATTAATAGAGTAGTGTGTCTCTTCTTTTGAGCTTGTCTAGAACGTCACTATCTGAATAATAGTGGCCATTGTTGGAAATGACAGGAATAATATACATAGGAGGAAACTTGTGGATTCAAACGAAAAATAAAAAAATACAAAAATAAAACAGCGGCACACAAGAATAACATTGATAGAGCGTGTATAGTAGAGATCAACGTGAGCAGACGCGGCATTTATGAGGTCATATCGGAAAGATTGGGGAAGGGTGAAACACGTAGGCGGACAATTTTAATGTTCGGGTACCATACATTGTCGAAGACTTGACATTATTTTCCTTTAACAAATTCTTACGTCGGCGAGACACTACAGATAAATAAAGGAGAGTGTTGCTGGCCATTGGGGAGAATCAAACAGAGGTGGAGAGCAAAAGAAACAGAGTGAGGAGGAGAGAAAGTGCGAGTTGTTTATGGAGGAGAGAGTGAAAGAAAAGAAAGACAGTGAATGGGAGAGGGGAGAAAGTAGAGAGAGAGATTATAGGAGTTTATCATTTTTAATGGACACCTCTCTTAAGTTTCAGATAATGGAATGCAATTTTATTGTATGTTTGGTGGCAGGGCTATCAAAAGACACTGTCAGAATTCAATTGTCCAATCTGCTTCATTTTGGGGTTAGCCAGGATTGGTTGACTGACCTATCCAATGAAATATCTACATAGAATATACGGGGGAGGACTGAAATATCCATAGTCTGACTATGAGAGTGTGGTGCTAGTTCTGTGAAATATTGCATGCATTAAATTAACGCTTCTTATTAATAATTGGATGTTTTTCTTTCCAGGTAAACTAACATCATATTGTCAAAAGAACACTTCAATTATAACTTATGATTTGCCTGCAGAAAAGGAATTTGGCCCCCAAAGACATTCATGCTGATATAGTTGCTACACAAGGGAATGACGCTCTAGTTTTATCGGTAGGGCAAAGGCGGCCAGGTGAATTTAAGTGGGGAACAGAGAGTCTTAAAGATGACCTAAGGAGGAAAGCAACTCCGATGGAAGAAGTCTGTGGACAACAAGAGGGACTATGTTGAAAAATAAACCTCAATTGGTCGCATTTCATCGTAATTAATGCATTATATCTATATATATATTTATACCTCCTTCCTCTCCATAGCAATGAGGTGATGAAGGAGAGAAAGAGGAGCGCGGAGAGCAATGAGACAGCAAGCTAAGGAGGTGATTAAAGATGATAAGGACGAGCATAGACAACAAGGAATTTAAGTTTCCTTTCTTGTTCAAAATATCCTTCCTTGCTCTTCGTAAGGAGAGTAAATAGAGCAATAAAAGAGTAAGGATAGTAAGGAGCAAGGAGAGTAAGGAGATCAATGAGAACAAGAAGGAGAGCCAGGAAAGCGAGGAGAACAAGGAGAGTAAATAGAGCAAGGAGGGCAATAATAGAAAGAAGGAGAACAATGAGAGCAAGAAAAGCAATGAGAGAAAGCAGGAGAGCGAGGAGAGCAATGTGAGCAAGAAGGAATTCAAGGCGAGCAAAGAGAGCAAGGAATGCAAGAACGAAGCAAGGAGAGCAAGCAGAGCAAATTGAGCAAGAAGGAGTGAAAAAAGAGCAAGGAGAGTAAGGAGAGTAAGGAGCGTAAGGAGAGTAAGAAGAGTAACGACAGTAAGGATAGCAAGGAGAAAAAAGAGAGCACGAAGGATAGGAAGGAGAGTAAGGAGAGCACGGAGAATAAGGAGAGTAAGGAGAGTAAGGAGAGCAAGGAAAGCTATGAGAGCAAAATGGAGGGGAAGGAGAGCAAAAAGAAGAAAAGGAGAGCAAAAAGGAGACTTATTTCCCCTATTTACCTCTTCCTCCGCCTCTTTCCTCACGCTATTCATTCTACTCTCTTCTCTACTTATTAACAATCGGTAACTGGACAGTTTGTTAATATTTCATACATTCTGGAACCGCTTTGGGGTCTCTTATAAACAAACATTGTGTGTTCATCCCACGCTTCCAAGGAACGTTTGCAGACCCATCACCAGTCTTTACGGCGTTAGATGGCGTCTACTATATATATATATATATATATATATATATATATATATATATAAAACAAAGATTCCAGAGATAAGTGTATACAATTTTATAGTGGAAATGCAACGATTTATATATATATTCTAGATTCCCTATCCTAGTCTCAGTCCGAATATCTTCCCTAGCTCTCGATAAAAACCAAGGTGTGCTTCTACACATATAACGGCAAAGGGATGTTTTTCTGCCTCTATGCGGTCATATTTTATTTTCTGTAGCGTTGTACCCACTAAGTTGTCCGTATTTGTTTTCTGACTCTAACTAGCTGCTGCTTGATTTCGATGTCACAGCCTCTCACTGATCTTATCCCACCTATTTTGTATGTTCATCCACCTTAATTGAATGTCAGTTTGTGCGCCGTCCACACTTAGTATTCTGACCCTGATGTTCTTCATTCTGTCATAAATACATCTAACAGTAGCTTACTGTTAAAGTTAGTTAGTTAAAATCTGTTCTAAGCCGAAGGCTTTTGTGACTGGTGTTTATACATGGTTTCCGTAGCACAAGCGATAGAGAGCACGACAGACTGTCACAAGATTAACTCCCCAGATACTGCTGGCGCCAATTCCCAGGTGAATGTACTGGAGCAACGTGAAATAAAGTGTTTTGGTCAAGAACATAACGCAGCAGCTTTTCCTGGAATCGAAGCGGAGGCATTACGATCCTACGTCAAGCGTCCCAACCATAAGGCCATACGGCGAAACTGGTATTGTCACATATGACTCTAAGTGATAGTTTCCTGACAGTTTACTTACAGAAAAACCGTGCTTTTAGAGTAATCGGGTGATTGGAAATGTTCGTCGTTAATAGAGGTAAGAATTACCCTGTTTGAAATTTGTCGTTTCTGTATTGTCCTATTTGTCTGATTATTGTCCTATTTTCTACTCGATTCATTAGATGACACACACATATATGTATATATATATATATATATTTAGCTCTAGACTTAGCTATTGACCAGTTAATTTTATTGTTCATTTTTTGTCGATCCTATTAAATGATGAATAGCTCCTGTTTATTTTAACATGTCTATTGAGCACTCTTATTCGATATGTGATTTTCCACATTCACGAATATTTTTCGCGGATATAGAGGTTATCTCCCTTGCTGGATTCCATGTGCGTTTTCAGCTAGGGTTGGCTTTTTTATTCGTTTGGACAAAGCTCGTTGATAAAGTATTTCCTGTCCGCCGCTCTCTAGAAGTCTTATATATTTTTATGTGGGCTGATAGTGGGCGGTTTAAGGATTTACAGAAACCCATGAAGCTAGATTTACCATCTTTCTAGTGGGTCCGGGTAAGCTTTTTACATTCATATGATTTATTGATTTATTGATATTTTATCTGAGTGACCCGAATCTTCCTGATCGTAATTTTTCGGTCGTATGGTTGATTTTAGACATAATCTATGTGTGTTGGTATTTTAACGATAGTTATAGCTCTGATTTATCTGAATTATTGAGCCCTCTGCCACTCATGTCGAATTTTGTTTATCGTGAACTCGTGCGCTGATTTTTCGATACTCGATTATTCTACTATATTTAGCTCTAGACTTAGCTATTGACCAGTTAATTTTATTGTTCATTTTTTGTCGATCCCATTAAATGATGAATAACTCCTGTTTATTTTAACATGTCTATTGAGCACTCTTATTCGATATGTGATTTTCCACATTCACGAATATTTTTCGCGGATATAGAGGTTATCTCCCTTGCTGGATTCCATGTGCGTTTTCAGCTAGGGTTGGCTTTTTTATTCGTTTGGACAAAGCTCGTTGATAAAGTATTTCCTGTCCGCCGCTCTCTAGAAGTCTTATATATTTTTATGTGGGCTGATAGTGGGCGGTTTAAGGATTTACAGAAACCCAAGAAGCTAGATTTACCATCTTTCTAGTGGGTCCGGGTAAGCTTTTTACATTCATATGATTTATTGATTTATTGATATTTTATCTGAGTGACCCGAATCTTCCTGATCGTAATTTTTCGGTCGTATGGTTGATTTTAGACATAATCTATGTGTGTTGGTATTTTAACGATAGTTATAGCTCTGATTTATCTGAATTATTGAGCCCTCTGCCACTCATGTCGAATTTTGTTTATCGTGAACTCGTACGCCGATTTTTCGATACTCGATTATTCTACTATATATATATATATATATATATATATATATATATATATATATATATATATATATATATATATATATATAAGTATGTATACGTACATACATATATGTATACAGACGTACCGTAGTATGCATATATATATACATACATGCACACATATATATATGTACCTATGGATTCACTGAACATTTATTATAATGCTCGGGGTGTTTGTAAACAACATCCCGAATTTAGCCGTACAGTGTCTAGCAACCATCGTTGCTCATTTGTTCTACACTGACAAAGGGACGCTGCACTAGTTTCAAGCATATTAGCTATCGTCAGCAACGTATACCTTTCTGCCAGATGGTTGAACGTCTGAAAGTATATACTTTTCTAATGCATATTAACGGCTGAGCAGCCTAATTTGCATATCGAGTGAGTTAATCGGCCGGGGTACCGAAAACGATAAACGGAAAAAATGAAACGAAATTTCATTTCTCACTCTTAGTAATTTCGTTTCATTTTTTCCGTTTATATATATATATATATATATATATATATATATGGTGGTAGAACACTGGAAGGTAATATCCGTGTTGGTAGAGCACTCAGTCCATGGGACGAGGTGATTACACAACAGTAGAGGTGGTTACACAACGGTTAGCTCATACCGAGAACAATTGTTTCACCTTAGCGGATCCTTCTATATATATATATAGAGAGAGATAATTTAATATATCTACCAACATAAGCGCACAGATGTACGCTAATGCCAGCAAATACACAGGTTATGTCATAGTACCTAGGTCGTTCAATGCAGGAGAATGCAGAACAGTAATATATAAGACGTAAAATAAGAAAATTTCATAAAAAAATTTTTAAAAAAAAATTAACTTACTTAAATTTTCACTCCAACTAATTAGTTTCTGCAATGGAATAAAGACAGTTACGTAATGAACTGTTGAGAATTTCATTGCGTCACCAGGAAGGTCATTCTCAGCCGAGTCTCCAGGCGATGCGCGGACACTGGGGACTCATATAAAAATAATAATAATTCGGCAACTGGAACAGCTATCGAGGACTGGATTCCAGCCACTGAAAATTCTCACTGCCACTGATCATATGGCCGATTCTAAAGAATCAATCACGTGACACAGAGGCTAGTCAGTAGGAATGGGATGGTAAGATGACAGACGCCTACTAACACCCCCCAAAAAAATTTAGAAGTGGTTTTGGCAGGTTTGCTCGACAAATCAGTGATTTGGAGATAAATATAGATAATTTAATATATCTACTAACATAAGCGCACAGATGTACGCTAATGCCAGCAAATACACAGGTTATGTCATAGTACCTAGGTGGTTCAATGCAGGAGAATGCAGAACAGTAATATATAAGACGTAAGTTCAGGAGGGAGGCTTCCGCAGTAAAGGCACAAGAGCAAATATCTACAGACGGGAGGAGAGATCACTTCCTTGGCGGACCAATCACGTAATCTGAATCGCTTCCGAAATGTGGCTATTTAATTTGACCACCGAGCAGATGCCACTGTGCATTGCAGCTATCCAGCTTTTGAAGACGGAACCGAAGGTGACCCTATTGAAAGCTTTCAATTAATCTAAATTGATCGTAGACCCACGTAAGCCTGGTTTACTCCCTATCCTTTCCATAGTGTATCGCATGGGGTGGAGCTTATCATGTATGGACCTGGTCGATATTATGCAATTGTGTGCCTCTCCTACCAGACTCAGGACGACAAGCGCCAACCTCTTTGCTAACCCATTATCCAAAATCGTAAACTTAGTATTTAACAGAGTTATGGGATCGTAATTATTTAAAGTGTTGCTCTTATTCATCAAAAGCTTTACTATGCCCCGGCTTACAGATCTGGGAATTCTTCTGTTCTGCTTACAGGTGCAGCATACCGCTTCGAGCAGATTCGAGAATAAATATGGCCTTTTTACATAAGACTCGTAGGGCAGACCATCCAAACCAGTTGACTTGCATCTTGCGCAGCCGACCGTGGTATCTCTAATTTCTGCAGATGTTATCAGCCTTTTGCAGCATTCAGTATCGGCTGAAGGCCACCGAGGGAGGAAATGGAATCCGACATCGCATCTGACACCCCACTCCCACGGAACAGTCGAGAAAATTGCTGGTGATAGGTCGCACACAACTGATAGGAATCGCTCAACAGGCGTCCGTCTCGGCCCGTCTATATCTAGCCCATTGAACAGCTTTCGTTCCCTAGTTTCTTGGAGCAGTAGTAGTATTAAGACGATGATGATGAATGTTGCTGCTTTAGGTCCTAAAACGATGATGGGGAGGATTTTCTTGCTCTTTACAATTTCAGCATCCATTGTTACTCCTGCCGTCCCCTTCATTGTGATGATAAATATCTTCATCATTGACCAATAAGAATTAATTCAATATTACTAAGTTCTTCTTCTTCTTCTTCTTCATCATCATCATCATCATCATCATCATCATCATCATCATCATCATCATCATCATCATCATCATCACCATCATCATCATCATCATTTTCTCATCCTCATCATCCTCATCATCATCAGCATCATCATCATCATCATTATTATCCACAGTGTTATTCTAGCATTGCAATATTCATAGTCATAGGGATGATGGTGATGATTCAAATGCTTTTAATAATGATGATTATGATTATGTCGGTGATGTTGATGGTTAATGGAGTCCTGATGTTGATGACAATGATGGTGGTTGCGGTGATGATGCTTTTCGTGACGGTGGTGATGGTAGGAAACGCTTAGTACACAATTTAGAACTGGTAGATTGAAAATTGCAGTAGGAAATTGTATTCAAGGCATTAAAGTAAAAACAGCATGGCTGAATAGTTATGAAGTTTGCTTCGCAATTAAATCCAGGGTTCGATTCCATTGAGGTGCATATTGGTCAAGTGTTATTTATCACGGTGCTGGGTCGAGCTCAGCTTTGTGATTGACACAGAGTAGTGGGAAACAATTTGGAGACTCGTCGGATCGATTACTTCTGCAATTTAAATGGTCGGCATTTTCACAGTTTGTGCCCGGCTGAATTCACAACAAACTACGTTAATGCGTTTTTGTGGTATGCTCAGCCACTTACACACTAATCTTATCAGAACAACTGGAATTTTCATCATGACTACTGATGGAGATCCATTTATTTCTATTATTATTATTTGCTAAAATGTGGATGAATGTGGCGAGAATGGCTCGTGTGAATGGGCCTACGCTGACCATGCCCCGATAGGCTAACTAACTTGAGGAGAGGGTTGCTCTCCCTGGGTGCCGTAGAAGCGCAGGGTGGTTCAGGATTGGTGGGCTACCCTAGTCACCCCAGGGTCGTCCACCCCCTACAGGGGAATTTATTTTGTTATATTTATGCATAGTTTATTTTATATTTTTATATCTTTATTGTTAAATTAGTCTTGACATTGTGCACTTTTACTCCACCTTATTGTAAACCCTCACTGTCCCTGTCTTTGTATTGTCCCCTACATGTGGGCCCTTGTGGCTAATAAATGAAATCATTAGTATTATTATTAGAAAATAGTATTTACACGAAATAGTATTAGAGGCTCCAACAGCAGCAACAGAAGAATATTAAGAAGGAGGAAGATAGAATAACAAGAGTGTGAATGTGAAGTGTGTGTGAGGGCGGAATATAAGGAGATGAAGGCTAAGACGAAACGATAAGTGAGTGGCTGAGTTAATTGGCGCCTGTGAGGTAACTTAATTCTAAACTGAAGAGCTATCGGTTGTGCTTGGCATATAGCCATCTCATTTCCCATCTATCTGCCCTGCCTGTTGTCTGCTTCGTTTTCATTTTTCTTTCTTTCTTTCCTTCTCTGTCATATATCATATATTACACACACGCCTATATATATATATATATATATATATATATATAAATATATATAAATACATACATATATATGCATATATATATATATATATATATATATATATATATATATATACATATATATATACAAACACACATATATATATGTACATACATATATATATATACATACACATATATATATATATATACATATATATTATCCATGTATATACATATATATATATATACATACATGTATATATATATATATTTAGAGACTGAGAAAGGGAGATGTACAACATGTGTGGTTATTATCATCAACAACATCGTAAATAACTATCATCATCATCATCAACATCATCATCATCATCATCATCATCATCATCACCATAGTTTTCACCGTTTTCAGTGCTGTTGTCGTTGTCACGTCACCATCATCGTCTTGTCAAACATTTCTGTGGTTGACAAACAATGGAAGAGAGAGCAACACAAGACAAACGAGAAGAAAATGATATTCGTGATAATGATAATAAATTGTTTCTACTTTTGGCATGAAGCCACAAATAACCAGTATATTACTGGTACTTTATTTTATCGACACCGTAATGATGAAAGGCAAAGTTAACCTCGGCGTGATTTGAACTCAGAATAATGGGTAGGGGCGTAAGTCTATGCATCAAAGCATAGTGTCCGACCCTCTACCGATACTGCCAATCCACCGCCGTGATAATGATAATAATTGATTCTACTTTAGGCACAAGGCCAGCAAATACCCAGTGCATTACTGGTACTTTATTTTATCGACACCGTAATGACGAAAGGCAAAGTCAACCTCGGCGAGATTTGAACTCAGACCGTAAAGGGACGTAACTATGCTGGAAAGCATGGCGTCCGACCCTCCACCGATACCGCTAATCCACCGCGATAATAATGATGACGATGTTGATTAAAAGGTCTATCTATCTATCTTTCTATAAATAAAGAAAGACATATATCTTTCTATATATCTATCTATTCATCTATCTATCTAACTTTCTATTTATTTATCTTATTATCTATTCATCTATTTGTCTCTCTATCTGATCCCCTCTCTGTATCTACCATTACGTTTGGACACCAACTTATCATATGGTTGGGGGTGCCTATCTCTCTCTCTCCCACTCTCTCTCTCTCTTTCTCACTTTCTCTCTCTGTTTTTCTCTGTCTGTCTTTCTTTATATATCTCCCCGCCTCGATATATATATATATATATATATATATATATATATATATATATATATATATATTGTTATTTCCTGTAGATTTATATGCAGTTTCCTCTTTAAATTATAATTTTCGTCTGTTGTTGATGATACTGTTGTTTTTGTTGTTGTTGGTGGTGCTGGTTGTTGCAGTGTTGTTGTAGGTGGTGGTGATTTTAGTAGATAGTGTTCGTTTCGGTGGCATTGTCGGCGGGGTGTTGATAAGGTGACATCGTCAATAGATTTTAAGACTCTAGTTGTGAGTGTCACGCCACAGGCAATTTGTCCTGTATTCAGGAATAGCGTTGAAGTGTAGAGGTGACAGATGACAAAATCACGAAAAGAAAAAAGGATAAAGAAATAATGAATAGTATATAAATAAATTGAAAAGATAAAGAAAAAATAACAACAAAATATATACCAGGAATACAAAGTGTATCAGAAGAAAGCAAGCTATGAAAACAAAAGGTAAATAACAATAATACTATCGAAGACAAAGTACACAGAAAACCGAAATGACAATGCAAGAAATAAAAGAAAAATCCTGACAAGTATTCCAAAATGAAATTTCTATTTATAAAATGACTAGACATTTTTTATTACAGAAAAATATAGAACGTAAATGAAATAAGACTTGGGTGTAATATAAATCACACGCCAAAGAGGAATATAGTGGGCGCATCCATCTATCTATCTGTCTATCTACATACCTATTTATCTCTCTCTCTCCTTCTCTCTCTCTCTCTCTCTATATATATATATATATATATATATATATATATTTATATATATATAAGTACAAAAGCAACCATACGATTTACAGAGCTCACAGATAACTTTACATTTGATTTTGTGAGTAGCCTACACGCTGAAAGTGACTATAACAAACGTCGATCACAATAAATATCGTAATAGTTGAGAAAATCAGGTAACTTGACACTTGCAAGAGAAACAAAGTGGAGAGAAAGATTGTTATCTAATTTGTTTTACGGATGGACACCGTTTGATATGAACGCCTGCTGTTTTATTCTAACCTTTTTTCACAGTTATTTTCGTTCAGCAACCTTAGAAATAATGTTTGTTTTAAAATCTTCTCGATCTCTATTTTTACATAGTTGGGATACACTTACCGCTACTTTTTTCTTAAAATAAGTCTTAAAATTCTACCATGCGTCCTGGGGGCTGAAGGTTATTTATTATTTTTTTCAAATATCTGGTTGTCAAAATTAGAGTGCGTCCTTCAGGACGAAGCTTCTTCGGCCTCGGGAAATACGGTATATACTTTTGATTTCAGGTATCTCTTGTTAAATATAGGGTGTCGAATGAACAACTTAATGAGAACGTTGGATGAAAAGCCTTGCAGTATTCGTTTCGGCTCTCTGCTCTCTCACAACACATCATGTCATAGTCAACTTACCTTCATTCGAGGTCGAATAAAAAAGTACCAGTCAAGTACTGGAGTCTATTGTGCCTCTATAACTTTTTCTTACTTCCTTTCTCTCACTCTCTGACCTTCTCGGGAAGAAATCGGTTGTATTCAGACCTGGAGGAGAGATGGACTCCGCTGGGTTAAACCTGCGTATGAAGTACAGTATATCAACATGGCGCCCCTCTGGCTCCATCAGAAAATACGAGAACATGCATGCACTCAATACATAAATCTGAATACATACCCTATATTGCATCTTCATCTCATTTCCAAAAAGTGGCGATGAGCATGCGAACTCTCCCGCGAGCGTTGGATGGACGCACACAGATTGTTGATACCGAGTCATCGAAGATGGTTAGAAAGGGAGCAAACCTTGAAAACTGGAACCTGGAAGGTCACAACCCTTACAGATAAGAGCAGGAAATAGTGGAGGAGGTTAGATGCTACCGGTTAGATATACACGGGGTTTCCTCCACAATGTTTCGTGGTACTGATACTGAAGATTTGGATTGTGTTTGGAAACTCAACTAATCAGGTGCGGCGCTAAAAATGAGTGCGAAGGCTGAAATGGGCATACCCATGAACCTCCGGCTTGTCAGAATGTGATATCGACTGGATCCCATTACGAAGGAAGATTTGCCTCTTAAGGCTTAGGCTGAAAGATAGGTCTCTGTGTGTGGTACAAGTCTATGCAGCAAACAAGGAATAGATATAGTTAAGACGGAGCCATATATCCTAATGGCAGAGTTCAATGCACATGTGAACACCGACCACCTGGCATGGAAACGAATGATTGGAGGGAATGGTGACCCCGATCTAAATATGAATGGAGAATCCTTATTAGACATCTGTTTTAGTAATGGGCTCTATATTACGACACCTTCTTCCGGCACATCCATAACTATACATAGTATAAGAGGAATCAGGGATATAAATCAGTATTTGATTTTATTATTGTGACTGATCTCTTCGATCCTGTGGTGGACATTCTTGTTAAGAGCTGTCAACTGATCAACATCTAGTTATCTGCAACTTGAGATTACCTAAAGCCAAAGCCCACAAAACTGGAAGGTTCATGGTGACATACAAGATAAAGTGGGAAGCGTTGGTGGATAAGGAAGTCAGAACCAGATATACAATATATTATTGCATCCAATTTCAGAGAACTTCCCGAACAAAGTGAGGACGTTGAGACATAGTGGTCATTATTCCACTCATCAGCTTTTGCTTAAACTGTTACATGCGGAGGGAGAAAGAGGTTTTTTGTGAGGCCGATTGGTATGAAGATCGCTTGGTTCAATCAAGAGGTTAAATATGCAATCAGAGCAAAGAAGGAAACGTTTAAATCTTGGCTTATGAATAAATCATCCTTCTTGCACTTGCTATACATGTAGGCACGAAAAATCACTGCAGAGACAGTAAAGTCATCCAAATTGAAGAGAATGGAGGAATTTGAGGTTAATACACAATCCGACTTCAGATCAGCAAATAAAATATCCTGCCAGACCATACACATACTTCATAATAAGAAGTCCGCCTCCACACATGCGATCAGGAATGCGTCTTGGTTCTCTTCTTTTCAGAGATATACATCTTCACGAGGTGGAGAGAATACCATGATGTTCTAAACCGTACATTCTCTGAGGTACACGAGCTGCATCTAGGAGCGGTGACAAATCTATCGGAGGCTAAGATCATAAAAGCAGTTAAAGAGCTCAAATGGGTAAAGGACCCAAGGAAATATGAAATCCGGCTCAAGATTTTAAAAGCCTTCAATAGAGAAGATATTCTCTGCCTTATTCGTGTGTTGAGAGTGCTCTGGAAAGGCACCAAAGCACTGGCAGTCGGGACTGAAAATCCAAATATTTCAAAAGGGAGACAAGAGAGATTGTTCTAATTAAATACTGATCTCCATTTTAAGCATCCCCAGCAAAATATATTCTAAGTGTCTAGCAAAGAAATGTAGTTAGATTGTTTAATATAAGCCAGCCGAAGAGCAGTGCGTTTTTCACCCGGGGCGCAGCAGAGCCAACCAAATGTTCAACATGCGGCAGTTCCTCAAGAAATCGTCGGAGCATTGCCAAGGGGTACATTCTTGTTTTGTTGAACTGGAGGAAGCATATGACTGCGTTCATCGGGATCTGCTTTAGAAGTTTTTTTCAGGTATATGGGTCAATGATCAGCTTCATGTTGCCCTGATGTTTCTATACGAATGCCCGATTATTTGTGTTCTGATAAATGGTACTAAATTGAAACCATTCAATGTGGTAGTTGGACTCCGCCAAGGGTGCGTAGTGACATCTCTCCTGTTCATTACTTTCATGAACAGGATTAACATGCAAAGCCCTTTAGTAAGTGGTGTCGTGAGAGGCGGGTGTAAAATCAGTCAGCTAGAATTTCCAGACGACATGGTGTTACTTAACTCAACAGAAGCTGATCTCCGACAAGCACTTGATCGGTTTGATGCAGAGTGCTGTGTGGCTGAAATGAAAATCCGATTTGTGAACTGAAAGAAGCCTGATAAGTGCACTTTATATGTGAATGGAATTCCACTGAAGGAGCTGGTGAGGTCCAATCATCTCGGGGAAGAGTTTACGAGTGATGGAAGGCAGGAGACAGAATTAAGTGCAAGAAATGCAGGATCTGGTGCAGTAATGAGCCAACTCTACCATTCAGTAATCTGAAGTGAGGTAGGGGTAAAAGCCAAACTGGCTATATTCAATTCAGTGTTCGTGCCAAACCTCACCTATTGTAATCAATCCAGGGTAATAACTAAAAGAATACGATCGCGAATACAAGGAACCGAAATTGGGACTTCCGAAGGGTATTTGGAGTAATATCATTCGATAGAGTACGTAACTCGGAGCTCAGAATGTCACTCCATGCATAGCCGCTACTTCTCCGAAATCAGAGATACAGCTCCGATACTATGGCCTTCATAATCGGATTTAACCCTCTTAAATGCTGAAGGAAATAACTGGATGAGATGAACTAAGATATATCAATAAAGGGCGAAATTGCCACGCTTGGATCTTCATCCTCATTGTTCTGAAAGATCACGCTTGACCTATCGTTAAACAATATAAGTAATTTGTCAATGCCTGTACACAAACGGTTAAAATGTGGTTAAATGTGGTTAAAATGTGGTTAACATGGGGTTAAATATATGACGAGTATTGCTGAGACAGCAGCTGAGAATCACAATTCAGAGTACTGTTTGAAAATGTCGAATGATATTTAGTTATAGCTCATTATGCTTTCAATTCATATTTCGCCAATGTTTAAATACCTTCTTATCTCTCACGTAACTCTTCTTTATGAATAAAAGTTCACCACTATGTAAATATTAAATTAAGTTACTTCATCCATGAACTTGAAGACATTTTTCCATCATATATTATTGAAATGTTTGCTTTTTATTTATGAATATTCGTCTATAAGCATTCTTCAATTTGAAAGCAATCAAGTTTGCGAATTAAATTTATGTACAGACATCTATGTATACAATTATAATAGAACATCAACTTCTCTTACTCGTACATACCATTTGCATGCCTCCTTACTTTATTTACCATAACTTCATCCATCAAATAGACAGAGACTCGTGATTTATCATTGACAGATTGTTTAGATTATGCTTCTTCTTTAAGCCAATCTCTTCTTCAATTCCCCGCCTACGAAGATATACTATCGAAATCAACCTAAATGAAAATGGTATACAAATACATTCATATATATATATATATATATATATATGGATATATATGTATGTATATATATTCATGTATATATATATATACATATATACATGTGTGTGTCTGTCTGTCTGTCTGTCTCTCTCTCTCTCACTCACTCTCTCTGTGTGTAGCGTCTATTCTACAGATTCAGAAAAATCTGACAGGAACGCCTTTGGCCAGTCTTTCTGGAAACTCACAGAATAGAGTTATGAAAGGAATACCAGCAGTTTCAATGTATTTATGTATCCGCTGGGCAAATACTTTGCCAGTTTGTTAATAGCACTCCATCAATGTATTACTGGTTGTCGGTTTCAAATCAACAGATACTGGAAATGTCTTTAGAAGTAATATATAAATATATGAGATGATAACACATTCATTCACACATAGCTAGACCGACTACGTATATTTAAAATAAATTGTACAGACACTCAGTTACGTGTGTCTGCATTAACACACACACACACACATACATATATATACACACACACGCGCACACATACACGCGCACACACACGTACAACCCTACGTGTATATATATATATATATATATGTGTGTGTGTGTGTGTGTGTGTGAGTTCGAGGTTCAATCGGGATTAACCACAGTAAGTAAGGTATTCAATACACTAGTAGAGTGTAATCCTTATTTTAATAAAGAAATGACTTCTACAGGACTAGAACTATTCCATTTAAAATAAGTCATCAGAAGAGCCGACTTTCTTTGTAATATTGGTAGCCCTAGATTAATGAAAATAATAATCTCGATGATGATGATAAACCAATGTGTGAGATATTGCAGAAACAATGCTACTTTTATTTCACAAATCCTGATCTTGAGAGTATCAGTGATGTTAACCCACAACATGCCATATTTGACATAACTTTGGGCACCACTGATATCTTAGGAGCAATAAAATAAAGTAGATAAACCTGAGCAGTAGACTTCGGTAGGTTCCATGCTAGTGTCCTGTGGGAATGTCGTCATAAACTTGCTTTCCCTTTAGCTATTCTTGGAATGAAAACACTGGACGCAGGCTATATCAGAGAATATTTTGTATCCGAATCTATAGTCAAACATTTCAAAAAGAGAAAGATGTCCCTTGCTGTGAATTACCGTCTGATCTGACTCCCTTCTCATATCATTAATATATTTGAGTGGGTGATGAGATCACAAATAATAATCTGCTGACCTCCAACCGGCATAGGATCTGGGAAACGTAGGGATTATTTAATGTAACTTCTGCATCAACTTGATGACTACCTAAAGACTTTGGGAGAGGGTTCCAACAATGATGTTATATAACTTGATTTCAGTTTGGTTTTCGAATCGAAGAAACTATCAATCAGAGGAGTCAGTGGAAGTCTACAACAGTTGATTAAGTGTTTCCTGGTGACCAGAGCGCAGCATTTTGTTATCGACGGAATACGATGAAGCTCAGCCTATGTCAGTAGTGCTTTCCACAAGGCACTTTTGGGACTCAATTCCAGCCATTATATCTCCTTAGAATCATGCTAAATGTGTTTATTCTTATCTTACAATTAAATAAGTTTCAGATAAAGTGATACGGCTCATATACTCGAGGTAACAGTACAATATGTATAACTGAAATGTCATACCGATTAACATTATTAGTTAGACCGACCTGACAGCATTTAGTTTAGTTGATATTCTCTCTTTCATTCACTGCTTCCGTTTCTCTCGCTCTCACTGTTACATGCAAATGGAAGCCCACTCTCAGGTCACCCGGTGGTCCCGGCGGACAGAATTGAGACAGCGTTTCTCCGGAGGATGGTGAAGGAGACGCGTTGGAAAATCCATTCCAACCCATAAGGCTTACACCTGCAGGTAGAAAATTTTGTGCTGATGGTGGTTAGTAGGGAGGGGGTCCTCGGGCCAAAGACACCATTTGTTTCCACTGCTACGAGCTCATCGACGAATCTGTCGGAGAACGATCGATATTTGGAGAGTTTACTCTCCTCGGCCCGAAGTGCAGCAGAACCTGGATTAATCGCAGATTGGACCAGGTTGTCGCTGATGACAGTTTCGCTGCATGTCAACATATAATAGAATTAAAAAGAGAAATCCGTTAATCTGTTAAACATAATATATCAAAAGGCTTCAAATTCTTTTTGTATAGCATTACTCAATTGAAATTTTAAGTAAATCATGAATATATCAAGAAATATTAGTCTTTTGATATTAGTCATATGTAAACAAAGGCGAAACTATTGCTATTTTGGCTTAACATGAAATCGGAAACTTCAATATTAATTTCATTTTCACCAAATCAAATAAATGTTATTTTTCAATTAACATTCATTTTCATGTGAAATTAAGCTATTAATTTTATATAGATATGAAGCTAAATTTTTCGCAGTTTAGCACATTTTTGCAATCAATCGTATTATGCAATTAATCGATTAGCAATTGAGCAGAATAGATTTCATATGCATGTATGAATACTTTACACATTCACACACATACACAAGCAGGATGTGGTCAAAACACACACACACATAAATACACATATATAGCAGCATATATAACACCAGCTCAGAGCAGGAAAGTTATGGCAAAAAAGATATCGTATGCTGAATTTGCTGACGACATAGTTTTGGTGACAAATACAGTGAGGGGGGCAGAGGATTTGATGCAGGATGTTTCGACTGTGTCGATGAGTGTGGGGCTGAGAATGAATGAGACTAAGACAAAATGTCTGGTAGAGAATGTTGAGAAGCCAGAAGGGATTACTAATGTAGGCTGGAAGCTGCTGGAATTAGTTGAGGACTTCATGTATTTCGGAGCAAAGATTGGGAACACGGAAGATAATGTGGTTGAGAGGAAGAGCAAAGCCTGGACGGCGTGTCACAGTTTGAGATCGGTGTGGAAGTCGGACCTTCGTGAGGACCTGAAGATCCGCCTCTTCATTGCTGTAGTGCAGTCCGTGCTGCTGTACGTTCTGAGACTTGGCCATTGACCAAGAAACACACCAGATGGTGGATGGGTGCTGCACGAGAATGCTGAGGAAGGCTCTGAACATTATTCAGTATACACTGAGGATGAACAACTCAGAGCTGTATGGGTGCCTCCCAAAAGTCAGCTCAAAAGTGACACAGAATAGACTGAGGTTAGCTGGACATGCTAATCGACATCCAGAGTTGACACTGCCCCCAGTGATCCCGTGGGAGCCCTTGCATAGACATACTGGAAGAGAAAGACCAAGGTTAATGTATGTTGATGCCCTAAGGACAGACGCTGGTCTGTTGGAGACGCAGGACATGGCAGCGATAATGAGGGACAGCGACCGCTGGAGAGAACTCGTCCATGGATCTCGGGAATTTTACCCAACCTAGATATTTAGATACAGACATATATAAATACATATATATAAATATATATATATATACGTGCCTGGGCGCGCGCGTGTATGTGTGTGTCTATACATGTGTGTATCTATGTGATATTTTGAGCAAACGAAGGCGCTGATATTTATCTCTTCGTTAAGATTTTTAAAAAGAAGCGGTGAAATGGAAGAAATATTAGAATTTTGGATAGAATGGTTTGCGTTAATTATTCTGGCTCTGTGTGTTCAAATTCTTCTTAGGTCAATGTCATCCTTTCGCGGTCGATAAAAAAGGACCAGTATAATTCTGGTGTTGATTCTTTCTCTATATCATGTTTTTCCCTCCCTATTTTTTCTGGAAAATGTCTGCTGTCTTCATACCTAGAAAGAAGATCGACTCCAGCAGATTTCAAATATCCAAGAAACGCCATCCTTCAATATGGTACCACCAGGAGATACAAACCCTTACAAGTTTTTTTTAGTAATATATTCGTATAACTTTGTCGAGATTAGCACAGTGCATTTAGTTAATCTTTTCATCAATGTTTTTCGGATCCTCACTGTTTAATTGTCTAGATGACGTGGTCTATTTATCTGGGCTCGACAGTCACCAACAATGGAGACCTGGCCCTGGAGATCAACCACAGATCTAGTCTAACCAGCTGGGTTAGGCACTCCCTATGGATGCTCCATTTGTGTAAATGCTCTATCTCTTGGAAGACGAAGCTCCATATCTACAACGCGTCGGTCCTCGCCGTTCTTCCTATGGAGCAGTAAAGCGGCCATTCCTAAATACCCAATCAAAGAATATCGACAGTTTCGATAGCAGAGCCCTGAGAACCAGGGAGAACATCAGATAGTTCCACCACGTTTTCAACAAAGAGTTGCGTGCGCTCTCGCATCAGTCCGCAGCCTCCCGCCTAATAGCCATCGGTAGCATGCACTGGTATGGACATGTCCTCCGCTAGCTGTCGGATCATCCCATCAGAGCCTTCGTTCGACGCAATAGCTACAGGAGGGAAGAAGTCAAGCGACACTCTGCACCAGATGGCCGGATGTCAACAAGTATGATATCCAGAGGCTCGACGTCACCTTGAGTGATACAGTAGTGTTGGCACGGGACCGCCATCGATGGATAGCACTGTTTCATCTGGCCGGTTCTACGCATCATGATGTCTATGGGATCACTAACCTAAGATGTCTCCAGTGTCCTCGGTCAAAGAAAGAATGAGAATAAGAATAACAATATATATATATATATATATATATATATATATATATATATATATATATATTTATTAAAATAACAGATTAAAGATTAAGCAAAGAATCGCTGCTTTCACCCTTAACGTGATCTTCTGAAACGTTAAGAAGATCCCGTTAAGGGTGAAAGCAGCCATTCTGTGCTTAACCTTTAATCTGTTATTTTAATAAATATTTGCTCTACGGTTCTTATATATTTGATATATATTTATTCTTATCGAGCCCTCTTTCGATTTTAGTCTTCACATTTATTATTATTACTATATATGTATATATATATATATGCAGATACATAGACGAATATGTGTTTGTGTAACTAAGAACGTTGATGGCCTTAGCCCGTAAAGAAAACATCCAGAAAGCACAGTAAACCAACCCCGGCCATCATCCATGATTTCGCAAAGTAACCAGTTTTGTCGCAAATATTTATTGACAGCAGATTAATACAGAGCAAGTTGAAATATAATGTTTTGCGCAAGAACGCAATATATTAACCAGACCGGGAGTTGAACTCACAATCTTACGATCATTGTTCCATCAACGTAATCACAGGCCTTCACAGTAGAATAACGTACTAATATAAATTATATGACTTATAATATTAAATTGTCATATTTATCCAAAGAATAGCATGTACGCTTGCATGGACATTGAAGCATTTAATTATATAGCTATGTTGTTTTGGGTTTTTCTTAGCTAGAATCTAGATGATCTATGTTGATAACTATTCCAAATATGCCAAAAACTTATTTTCAGACATTTGGTAGAATTTGTAGAGCGTCGGACAACATGCTCGGCGTCATAGGGTTATGGATCTTTACATTCTGAGTTTAAATTCCACAGAGGTTAGCTTTGCTTTTCATCCTTACCAGGTCGAGAAAATAAAATACCATCTCCCACTGTGTTCGATTTAATCGACTTTCCTCTCCCCATAAAATTGTTGGCCTTTTGCCTGAATCAGAAACCATTATAGCACAAGGACCTCTTATTCAATGATTCCTTTAAAAAACTGTTAAGTTTCATTCGAAGGGAGATTTGCGTACTGGCTTCCTTTTTGCGTGATGATATTTTTGTGCTTTATTAAATACCAATTGATAGCAGTTTTCTACCCAGACTAATTGAAATTATTTTGAAATATGAGTAGAAATAGTTAAGACTATGAAATTAAAACTACATATTTATAGATATAATTTTCTGAAATCCAGACTGTTTGAATGTTAAAGTCATACCAACTGGGATTTAAAAACACGTTCTGAGATGAACCAAGGCTGTATGCTATCTCTGCCTTCTTAACAGATGTTGTTATACTATTGTAGGTAGAGGCGGTAAAGTTGTTACAGCGTGAGTTAGAATAGTTCAAAATGTATGTCACAGCTCTATAAATTCTAAACGCAAGAACACTTTAGCATTCATTCAAAGGTTTTTTTCTCGATAAAACTCTGTAAAATGAAATCCATGGTGGTGAATTGCCAGAATAGTTAAAATTTCAAACGAGATAACTCGAAGAATCTGCTCAGACATTTTGCGTCTGGGTTCAAATTCAGCCAAGCCATATCGATAGTCAGTGCTAATCCCTTGAACAAGAAATCACCGTTAATTTATGAAAGCTGCCCTACTTGGAGGAGAATTGTTGTTGAGTTGTACTGCAGTCGAACGATGATCACAATTGTAGATTTAGCCATGTTATATCGGGTATAACTAATCATTGCTAGTTTGTATGATATGATATGTTGGGGGCAAAAAGAACAGTTCAATGTGTTGATACCTGGGATAGGTCTAGTCTCATCAGCAACAACATGACTATGACTGGTTGTTTAGATTTCATCGTAGGTGGACAATATAAAACCTGATCTGGAGCTAAACAACAGTATATGAAGGGGAAAATAGACCATACTTGTATTCTGATATATAGGAACGTCAACAAATAATCGGTTATCTCCCAGTCTACCATTTCCTTAAAGTTCTACCTTAATTTCGATAATTGTTTCTACTTTTGGCACAATGCCAGCAAAAACCCAGTACATTACTGGTACTTTATTTTATCGACCCCGTAAGGATGAAAGGTAAAGTTAACAGGATTTGAACTCAAACCATAAAGGGACGTAACTATGCTAGAAAGCATGACGTCCAACACTCTACCGATACTGCCAATTCACCTTAATTTCGATAAAGACCTCAGATAAAGGTGTTTGCCACATATGTTGGTGGCATGCATTCGTACAAGATAGACCAGTAACAGAATCATTGTTATTTTAGTGATCCTGGACGGATCGAATGTATCTGCCTAAAAGTAATTTTTTGTTATTCCATGTTATTCAGTTTTCAAATTTCTACATTTTACAATTCCCTGAACCTAATATTACTTTATTATTACAGTGAATTGGCAGTATCGGTAGAGGGTCGGATATGCTTTCCAGCATAGTTATGTCGCTTTACGATCTGAGTTAAATTTTGCCTTTCATCCTTACGGGGTCGATAAAATAAAGTACCAGTAATGTACTAGGATAATTACTGGCCTTGTGCCAAAAGTAGAAACAATTATTACAATAACGATGGATTGGCAGTATCGGTAGAGGGTCGGACGCCATGCTTTGACGCGTAGAGTTACGGCCCTTGCTATTCTGAGTTCAAATCCCGCCGAGGTTAACTTTGCCTTTCA
>OZ024742.1:132231754-132239254 GCA_964016885.1 Eledone cirrhosa
TAATATTAATAATTCTGGAAAACCAAATCTGTTGAGAGTTTCCATCTATTGTAAAAGTCATTCATTGATATATTCATTGAACGTTGTTTAACTTTTAAATTTAACTAATTTGCATATCGAGTGAGTTCAGTCGGCCAGGCGCACCGACAACGATAAATGGAATAGAATGAAACGAAATTTCATTTCTCACTCTTAGTACGGCGTAATTCAGGCTGTTTGTTTGTTTACAAACGAACAAACCGAGCATTATAATAAATGTTCGGTAAACTGATACGTGCATATATATATGTGTGCCTGTATGTATATATATACATGCTACTGTAGGTCTGTATACATATATTTATGTACGTATACATACATACATACATTTAAGTAAGTGCCGTACTAAGAGTGAGAAATGAAATTTCGTTTCATTCTATTCCATTTATATATATATATATATATATATATATACATATATATATATATATATATATATATATATATATATGTTGGTAAAAGGTAAAAGTGAACAGGCACAGGGATTTATTTAAAGATTATATTTTTCTTTAATCCGACAATATTCCAATCAAATCCAGAGCCTTTTCGGAAAACCCTCCTTGTGTGCCCTCCACTGCTTTCTGTTTAGATTTGGCCATGTCGGGCGGGGACATAGCCATACTCATCACGCTTGGCCAAGTGCAGGTTTTTGAGTCTATTTAACACAAACTTAGGATGAATGGCCGTCGACTCTGGGGAGTTCATCCGCTCTTTTAAAAGCTCTTGTGTTTTGTGCTGCTGTGGTTCCACTTACCCTCCTCTCTATACCAGGGTTCGGTTGGGTAGCCGGTTTCGCCACCGACTACTCGGACGTGAAGTAGGTTGTACTAGGTTACATGTTACCAGTTGCAGGCAGAATCCTGACCAGACAATAACGTTTAGCATTATTAATGTCATTATTCGGTCGGTGGATTGTGGGTATCGGTAAAGAGTTGGACGCCATGCTTTTCACCATAGAGTTACGGCCATTTATGAACTGAGTTCAAATCCCGCCGAGGTTAACTTTGCCTTATGGGGTCGATAAAATAAAGCACCATTAATGCACTGGAAGGATTGATGGCCTTGTTGCAAAAGTAGAAACAATTATTTGTGGTACAGTTCCATTAGTCAATCATGAACATCGTAATAACAATTATTTTTTACAACGATTTGATCCCTGAGACTTCGTGGAGAAAAAGAATTTGTATGTTATTGTTATTATGTTACTTATGTTACTGACACTGTAAGTATACAAAGCAAAGCTAACCACAGATGGATTTGAACTGATAACGTGATATGGACACAAGGAAATCTCACAGGGACATAGTACACGCCACTCTAACATTCTTAACATATTTCAAAGTAGAAGGAAATAAAGATGAGACAAGATAAAAGAAATCATAACAGAAACCATAAAAAATGAACAGGTCAAAAGTGAACATACAAGATAAAGACGCAATGAAGTAACAAAATAACACCTACGACTCTGCATTCATCTTATAGACTATAATAAACTTACTTTATTTTATATATGACTGTAATAATATTTGTGTTTTTGTTTCAGTGTAGTCCATACATTTCTCAGAAATATGATAACATTAATTAACCAAAATTCTTTAAATATTTTTTCTTATATGACACATCCTTTTCTTTCTAAGCATAACGACTGCAACGTTTTTTTTTTAATACCTAGTTTCTTGGCTTCGATATATCAATACTTTTCTCTTCATTTTTTCTTCACGCACTCACACACACGCACGGAACACATATATGAATTCATATTTGTGTATGTATATATATATGTGTGTGTATGTGTGTGTGTGTGTGTTTGTGTGTGTGTCGGCATATATTTGTTTGCACTTGGGGATTAACTCCATTGCTGCTCAGAGTTGTATATATGTGTAATACACGTTTAATCAATCTGATGATACACGCACACATGCATACATACATACATACATACATACATACATACATACATACATACATACATACATACATACATACATACATACATACACTTATATGTATATGTACATATATATTTAAATATATATTTGAATATAAATATATATATATATGTGCGTGTGTGTGCGTGTGTGTGTGTGTTTGTGTATGTTATTGTGTTTATCTGCATATATATATCTAGATGTCATACGTATATATTAGAGTATGCATCTGGAGACTTGTTTGTGTTAATGTTTGTAACTATGTATGTCTGTCTTCCTTTCCCATTCTAGTCAGCTTTTCTTAAAATTATCTGTTATATGACAAGCACCATAATTTCCGTCTGGAAAGCTACACAGGTGACCTCTCTGCTGTGTCAAACCATCAAATGTTTAATTAATCACATGACGTTAGTGACATTAGTAAATCTCGTGGACAGTTGTGATATTGAATGTCTTATCCGATAGAAATTACCAGAGCATAACAACCAACCATTATATTTCTACAAGAGATGCCTGTCTGACAAACTTTTCATTAGCACTATGCATTCACGTTAATGGCTTACATTCTCTTGGCAGGTTTCTGGGGAGAAAATATATGAAGCCGTCCTGCGTCCTATCTCAAATATTTAGCAGGTTTTTTGTTTTCACGTGAATGTTTTCATAATATTTCATTTTGGGGAGTGATTATGTAAAATCAGATCTTCGTGCTTATGTATATAATTCTGGTTTTATAATTTCACAAATTGTTTCCCAATAGAGAGGGGGTCGGTTTCTAACATAGACACAAGACTCTCTCATTAGAATTTACACAACATCAACTAGGTAGATATGTATGTATGCATGCATGTGTAGATATGGATGCTATTGTATGTGTGGACGTGGATGTTTCGAGTTGTATGTGTGCATGTGTATATGCTTTGTATCTGTACCTGTGTGTATGCAGTTATTAGATGCAACATTTTTGGAATATTTTACATATTTTTACTGTAATTGTACTTGTAATTTCCTAATTTACTGTAATTTACTGTAATTGTACTTGTAATATCCTAACTAGTTGTGTTCATTCTGTTCCTGTGAAGCCTAGTTTCTCAAGATTTGAATTGAGGCAGTTACTAACATACCCCACTGCCCCAATAATCACAGGCATCAATCTGAAGGTGTAATCAGGGTGGAACATCTGCAGATTTCTCATCAGTTCTGCATAAATATTCTCCTTTTCGCTAATTTTCTCTAATTTCCACTACTGTGCATGCTTTCTTCTCCCTGTCCCATATCATTATATCCGGTCTGTTATGCCTGCATTTTATTGGGGTTTTTACTGGAACATTCCACCAGTACTCTTTCATATTATGTACGTGGATGTCTTCCATATTGCTGTAGCTTTTAATGTGTTTATTATCGGGGCTATATTTTTTACGAACTGCATCGTACAGTGTTTTGGCCACTACATCATGCCTCATAGGTAGATAATACCGCGATGACATCTTTGGGCAGCTGCTGATGACATGGGTGATATCATCGATGTTAGTTCTGCAGAGTCTGCACTTGTTATCACATCTAGGTGCTTTGCCTGCATCCCTATCTCTTTTGTGAATCAGGTATTTCATGTTAATCTCCTGTTCTTGGATTGCAAAAGCGTATCCTTCAAAGTGGGAGTCAATATTGTTGATCCAAGATAGACTACTTTCCTTATCTATATTACTCTCACTCTGGAACTTCCTTGCTACATATCCATGAATGAATTTTTGCTGATAAGCATGCAGTTATTCATCCATGGATTCACTGCGATACTGCTGAGCGACTTCCCTGGGTGTGAGATTTTGATTATCACACAAGGAATATCTCTCGAGGAGTTCCTTCCCAACTCTAATTATCGTATCTGTTTCATGCAGATAGACGGGCTCATACGCTTCGAGGTTCGTAGATGTTGTCGGAGGGATATGATGCGACATTCAAATGCTGTCTGGACTGATGCTAGGCCTCTGCCTCCCTGCTTACGTTTCAAGCAAAGGCGGTCTATGTCACTGTTGATGTGGAAGTTTCCGGTGTTGTTTAATACTTTTCGAGTTCCAACATCAACTGCTCGGATTTCGTCTATCGTCCAATTGAGTATTCCCAACGTTGGTGTTAGGACAGGCACAGCAAACACATTATGAGCCACTGTTTTGTTTTGCGCAAGGAGTTCCGATGAGCAAATCTTTCTTAATCGGGTGTAGTATTCCCTGGTTACGCGTTCCTTATTAGAGATACCATTATAGGATATGTTCTCATATATCCCCAGTAATCTGTAGCAGTCCTCATCATATATCGGTGAAACAGTTAGGCCATTGATGACAATGTTGCTTGATTGGGTTGTTGATTTTGACCACTTTATAGTCATGTATGAGCATTTATCTTGGCCAAACTCCATTCCTATATCCTTTGAGAACATTATAACCAGTATGTATGTTATCTCTTTCTCTTAATTTCGACTATATTTTTTTGACCGGCCACCTTCATGGTGGCAAGGTTGTAAAAGAAATGAAATTGTCATCCCTTGAATCGCAAGAATGTTTTGCAAACTTTGAAGGTGCCAGCTATCGCAGCTATTTGTAGACTATGAATTAGGGAGCTGCGCTTTTTGTCCGCAAATCCAAGTTCAGTCATACTTTGGTCCAAGCGGGTCGGTTTATAACCCGTAGCTCCAATAATGATGGGTATGAAGCTAAAGATGTATCTTGGATACTGGATTTGTAAACTCCTCATCAATGGTCCGTAGATGTCCTCCTTCTCCTGTATTTTTCTGACAACGTTTACATCAAGTGGGCAGCTGATCTCCACAAAAGAACACGTTTTCAATGTGTGGTCCCAAACAATAATATCAGGCCGGTTGTGCTTTAATTTGGTGGTAGTTTTTTTATTTTCAGGTTCCACTAGTATTCCTTAGTGCCATCTGTCTCAATATATTCTTCCTCGTTTGTTAATTTTGTTTTCCGAAGTGCGTTCCAGATGGTTCTAGCTATCCCATCGTGTCTCATGGGGAGGTAGTAGCGAGATGACATTCTTTCGCAGCTGGCAACAATGTGGCTTACTTCCTTGATCTTTGTTTTACATAGCCTACATTTATTGTCAGCTGCTGGACCTCCTCTTTTGTGCAGCAGATATTTGGTAGGGAGTTCTTGTTCCTGTATTGCATAGAGATATCCCTCAAGGTGTGATGTCATAAACTTGTCGGAACTCCATGCCAGGGATTTTGAGTGTTTTATCCCCTCTATGGTCTGTGTTTTACGCCTCAAGTATCCATGCACAACTTTTTCTGTAAATTGGTCAATTTATTTAACTTGTTTGAACATTGAATAGGATCTTCCGATTTCTCTGGGTGAGAGATTTATATCAGGCTGTAATCCATATCTCTCCTCGAGATCAGTCGCTATTCTAATGATTTTTTTTTCATGCTCATAAACCTGGGCAAGATGGTTGCCAACCTTTTTCCTCTGTTGAAGGTGTTGCTTCAGTGTTACTACCCGGGTCTCATATGTTGTTAATAGTGATTTTAAACCCGTGCCACCTTCCTTGCGTGAGAAGTATAGCCTATCCATATCACCATTGACGTTATAGTTCCCAGTAACACTGAGAAGTTTTCGAGTTCTAACATCCATCTCACTTAGTTCTTGCAATGACCAGTTCAGCAGGCCAAATGTTGGCGTTAGAATTGGCACAGCATAAGTATTGTGCGCAATTAATTTGTTGTACGCTGACAGTTCTGATGACCATATTCTCTTTACTCTTCTGAGGTATTCAGTTCTGGTTCTCTCAGTATGTATGTATGTATGTATGTATGTATGTATGTATGTATGTATGTATGTATGTATGTATGTATGTATGTATGTATGTATGTATGTCAAGTCACCAGCTGGTGCTACTGGTAACATGTATCCCAGTACAACCTGTCTCATGGTCGGGTCGTTGACGACTAAACTGGCAACCCCACCAAGGTTTCTTGGTGATGAGGGTGACTTTGGACATCCTGCAAGACTAAAAACAAAACCTGTCAAAGGGCAAAGGAGCTCTTAAGAGTCAATGGCCATCCAAAATCACTGGGAGAGATGACCCCTTAGCCTTTGTCATGGAAGAATTCTAGGAGAAGGAAAACTCTGATATAACACCTGCAATCCTGATGGTATCCAATGATGTTGACTTGTTCTTCTTTTTGGTAAATATCATCTTGGTTAAGTGAGTGGGACTGGCTTTGTGCAGTGCCTTTGCTCACTGTAAAAGCTTCACGGACAGGCATTGCTTTATATCTGGAGATCTCTCTGCACTTGTCGTCACATGGTACCATGGGCCCAGTACTATGTGTCAATAATTGTCACAAGTGTAGTGTTTGTAACAGAGTTTTCAAGTCGCTGGCTGGACTAAAAAGTCACACTCGTTCAGCGCATCGGTAGGGGTTCTCCTACATGGATATAAAGTAGTGGCCGTACTCGTAAACGAGTTGGCAGCCACCACGTATGTATGTATGTTTGTATGTATGTATGAATGCATGAATGTATGTATGTATGCATGTATATATGTATGTTTGTTTGAATAAACGTATGTATGTTATGTCGGGTCACACATAAGTGCTACCGGTAACGTGTAACCCAGTACAACCTGTCGCATGGTCGGATTGTCGGCGACTAAACCGACAACCCAACCGATTTTACTTGGTGAGTAGGGTGATTTTGGACACCCTCCAAGACAAAAGGCAAAACCTGACAAAGGGCGGAAGAACTCATAAGGGTCAACGGCCATCCAAAAGTGTGTAAATATGTATACACACATGTACCGCGCGGTGAAACCACAAAGAGTGAAGGACCCCTAGCCTTTGTCAGGGCATTCTTCTAGGAGAAGGCAACTCAGGAAACTGGGATAACTCCTATATAAAATCTGCTGCTCAGTAGTTACCGATGATGTTGATCTTTACTTCTTTTCGGGTTATAGCTACTGCCGCTCAAAGAGTAGGATTGGGTCTTTCGTCACTTTAAAAAATATCTTCACGTACAGGCATTGCACGATAGCATTAATTAATAATTATTAATATTGGTATATCATGCAATGGCCATACTCGATAACGAGGGGGCAGCGATTATGTATGTGTGTATGTTTGTTTGTATGTATGAATGCATACATATATGTATGTTTGTTTGAATATATGAATGTATGTATGTATATATACATATTTGTTTGTATGAATGCATGCATGTATGTATATATATATGAATGCATGAATGAATGTATGTGTGCATGCATGCATACATTTTTGTTTTTCGTGGAGTGAGTGTCTCCTAGTCTTTATTAAGACATCTCTCTCGGCGAAGATTACTTTGACTTGAAACCTGCGATTTCATTTGCATCCAATGATGTAGACCTGTTCTACATTTTGAGTAAATGCATTAGATGTTCAGAGAGTGGGTTTGGTCCTGTGGAAAGCCTTTACTCACTTAAACAAGTTTCAATCTCAGGCGTCGCTTGACATGAGACATCTTTTGCGAAGCATGTCATTGCTGTCCAT